>BROE01000006.1:2285378-2371046 GCA_036571765.1 Plecoglossus altivelis
GGGGGGGTCAGAGGGGGGGGGGAGGGAGAGAGAGACGAGAGACGAGAGGAGAGAGAGAGAGAGGGAGAGAGGGGAGAGGAGAGAAGGGAGGAGGGAGAGAGGGAGAGAGGGAGAGAGGGAGGAGGGAGAGGGGAGGGACAGGGAGAGAAAGAGAGAGAGGGGAGGGTTAGGGAGAGAAAGAGAGAGAGGGGAGGGTTAAGGAAGGTGTAGCAGCAAAGATGTGAACATGGAAGCACTCTGGCTTTTCTAGTGTGCACAGCTGCATTGACAACCCCCTGGACGAAATGCAATCTGAAAGAGACTCCACAAGGCAGGGAGAGCTCGGGTTGTCGTCTGTTAAGGGGTGAAAGCCGATAAGTAGCCAACAGTTTGAGAAGGAGTGAGCACTGGGAGATCAGCCAGCAGGTTGACGGAGAAGAGTTAACGATCCTTAAGGGACGGCAAACGTGCCAACAGGAGGAAGATGGGGAGGGAGGGAGGGGGGGGGAGGGAGAGAGCAGGGAGGGAGGGGGGAGGGAGAGAGAGAGCAGGAAGGGAGAGGGGAGGGAGGGAGAGAGAGAGGGAGAGGAAACACCTGCAGATCTGGATGGTTAAGCCGTCTAGGGTATGACGAGAGTGAACGATTGAAACGAACTAAATGAAAATAAGTTCAATAAGACTCTGTTTCAAACGTCAACTTTGATTGTCTCCACAGAAAAGCCATGCGACCATAGAGTGAAGTTTTGAACAGCATTGATAGGAATTGAAGATAGATAGCAACAATAGCAACATCTTCGTAACAAAAGCAGCGCAACGACCTTGACATTCAACAACTGCCAAGCAATCAGTCGTTTCTCACCACGATTCAAAGATCACTTTGTCTGTCTCTGCACTGAATTTGATCGTGGTTTACTACATCTCAGTGTCATAACCTTTACTGGTGTGAACGTCAAAGCCACAGATTGTTTCAAGGACAAGCAGTTTGCAAAGAGCAGTGTACCTGTGTATGTGTAGGCCATTCATTTAGCAGACCCAAAGCAACATGTGCAAAAATGACACTGCATCAGATAATTGGATAAAAAGAAGATATTTCCTTCCAGCCGCATTCGAGAGCTGAATGGATGGTGTACAGTTATTCAGTCATCAAATCCACATGGAGACGTGACATCACCTATACAGAAACACAAAGATCTCCCTGAAAAAGGTGAATCCACCCCCTTTACTCTACGTGGCACACGCCATACGACTTTCAAATCAATCAATCAATTTTATTTGCCAGACTCATGTCCAAAAACCACGCAAGACCGATAAAAACAAACAAAACAAACAAACAAACAAACAGTAAGAAAAAAGCAAATACAATAATTAAAATACATACAGACATTTCAGCCAATGCGCTCTCAGTCTGGATGTGTACTTGAAGCAACTCAGACAGAACATGTGCAGTTTCAGCCGCAGAACTACATATACAAATTAAATAATAACAGTAATTAAAAAATGTGCAAATTAGTGTGGTTTAAGGACATGGATCTTCCCTGGCAATCATACTATACATGGTTTATATGACTGCTAACTGTGTAAAACTAATGATCCATAATCATTGTCTGTCTGTCATTTACATACCTCACAGCTGTATAGCCAGATGCATGCCACCAAATTCTGCCAATTGTTTTCAGACAGCTCTTTTGAAACCGCAAAATGAATTAATTTGTTGTGCTGCTCCAAAGAGCCATTTGCCTGAAACTCTAGCTAATTCCCCCCCCCCCCCCCCCCACACACACATCATTTTGCATAAATGCCACCCTTTATTTGATGATAAGCCCGTTATTGTAGGATAGACTATAGCTGGGGCTTCAGTGTGCACACAAACATAGACTCATCTCTACTGAACATCTGAAGTTTTTTTTGTTGCAATTCTTTGAACCCTTCCTTAAGTTCATCCTTTTCCTCTGGTTTCTACAAGATCTATCAGTTCCATGGTTACATCTACACACCTTCCATAAGATCCACATTTCCTTCCTCTCTGCTACACAGTCAGTTTGGTCCCAGAGCCAGTTGTCATGCTACCAGCTACTGTACAAACAAACTAGATTGGAAAAAAGGATTGGATGTCCAGTTCTTCATAGGAACATTAAGATAACATCGGCAGCGATGAATTTCATTAAATACGTTTCTCGGTGGCTTGCTCTGTTATAGGGCAGAATCAGGTTTTTTGCAGGTAATTGACTTTCGATGTATCTACCTGTACGGTGCTGACAGTATGGGTTGATGAGGGACACACAAAAAACCTACTCTCTCTGTAAACGCACGTATTTCTTCCTTGATTCGGTCTTATTGTCCATGATACACTGAGGCCTCGTTTGTGTTTGTCAGCCCAAGCCTGAACTGACACAGCAAAGGCTGGGATGGATTTGGGTCTGCACAGCTGCAAAGTGAGATAAAACCAGAGAATGTTTGAAAGGCTTTTTGATTAAATGACTTAATTCATCTTGGTGGTAATATTTTGCGACTGCATTTTAGAAGGTCAACAGTGGGTTTGTAATGCAGCTATATTTCATATTTCACGGCCAGGATCCACCTGGTTTGAGTCACTACCTCTGCTGCTATTTTGGGTCATTTTCGTTTTACTGTAAGATTGTTGTAGTGTGGCTCAGAAACATTGACTCACTGAATTATTTAGACTGGATATTAACACGAATATAGATTATAAGCATAACATCTGTAACAGACATTTTTCTGTCTTGACTCTTTTTTAATTAACTGCTAATATAAACCTAAAATCACATGAATACATTGCGTAGTGTCATGGAAACTATAGAATCTTTAGAATTGTCGTTTGTTTGGCATAAACTGTCGGTAGCTACGGTGACTGTCGGTAGTTTCTGGGCTTCCTCCAGTACAAGGTGAACATGTGGTTGTCCCCAGGGAGACGGGTTAGAGCAGAGTAGGATATCTCCTCAGACTCACGGGAACAGTGTGTTCTAACCAAACCTCCATGTTATTTATGTTGTTGTTGTTTTTAACATCCTTGTTTTTCTTAAAAAACGTTTTGTCTGAGAGTCTTTGTTATCTGTGCACATATACTCTTCCTCGTGCGTAAAAGAAGCAGGCCTATTACATGTACTATTTCTGGCGATGTGCTTCTGGTTATGCAAGGGTTTCCTCTCTAGAGGTGAGGTGTTTTTGTTGTGCTTAGGCTACACCTTGTAAGGTGGTGAAGTGGCTGAAAGGAGAACAATGATGATGTTAACACAGTGTTTCTGAGACTGTGCTCAATTTGAAAGTGACAAAAAATTCTACTGCAGACAAAAAGTTAGAAATTCAGTTGAATCGTCTGATAATTAAAAAAAAAAACAGATTGTTGTTGATTGTCATTGAATTGAACTATATTTTGTAAAAAGGCAGATTGTCATCAGAACAGGATCAGAATATAAATTCTGAATGAAATACAGATAGAGGTCATCATCGTTCTGTTTTTTTTTAGTTTTGGGATGTTTAAATGTATAGACTGTAAAGTCCATTTATATTGAACCTGAGGGGGGTTAGTTATAAAAGAAAAGGTCTTGTAGTGGAAGATTAGACCATGACATCAAACAAGCTGTAGTCATATTCTTTTTTTAGTTTATACTGAAAGCTACGTAGAGATATAATGAAACAACAACTGAAATACAGCAACAAAATAACAGAATCTCAAGTACGTCTGACTAGCTACTGTAAGTCTGTCAGCTGTGATATAACCGTGTGTTTTTCATCTCTGGCTCATACAATTCAAGACACCTCAAAAGAACATGTGGTGGACCCATCCATCAAGATGGAGAACTGTTGTCCAAAAGCTACCATTATAGCATTTTGGGACTCGTAGCCTGACACATGGTTTATTATTAATCTCAGATAAAGGTAATTTTCCCTTCTCTGTCACAGCCTCCTTTTATTGTTCGCCCACTTTCAATCAAGGCTGGTGTCTTCATAAAATGTTTGACACATTGTCAACTGGCATCAGAAGGGGAGGGCAATCCATTTCTCCCATTTAAGGATGACGGCGTGGCTAAAGAATACTTGTATATGTGGTTTTGGTAAAATAAGGGTGATTCAAAGGGAGGAAAATGATTGGTGAGGTGTTAGGTGAAATACAAATCAATCCATATCACATATTTAGAGAATGACAAACAGCTGTGATCCTGTTCGAACGAAATGAACGTGTTTCTTAAGAGAGGGTTGCACTCAACTGAAGCACAATATTCCGCTACCTCCTGTACTGTATGTACTGTGTGACTCTAATCCATAGCTGTAATCTCATGCGGACTAGATGGTCTAAATAGACTGAAATAAGACTCTATAAGGGTTTACCAAGACAGGATTTCCTTTTCAGTAAATTATAGGATTTTATCATAGCTTGATAAGGAGACTAAAGACAAGTGTGTTTGGGATGTATGGGGCTTGGGTGTGATGGGGAAAACAACCTGTGATTGATACACCTATCATGCATGCGTCCACAAGAATAGTAAAAAGGTTTAGAAAAGATGATCTTGGCATTAAGTAATGTTATAGGGTGTCGGAACTCCACAGAGAGAAACCACCTCCAAGTCTAGGATCGTCACCAAGACTACAGAGCGTCTGTGATCTTGGCTCACATAAGTTCTCCTTACGCTGTCACTTTATTGGGTTCGGTGAGCTACACCCATTTTAACTTCCTGAATCTTTCCAAGCGCCCCGAAGCCCTTGTGCCACACTTCTGACGTGGAGATAGCAAAGTTCCACTTCAGACCACCACTACGTCTCCTGAGTCTAGTCAGCTAAGGGCTTCCTTCTCACAGTCTAATGGAGAGGCGAAGCCCCGGGGGAACCAAACGAAAGAGAAGATCTCCGAAGAGGGCTTTTCTGATATAACTAATCAAAGAGACAGCTGGCGAGGAGGAGGAAAGGAGGAAAGGAGAGGAGGAAGAGGAGGAGGCCACGGTTGGAGCAGGATCTGAACTAGCCACCCCTGATGCCACGTCAATTCCCTGGACATGAAATAAACACTAACTTCTGACAGCCATCATGGACTTCGGCATATATCATACGGATATTTACATATTCAAATCTCTTATACATAAACGCCTAATGAAACTGCAACAGGCTGTTATGTAAGGATGCTGAAATATTCATTTCTGAACCATGTCTCGTTTGCCTGATGAATGATTAGATTTAATTAAAGTTGAGTAATTTTCCCAGTTGGAGAGATAAAGCACACTGCATTAGTGGCAAAGTCATAAAAGGAACAAAGCAATTAATTTAACAATGACATGTCAATCAAAGGAAGGCAATTATGACACCTATCCAATGCAACCTTTACATCTTAAATAATCATATACTGACAGACACGCTGGGACAGTAAGCGTACTGTGTACACAGTAAAGTTCTTCACAACTCAGAAGACAAGAAAGTACAGTACACACTGTATATTGAAAGCTAAGATAAAAGTTTGCTTTGTGTGGTAAGTTATATATACACACAAAGACTAGACTAACCCTTAGAGATTGAAGTCATGTCTGGGCTCCCACTGTGAATGAGTTAGATTGTTGTTTTTTGTTTTGTTTTGTTTGCAATTTGATTCAATTTATTAATATTTCTTATATCCAACTTCTATAACAGGTTTCATTCAATAATAACTTATGAATAGATTCACTTATGAATCGTAAGTGTGCCAATACATCACATCTGACAGTGAAATGAAAAGTCTTGTCAAGCATGCATAACACAACACACCTCCTTCGACAGGATCTCAATTGAAATACACTTTGAATACACTCTGGAATTACGTTTCATGTTGCGGCCATTATAGGACACAGTGACAGTTAATTTGACACAAATTGGAGGACTATAAAGCCTAGCTTCACTCCATTTCTCAGCACATTAAGATCCTGTCTATGATAAAAGAAGCTGGTTGTTTAATAAGGTCTAATGGAATTCAAGATGTACCATACGATATGTAAAATGAATGCGATCATGAATATGGCTGAGGCAAGCCACAGTAAAAAGATATACACAGTTCAGGTCATTTCATCAAAGCTGCCCTACAGCATATTTAAGTACAAACAAACGTGATTGATACTTCTTTGCGAAACAAAACGCTTTGGAGTTCTAGGTTTTGTCTTCATGTGGGAAGGGTGATTTCAAGAGAATCCACAGAACCTTTTCACAGATGAGAAAACTTCCAGACGAAAGTTCGTTTTTTAATCTATTTCTAGGTTTGATATGCACACTTCCAATACTCATATCTACAGTAGATCCATCCGTAACATAGGACAAACATCACAAACCACATCCTAAGTACTGACAGAGTCAAGCTGTTCTGTTAGCGGGCTAGTCTTGAAGACTTCTCTGAATCTATTACAGTAGAATTTGACTGTGTGGCTTTGATTAGCAAGATGGTAAAAACGTATTTGAAATCCCATTTGTTTTTTAAAGAGAATATTTAAATTGTGCCCTTGATGTTTCTATTTTGATGTATCATTTCCTGTCTTGTATAGTGTCACAAGAGTACTAATGTATGTCATGCACAGACAAGTAAATCATTTTTTAAACTATGAGAATCGGATGAAGAATGGGCCAACAAAAACTCAGATCTGGTTCTGTTACATAGAGTTCAGAATCAGTCCTAATGGGCCATGATTATGATTGGCAAAAACAATTGTAATGTAATGTAACTTATTGGCTTATGTCAATAGTTATAAGTTAATTTGCTCGTCTGTTTTTTAAAAAGGTCTTTCTCTTTCTCATCTTTCTCTTCCCTTGGTGCAGAAATGTGTCCGTCTGTGTTTCAAAATGAGTGTCAGTTTCAAATGTGTCATCGAGTAGAGAGGAAAGCAAAAGAAGGTTTCACAAGAGTGAGCGTGAATCAGCTCGCATCATTTGTTCTTTGTGGAAAAAGACGATACCGAATGCAACTATGTCAAGCGCAAATCAGAGATATTACTATATTATTTGACACCGATTTATGACTGTGGGGGAGTCTATCTTTTGTAACTGTCATTTTGATTTCAGATGGACTTAGAGTTTCTTACAATGGACGAATGGTAGTCTGTCTCAATCCCCTTAGGGGAATTTATATGATGTAAGGGAAAGCATACATATGAAATTCATTTCACAGACAAATACTGTGTTTTACTCACCAAGCACGTGTATTCAGTCTTTATGGTTTAAGAAACCTAACTATACAGTTTAAAAATAAGTAACTCCAAGCAATACAAGCACTGTAATTATTTGCAGTCACAGAGATTCAAGACTCTTCTCTTCGTTTCTCGAGACAATTCCCATCCTTTGTAATAAATACCAATCAACACGCTTAATGATGATTGTCAGAAATCGCAGGTGTCAAGTGACATTGGGCTAATTATCCCTATTAGAATGTTTCTCCCCACCTGATGACGGTTCTGTTAATCTGAACAGCTCATCTTCAGAACTTACAGCTGTGTGAGTGAATCGTTGGGATATGCGACTCTTGCCGTGTGTACATGTCCTCAGAACTTACAGCTGTGTGAGTGAATCGTTGGGATATTCGACTCTTGCAGTGTGTACATGTCTTCAGAACTTACAGCTGTGTAAGTGAATCGTTGGGATATTCGACTCTTGCAGTGTGTACATGTCTTCAGAACTTACAGTTGTGTGAGTGAATCGTTGGGATATTCGACTCTTGCAGTGTGTACGTCAGCCAGTCTTTTATGCAAGTGAATCCTCCACCGTAAAACATGCGTGTGGGCAGCATGATTCAGCAGCATCTGAAGCTTCTGCAGCAACACAAACTAAAACTTTAAACCAAAACTAACTCGCTAACTACAGGACATTGTAAATGTGTTGGAAACCATATGGAATATCAACACGTGTCTACACTGTACGCATTAATACATTAACAAAATTATTGCTTTTTTCCAGCTTCTGCGGATTGTTCAAAAAGCACAGTCTGCAGAGTTGGAAAGAAACGTTCAATCTAGTCTGACTATGGTCAGTAGAGTGAGTGAGCTAAACTGAAGATGACTTGTACGAAAATGAAGGAGCAAGACAATGACGTTGTTAAACCTTAATTTCCCTTTGGACAAGCATTTCTGTGGTTTCCTTTTTTTGCAGAGTGGGTATAAATAGCTCGTCCGCAGCCAATCGCACACAGTTCTACTAGTTGTCTTCCTGTATCTCAGAGAGGCTTGAGATAATTGAAACATAAAAGGATCTGGCTGTCTTTGGGAGTCACCGGGGAAATAGATTGGACAGCTCGTGTAGTCTAAAGAGAGCTTTCCTTGTGATCCAGTGTTCCCTTCATGGAGATAAAGCCTTGTCACAGGACCACACCCCCTCCTCNNCCCAAGCTCACAGCCCTGTTCCAGGAAAAGTCACACATTTGCACTTAATTAATTTGTTTGCGATCACTTGCCTCCATCTCGCATCGGATTGCACAAAAGACTGTTGATAAACGCTAACAGGGCGATTTAAATTCATGCAAGGTGCAACAATGTAAAAATGTAACCCTTCACTTATAAAACAGTGCTTATAAAGGTAAAAGTCCATACTAACCAACAACCTTTTTTCAAGTAGCAATATTCAGCATAAAATCCCACAACACATGCTTTTGGATAAGCTGTTTTCATGCACGCCAGCATGCATGAATCAACTGGATCATCTCTTGTGTCCTTTTGTCTGTTTGGTGTGCCCAGATTAGCTTCCAACACCAAACTACAGCTGGCTGCCATATGGAAAAACTGCACATATATTTCATCATATAAATACATTATTCTGCCTCTAGATCGCTCCTGCAGGGTCCTTACACATGCTGTTTGCTGCCATTCTGAGGTGATTTATCAGATCAATTTGCAGACATGTATAGACTGCAGGAACAGCAGACGACGTTATCACAGCACAATTTCTGGTCCAATATCAGCCTCAACCTTACATCACATCAGTGTTTACCACAACCACACCAGGGTTTTACAAAGGACATGTGCTTACAGTGTACAGTATGTGTTCACAAGCCTGGTGTGTGACACATTTCTTTATTTTTTAATTCCTTTACAAAAATCTCTCATATGATTTGGCAACCATTCTTCAGGTCATCTTTAATGGTCTATGAATATTTTCATAAGTTCCAGTTAGTTGTGTCATGTTTAAAGTTACCTGTTGGTTGACGTGTGACACAGCCCAGACGTCATGGTTCTAAGATGGTCTTCCATTGTGCACCAAACAAACAAAAAATTCTAATTCTGGATTGTTCCTTTGACTAAAAACTCCACACAAAAAAAAGCAACAACTACCAATCTTCCGGAATGCAAACGCAAATTCTTCCATCAATCAAGCGGAATGTTCACAACAATCACCTTGAATGCTGATGACATCTCCATAATTGTGCTGAAGCTGTCTCTGGAGTACAACCAGGAGAAACGAAAACACACACACCACATTCCTCATTCTGTTCAGTTCGGTGGCCAGGACTATTACCTTGAAAAACTATATGAAAACGCATCCATTCTGGATGAGATGTAGTTATGGTCGCATTTTCAGAAGGCTCCATGCTGAAATTGCCATAGCATATGTGACTCAGAAGTTCTACAGCGTAAGGGACCATGAATTGAGAGTTCACAACTCTTAGGCCTTCTGCTTGTTATTTTACGGCCTGATCATTTAAGGCAGGGGTGTCAAACTCCGCTCCTCAAGGGCCGCTGTCCTGAAAGTTTTTGATGTTTCCCTGCTCCAGCACACCTGATTCTAATGAATGGATTGTTATCAAGCTCTGTGGAAGCCTGATAACGACCCATCATTAGAATCAGGTGTGCTAGAGCAGGGAAACATTGAAAACCTTCAGGACAGCGGCCCTCGAGGACTGGAGTTTGACACCCCTGATCCAAGGCATTTACATACAACACATCATCTGAAATTACTATGTTTCTGCATAAAGGACTGATACCTAGGTCATGCCCATCTGAAATGTCTAATCTATACTTGCAATAAAACAAAAGCATTTGGTCAAACTGGGAATCATCAGTACCTGTGGTTCATCTGGATTAGAAAAATATAGGAATGAAAAACCCTTAGAAAAAGCAAACTTCTCCAATGAACATACGTGTAATCTCAATGCAACATTTGCATTCGTTTGGAGTTCAAACATGAAACATTGAAAATGTTTGATTTCATCATTACAACGTGATCTACATCCTGTCAGAAACATGTGTCTCCTACTTGCATAATCCTCTTGATCAGGAAAAATCTAATGATTTGAATATTAAGTAAATGTATGTATCCCAACATCAAAGTTTTGAAGTCTATAATTCCATAGTGAACATTCTGTCAAGGATGTGTTAATCTTGATGGAAAATGCATTGCTGTGCCAACATGTTCTTACTGAAAGAGGTTACAAAATATTCATAACATACAACAATATCCTGTTGCATACAGGATCACGCCGCAGTCTTTTACGTTCGATCATCTATTCAGGAACATCTTAATAGTTACGATGAAGTGATATTGACAATGTTATAAGACAGCACAGAATCATCAAATGATCAAAATCATCTTCGCAATGGAATATTTTCTGCTGCTATACCAATTAAATTATTTGAAGGTTGGTTGGTTCTAGGTATCGGAAGTCTCATACGTCAACTCTCATACGTGTCAGTCTTTACGACTGACATGTATGAGACATACATGTGAAACCATTTTCTGACAAAGCCCTGGGGTAAATGTTGCCTTCTCGCCAAAACAAATATTTACTCTAACTACACTTCATGAAAGTAATCAATCAGCATTTTAAAACTAGCTATCATGTCTGGAGAATACATTTGATACATTTTGTTTTCAAGTCGTGAGCAACAAACCCCACACTGACTAGCAATGTGACAACATGTATGAGCCCTGATAAAATATGAATACTCTGCTGACATGTTTTTTAGATATTACAGTTGCTACACAGTTGGGCAGTCATGGTGTTCAGCTTGCAAGCCAAGGCAAAACATCTTGCCAGGTCTGGTTTGAATCGGCGAGTTTGTGTCACACTTTGTCTCCAGATGGTCGAATGCTCCTTGGAGGAGGTTTATAAGCTGCCTCTGAGTTGTTCTCCTGTTGGAAGCGGACAGATCATCAGAAACCTTTCCGTTTGATCTGAAACGGCTCTTTAATCAACCCCATGGGTCCGGTGAAGTATTTTTCTCCCTCATTTCACTTGATTGTGAAGTGTTTGACAGCGGAATCTCACTTTCATGGTCGGGCACCCATCTTTGTTCTAGCAAACAAACGAAGAACTTCTGTTGCAAGAGAATCTAAATCAGTTTCTATCGCCAAGCAAGTCAGCACAAACAAGGAATTGACTATATCAGGATTATGTTCAGACAGTAAACATATGAATTTAAAACATAAAACGTAGAAAATGTACAACAGAATCGAAATAATTCCAAACAGATTTTACTTCAGGTGATTTGAATGAAAATGTAAGAGCCCAATATGTATTGAGGTCTGTCTATAGGGATCTCAGTATATTCGCCTTTTGAATTCTTTATTTTTGATGAGACTTAGGCAAGTGCTACTTAAAATAATTGGGCATGTCATAACTGTGCACGCTACTGGAGAAAGTTACTTTGTCCAACACTCATTAACGCTACTGCTGTGGCTTTAAAGCAGGTCATGTACATTTTAATCCTTTATTCATAAGATTTTACAGCTTTTTATGTAAGATTTGTATTGCTCTTTTATCTGTGTCCTAAAAACATAACCCCCTCCCCTTCCCCCTCTCCCGCCTTTTTTTTCCAGCTATGTTTTGATGTTGAAGAACACTCCACCTGTCAAACTCAGTCTTCATGAATTCATTCAGTTTCATTGCAGTTTGACTGGTTCTTGAGGGCTGGCGTTAGGAATCGTAGGGGAAGTTGGAGAGATGGAGAAAGAGCTGGAAAGAGTTGAAAGAATGGAACATCTTATTTTTCCTGCCGCTCACACAGTCCTAGGTCTTAAAGTCAGAAGAATCACAGACCCGATGTCTCTGTGTCCCGTCAACAACGACGTTTAAGAACAACTTCTGAGATTGACTTAAGTCAGCCATGACAGGACTTAACCGAAGCTATTTTCTCGAACGCTCCGCAAAATATGCAGGGTGCCGCAACAGCGCCGTCAAAACACTTTGAAGAGGACATTTAGCACCCTTGACATGTCATGCGACTGTCACGCAGCTAACACATGTCAGGAAATGTAAATAACGTATTCTCAGGGACAGAGAAACCACATAGCTTTTCATCTTAGAGTCAGACAACATCGTCTTTGCCAGAGTTGGTGAAGATGTCCTAAACCGCAGACAGCTGTGTTGGTTAGCCGGTCTAGGGAACTGAGATGCGGTTAACTTTGCCATGTCGCTCTTTGCCTCTCACCACTGACATACCGTTAATTAGGTGAAACGAACCCAGTCTCATGTTGGAGTCAGAGGTGTTTAACATGGGTTGATCAATTATAAATGTTACGCTTTATTCCGTTGTGAAAAGTACTAACATTCATGGTCATATTCAGTATTAAAAGCAATATTGTTGTAATTAGGCAACAGGGAAGATGTTGACTTGTTGTCAAGGGCAACTCACTGGACAGGTAAAACAAAGGTAGATGTGTCACAATAGTCCCTTGACTTATATCTTTACTTCACGTGTGAAATAAAAAATGAATCCGATCTCTCTCTCAGGTTTCCAGCGTCTAAATCATTTAGTTCACATATCTGAAGACTTGAAATGAATGTGATGGGTGTCACTGAATGCTCGAACGTCATTTCAATAGCTCATACTCAATCCCATGATTTTGACAGCTCTCCAGTATCGTACTCCACAGTTGAACACAACATTTTAAACAGGGTTTTGTATGTCCTCCTCCTCTAACTGTCATTGCATTTGGTCTGAACATCTGCACCTGTGAATGGGAAAAAGCCTGTTGCAACAAGGACAAATATGGAAATCGTACGACTTTCTGATCACTCAGAAAACACCAAACGTAACAATAAGGTGCGTGGACGTGCCATTCAAATCAAACTGTATTACTCCATTAGCCCATTTTACAAGCAATGTCACAGAGGGCTTCGCATACACCCATAGAACTGCCCCTCAACCAACCTAAACCCTCAGGGAAGACAAGAAAAATCTCCATGAAAAAACTCACTAGAGGAGAGAAAATGGAAGAGACCTTGGGAAGAGTAATTCAGGGAGGATGGTTCTACATAGTGCATATAGTTGAGGTTTGGCTTGGAAATTGAGATTGCAGGTAACAATGATACACTTTCAGCTGGAGGCAAGCTCCCCCCCTAATTTAAATATCTTGAATGCTTGTTGACATTAAACCTCATATTGAGATGATGGGTTGACAGTCAATCACTTCTGGTGAATTACCTATGAATTGTGAATTACTATTGCAACGTAACCTGTAGAATAGGACTGCTGTTCAGGTATGCGTACCAGAAGCACACAAACACTCACCCAACACACGTACGCTTTTCACGTACGTGACCTACATATGATTGCCGTGTGCCCAATTACTTATTGATTAGAAATGGATTAGAAATGAAATTGGAGGTAGATTTTTTTTTACATGCAAAAGTACAAATAGTGTCCATTTACTGTTAATACCTGGCATAGGGTTTGTGTAAGCACATCCTGTTGTAAGCATTTTGAAATGAGATGACTGTGTGTGTGGGGGGGGGGGGGGGGGGTATGTCAGAGCAGAGTGATTTTGTGTGTGCTACTGGGTAGACACTGATAAATGAGGCAGAATCCCTTCACATTAGATTGAGGGCACGGATCCATCCACTACCTGTCAAAACCTCAGAAATACATATTTTTGGGGGGTCTGTGCATACGTCTCATACCTGCGTCAGCTGTTTTCATCTTTCATGTGTGCAACATCATCAGAACGTTTGGCACAAATGTCACATTTTAATTTCAATTGTGCATCGCCTGTTACGTCACCTGGTTCGCACATTCTTTACAAACGAAGCGTGGAGCTCGAGCACGATCCTTGCCTGGACCAATCCAATAACATTGATTCAATACCGGGAGACTGTAAAGGTGTACGATTTGCCACGTTTTTGATGTTGACGGATTTATTCGATTAACTGTGACGTACAATATTAAATTATTTGACCTGTGTTCAAATTTAATTTGGACATTATACATGGACACGTTTATACATGTCATTCAGGCCAAAAATTCCCTCAAACTCTCCTCGCTCGTACAGACAGACACTCTTAGACCCCCCCTTCACTCCCCCCTTCCTCTCTCTCTCCCTCTCTTGCTCTCTTTCACACACAACCACACACTCATACACACACAGGGGGAGACACACGATGCTCCATGGTGCAAAAAGCGCCAGTGGTGGTTTCGGTGCGTCAGTGATGGCAATTCATTCCTAGAACCAGTGTAGACAACACTAGTAGATTTTTTTCTCCCACCGGTCGCAGAGATCAGCTGTTGTTTCCTTCTACACTCATTCACGCTGATGATTGACCAAACCTATTGAATTAAATTGTGAAGTTGTCTATCTTTTTAGGGCTTGATCCACTTCGTTAATATATTCCGACAACAGAGAGCATCCAGGATTAGCCGTTTCTTATTTTATTATTTTGACATAAATGTTGAATGATGAAGGTTTTGATCGCTGTGTTTCTGTGTTACGGAGTATCACGTAAGTTGTACACTTCAATCAACTCTGAGAATTTTACTTATTTCTCTTAATTGTGTAACCGTAAGATCTTGGTGGATAACTTCTGTAATCCGTTTGTAAATGTGTTTCTGCAAGGTTTTTTTTTTTAAGACAAACTGTTGTATTTCCCAAAAGTATTTAACATATTCTAAGACGGGGAGGGTTGCAGTGTAGTTGATTGGCTGGCACGTGAATGTTGGCCAATTCGGCTTTTATGTGTGTCTGTGAAGTCAGCGATAACGTTTTCCAATTCCGGCCAGTGTTGCAGACGCTTATTCAGCTACAGGTCTATCGTTGAGGGTATCAGAGTTAAACCATTTTGGTACTTATATTACGATTTTTATCGACACGGTTTCATTTTCACTCTTGTCACATCCAATAGATAGGCTTTGTGAGCTTGATGCATCGCTACTATTGCTGAGTCTGTGTCATCACACGTTTACGCTTTTTAAACATTTATCATCTATTTCTTTCTTTGTGTGGGGGAAGGGGTGATGTGAAGGGTATCTACAGGGACACATTACCTGAAGTAACCACCTATTCACATCCAATCCTGAATAAATAGCTGTCTGGCTCCAGGCAAGTTCTGGGTATTTTTTCCAAAAACATAAACTCATTCTATCACCTCATCCTTCAACTATTTTTCTTTAGAAAACCCCGTGCAATGTAACCAGTACAACAGCAATATGAGAATTCCAGCAACCTTTCCTTGAATACGTCGATTAATATTGAAGGATATTGATAACCTATTAAATGCACAGATCTTAGAGTGGACACTACGCTGTTAGACAGATCTTTTCAGACGGACTTCAGCATGACAGGATTAGCATATGGAAAACGCAGCATGATCCTATTGATATTCAACATGGCACACTATACTGTACAGTTTCACAGGAGCAGTGGAGCTTTCAGGTCAAAACATCTCAATAGCTGACCTGTTCCAACTGAACTGAACAACCTAAAATAGATTTGAAACGGAGAACACATAAAGGATAAATAACGACTTCTTTTACACAGTTGACGTAGGGTGAAGGTTTATCTTCTATACCTATCTTGAAATGGTCTTAAACTACACTGTGGTCCTCCATCAAATGACAGAAATAACTGTCTGACAAGGTCTTTGTCAAAACATAACAGATGTTTTCTCTGTCGTCAGCTCTTGAATACGCCAGTGACATACTAAGATTCTTTCTGCGTCCACATGCAACTAAAACATTTATTGAAGGACCACTTTTTTTCAGCTGATGGATTCGATTTAATATAGCACAATGTTCCCAATCGACAGAAGAACTAAATGCTGAATGTAAAACAGGCTAGGATAGAAAAGTGGTCCAGAAGATGCAGCTCAAAGCGATTGGAGGCGAGCGAAGGGCAAGCCCTTGACCTTTGCTTGTGTTATTAGTAAACAAACCCCTGATTCAAAATACTCTTACTACTATTCAAAATATACTCACATAAAATACTCTCAAAATACTCTTAATACAATTTTTTAAATAACCCTTACATGCCTCTAGCCCCACACTAATTGTATCACCCCTACCAGTGATGAGACCCTAACAAAACCAATGTTTCCTCAAACAAGCCAGTTGTTTATAATAGTAAAAAATAATAATAACAAGGGAAACCCTTTAGTTGTACCTGATGCAGCCCTTCTCTAGACTGTCAGCTGTCAAAAAAAACCCAACAAGGTTGTGTCATCCCAAGCTTTGTTCTCTCTATTACATCTACGTATCCTCACTTGATATTTATCACCTGTCCACCTGCTGAATAATAGACATACCTAAGTGGAACAGACCGAAAGGTCCTAGGTTCAAATCCAAACAGTGAGAACTCTTTGAGTACAAGTGACAGCTAAATAATCCTCGATCGCGTTATTGTTTAACTGGATGAAGAACAATAACGATGACAGGTGTATTCAGATGCAGAGCCGAGCAGAGGTTATATCCACAAGATGATGACAGTGCTTGAACCTTTTGAACTTGCTTATCGCTGGGTTACATCGCACCTCAATAAGTGTGATCATCCCCTTCCCCGTTAGCGTTCGCCGCTGATGGGAAAACGAAAAGTTGTCAAGAAGGTCTGAGGGTGCCAACTCTCTCAATGTTCTCTTGTGTTTGTCAGCTTCTGTATGAAAGCAGAATAATGTTATGAGGCCACAGACAATTTCATGGAGTATGAATTGCCGTTATGAACCGCTTGAAGTTGTTCTCTTTCGAGAAGGTTGGATGACCTCTAGGATCAAGCTGTTGATAGCCATCAGAAAAACGTTGTCATTTTAGATGAGGTCCTGTGCACTTCTATCAGAATTACTCAGAGCATTGTGATGTAATCTCTACTGTCCATACACTAGTGAGCATGTCAGGAAGAGAGCTTTTGGATATGACTGAATTGGTGTGAACGACATTAACTCACAGATGCTAGTTTATAGCCTGGCATTTCCGAGGACAGGCAGAGGGAGATCGATATATATAAACGATCAGTATAAAGTTCCTTGTTTAAAGACGTTCTCAATTGATAAAAGATCGTTTCCACTTTGGTTCGAGTTCCCAGATAACGTTAACGAAAGGGGGACATCAAACATAGTGTGAGTCTTCTTGTTTTCTACATCTCGTATCCACGTGATCGGCCATTTATTCAAACATGGATAAAAGTGCCGACTAACTAACAAGGAGGTTTTCCTAGGTATCCCTCGGGTGAACGATAAGGTCGCCCGCCACTTCTATATTAAGGCATCTTGTGTACATCTCGAGTATCTTGTTAAGTAGGCACATTTTTTGAAATGTTGCTCCTTGTGTTGACCTTTCAGCAATGTTCACGTCATTCAACATCTCAGAGGAGAAGGCTAGCTGTCCTCTTGGATATTTTCCCTGCGGGAATCTGAGCGCATGTCTACCTCAGCTTCTCCACTGCAATGGTGTTGATGACTGTGGAAATCAAGCAGACGAAGAAAACTGTGGTGAGTCACCTTTTTTTTCCTTATTTATTCTATTTATTTAAAAAAATATACAATTTTTTATTATATATTGTATTTGGCCTGTGGCTTGCTTTCATCACTGCACTCCAGACTTTGAAAATAAAGTGTCATGACACATCAAAAGTGTGGATGAACCAAATCCTGTGAAGTTGGGGGTTTTTCTTCATCAAGGAAAGTTCAGGAAATAGAATGAGAGTGTGACAGTATTGTCCCTTTAGTCAACATTGTGTGATCAAACCATTAGTTGTGGACAAAGTGAACCCACAGTTAGTAGATTTCATACATTATCTTGAATGTGTCATTAACAGACACAGTGATACTGTACTTTTAACTTCTGCTGATGTAGTTATGCCTTATCTGTGCGACAAATCTCTTTGCACTCATAGTTTCATGTTTTCTTAAATTTTCCTTCTGAATTTAAAAAAAAAAATTTTTTTTGCTACTTATTCATCTCATACTGTGTCAGTCTATTTCGCTAGCCTACATTTTGTTGCAATATGCTGCACTATGTGACAGATTAGTATTTTATGCTTCACCACATAGTTATCTGTTATCCATGGAAAAAGATTAATTGCAGTTAGGTGTTCCCTTATGCAGTCGGGACAATACAACAATAAATGAACGTTACCCATATCTAGTGAATGGTGAATGGTGTCAAGACATCTTTACTTTAGAGATTTGATAAAACAGTGTATATTCAGCTTCAAAGGTGCAATTAAAGGTCTCTGATAAAACTCTTTGCAAAGGAAATGTCAGGTCAGATGGGCAAACATACTGCTGAAGGTTATTCAGAGCTAACGTTGTATACAAAGGCATCGCTGAAAAGAAAATGCTAGGCTCTCTTGTCTCGTTGATGCCGCGCTATCGGAGGGACCTTAGAATCCTCGAGCTCGTTTAACCGTTGCCGACTTTTTCTTCGGATCTTTCTTAAGCAAGGCGCCTACAAAGACTAATAACCTCAACAAAGTTGAATGGGTCAGACAGCAGGTACTTTCGGAGCAAAGTGTATTTTCCACTATACTGTAAATATCTTATATTTTCAAAAGTCTTATCCTAATTCGTCAGCTGTTGAAAGTGTTTCACAGTGAGACGTTCATTATGAAGATTAAGTTGTAAAAGTTCAGATGACTGTGCTATTTCACACCTGTCAATCACGGTGATGGCCGGCTCGTCAGGAACATTTTTCCGGTGAATAAGCAGCACTCGGCATGTTAAGAAAGATTACCGTTGATTTTCAATGCGACACAATTTGAATTTCAGCAAGTGGATTAATTCTTAATATTACCAATCAAACAGCTGCATTGCATTTATTATTTATTTTTAAAGCAGACACTGTCTCATTTCTCCATGGATAAGGATTGCAAATTTTTAATCAAAACCATGGGAGTATTCCCAACTGCCTTCAAGGAGTATCATTCACATCAGTCAAAAGCAGAAAAAAAACTCGTCTGAAAAGAAAAAAAAAACACAAAGTGTTGCCTCAGTGCTGTCTTTGCTAATTAAAAGTTGCCTTGTCATTTCTTATTAAGAACTTATTGTGTGGCTTGTGACCATGACGATCCTCAAAGTGCTTTGGCACGAATTCATTTATACTCTCTTGAGTCATTGGGATGGCGATTCAAATTCAGGGCTTTGCCACCCAGAGGCGGAGTCAGACGTTGACGTAAACATTAGGGGCTCATCCAAAAATATACGACTTTATCACCTGTACTGTAGCACCTGTAATGAAAAAAACGCAACGTTTTTTTGAATCAATTTCAGGGTAAAATCATTGTTGTTGTTTTTATATATTATAAACATTATGTTGGACTCAAGTAGTTAAATTTGCTGAAAATATAACGACCCCCCCCCCCCCGATTCTGAAAGGGTCAGGCAATTGCAGAGGAAACTTACAAACCTTAGTTATAGTGAGAGACTGCATACTAAGGGAATCCTTTGGAAGGGCTACTCAAAGGGTTGACATTAATTAATTTATCAGATGCTTTTAAATTCAAAGCAACATCTGTCTAATGGATGAATAAATATTGCGTTGTGATTGAAGATCAATTCATACAGGTCTGAACTTGTGCTGTGCAGGTTAAAACAGGTAAGGGGGAATTGAGAGGATTAGGCTGGATATTTTGAGTAATTGAATACTTGGTGATTTTTTATTGTGTTTGACATCAGTGCTTTCCTAATTAGTAGATTGTGCAATCATGTGGAGGGCTATTCACTGAGAATACATTTCAATCAATGATGAAAGAACTGATTCACCCCCCCCCCCCCCCACAACACACACGCACACACAAACATCCATAAAAATACCCACTCAATGGTCAAAGAGAGTCATTATCAGGTGCAAGGTACGACATCAGGTCATTCTAGACACATACACATACGGCTCTCGCTAATTAACACTAAACACAGACCTGCTTTTTGCTTCATTGTGCAGTCAGGAGGCTTGTGACTTGACACTTGGTACTGAATCTCAACTTAGATGATCGATAATGAATGCTTTTGACTGATCTAACAAGGCAGCAGATTTGGGGTGAGTGCTCCAGGGGTTATAGTTAGCCTCCGAGTCGTTATCATTCCAGAACATTCCCAAGTCACAATACAGGGGTTAGAGATACGGCAAGGGCTAAGATAGGAGGCTGCAGATGGACCTAAGATTCAGAAAAGGGATAACGATTGGGCTAGGATTAGGGATGGGTTGTAAGGAGGGGGTCAGGGATGGGTCTAGGGAAGGGGTTAGGGTTGGGGATGGGTCTAAGGAGGGGGTTAGGGGATGGGGTTGATTTGAGTTGCTCCACCATAAAGCACCACCTACACCTATGAAGGGTATCGACAGAGAGGTGGAAACGTAGATCCTAAAGTCAACTTTGTAATATAAAGGGTTTTTTATTTGAGGAACACCGACAATCCTCTTGCAGACATGCTTGACTAGACTGACAACAACACCTCTCTCCGAAAGACGACTGAGAGGATCAGGTGGTGTGGAGATACAATACAAAAGGATCAAAGATGGGTTTCAAGAAGGAGTTGACACAAATAGTATCTCTACCTTGTGATAGCTGCTCTATTCAGACGCAGCCCTTCTGTGGTACTATAGGCAGACTCTGCCCTACTAAGATTTACTGCTGCAAAGATATTTCCTACATATCCTACGTCTTTTGCTTGCTTTCTTCATCTTTTACCTGAAACAATGTTTGTGTATATGACTGCTGCCGTATCAATACTAGAAGTATTTCAGACACAACGTGTGTCTCTCTCTCTGTCTCTGTCTCTCTTTCTCCTCTCTCTCTCTCTCTCTCTCTCTCTCTCTCTCTCTCTCTCTGTGATGAGGTGGACACAGGTTTAGCTGGCTCTCCCCTGGTTCCTCTCTCTCTGTCTCTCTTCTCTTTTTCCTCTCTCTCTCTCTCTCTCTCTCTCTCTCTCTCTCTCTGTCTGTCTTTCTCTCTATCTCTCTGTCTCGCTCTGTCTGTCTGTCTCTCTCTCTCTCTCTCTGTCTCTCTGTCTGTCTCTCCCTCTCTCTCTGTTGAGACAGACACAGATAAACAATTGACGATGACATGCAAATGTGTTTAACCTAATAATATTATTGTGTCTTGTCCAATGATCACCTAGTTGACTTTCCCCAATCTGCCGGAGGGAGTTTCAATGCTGCGCTCCGTCTCACAGTAAACCCTCGGCTTTTCTGCATTTTCAGAGCCCCCTGTTCCTATGGGATTCAGCAGGCTCACTGTGTTCCTGTAAATCCACTCGACACAGTGACTACAAACCACAGGAAACACAAACACATGCGCCAACCTGTTTGCTAACGAGTGAAATCCTTGGGGCAGATTGACGTCTCGGGCTGTCAGTCTCTGCTCCAGTGGAGGTTGATTGATCATTGGCGCTTGGCTTTGGCTCAAGGGAGACTAAGGGGAGAGAGGATAGGCGATGGCGAAGAGAATGAGATCTAGAACTATTGTGTGGTCGTGGCTTATCTGGTCTGCTGTGAGATATAACTGTGGCGTAATCTCAGGAAGAGAATAATACCACAACGTGACACATCATCATTATTTTAACGCCAGTTCATGTCAGCTCTGTAACTAAGAGTTAGTTTTTAACAAGAAGAAATCAGAAATGCATTGAAAGTCAATGGGAGATGTGTTCCAATTGATGAGCTGTACTGTGTATTTACAACCCTCTCAACAGCTTGGGGAGCAATTTCTTTGAAAACAAGTGATTCAGAACAGAGCAATACAAAATGCAAGAACCCCTATCTGCCTTTATTTCCAACATCCTGCATAAATCCCCTTTCAAGTTGTTTTATCGTGCCGTTCTTTCGTGCCACGCAGACTCACTCAGAGACGAGGTCTGTGTTTTCGGAGTCTTTTCTAGAGATAGAGTGCATCTAATCATGATAATCAAATCAAATACTGGACACCAGCTGTAGTGTCATTCATGTTTACATCGGGAGATTACGGCAGGCTCCCTTTAGGTGTGGACCTCACTTTCACTTAGTTCCAAGGTGCTTCCGTTTGTGAGATCTCACAGAACACTCTGGAACACCACTACAGAGCAAAGAGCCGCGCACGTGTGTGGGACACAGCTAGTTTGAGGGGGTCTGATCAGTAGGGCAGATCGATGACTCATTCTCATTGCAAGCCTGTGTGCGCACGTGTGTATGTGTGCGTGCGGTACGTGTGCGCACGTGTGTATGTGTGCGTACGGTATGTGTGCGCACATGTGTATGTGTGCGTGCGGTGTGTGTGCGCACATGTGTATGTGTGCGTGCGGTGTGTGTGTGCGCATGTGGTATTTGTGTGTGTGAAAGATTGCATGTCTAGAGAGAAAGAGGGAGGGAAAGCGAGAGAGACTGTGTGTTGTGAAGGAGTTAATATTTTCAGCTTTTACACTGTGCACTGCGCCTTGCACTGCGCCTTGCACTGCACCTTGCACTGCGCCTTGCACTGCGCCTTGCACTGCGCCTTGCACTGCACATTGCACTGCGCATTGCACTGCGCCTTGCACTGCACCTTGCACTGCACATTGCACTGCACATTGCATTGCACATTGCACTGCACATTGCACTGCACATTGCACTGCACATTGCACTGCACATTGCACTGCACTGCGAGGAAGAAAGGCAATCATAGACATCTTCAGGGCATCATTGATGTTTTGCTACTTCATAGGTTAAAAACATCCTTTGCGTTTAGTTGAAGGACACTGCAAAAATATGATTTCTACTCTGCATACTGTACCTACTCAGCTGCAACATTACCTTTCTGGTAAATCAGGATTTGTACAGAATGAGCATTTATCCGTAGAAAAACTCCAAGGTCAGTTCTTGTAAGAGAGTAAAAGGAACAGGGGAGAAATCCAATACACAACCTCCAGTTAATCCTGTTATACAAATCTAAATACAAATCTGTTGTTGTATGAAGTGTGTTGTTTGTAGATATTTTCAATGAAGCTTAAAACCATTTTGAATCATAAATGGTGTAGACAGACTGCCTTGCTTCGTTATAATGTGCTATGAGCAGAAAGTGATGAAGTTGTGAATAAATTAAGTATAAATTAATGTTCCTACATATCACAATTCTGTCATCATAAAGTTAAAATTTCATGACCGCGTGCCACGCTGTTAGGTCACCATTTGAATCGAAGGAAATAAAATATTAATAAACTGTTACATTTTAAGATGTTCCCAATTCCTGCCCTCTTTATTTCCTGCCAAAATGATCTTTTGGGATGTTTTCTAAGATGTCTCTCTTCAAGTGCTTCCTTTAATGCTGCACTGGCCTCTGTTATGAGCAGAAGAAATTGTATTTTGTCAAGTGGCTTCTTGCATAGAGATATGAGTCATGCTAATATTTAAACTCAAGAGTTGAAACCCGTGGATGAAACTTCCGAATATTAAGTGGGAAAGCGAATGCATGCAAAAACAAGCTCTCTGTCGTTTATCAAATGTAAATCCGAAAGCCTGATTGTGAACTGATGAAGACCATTTTTTAAAGTAATGTGCTGTACATTCAAATGTGTCTGCATAGGTTGGTAGAAACAAACTCTGTTCACGGTTTGCAGTTTCAGTGGTCTTGTGTGGATGGATGACTACAATGTATGAGCTGCTTATTAATCTTCAACGGTCTTGGATTTATGATTTATAGAAGAATGGAATTACTCTCCATCTCCTATACCTGTTTGAATGAACCATCCTAGCCATCATCTTCACTATTCACATAGAAGATAATCGGATGTCTGCGATGGAAACTAACACTGAAATGAATTTATGTTCATTAAAAACAAGATGATTTGTAAACAGAGGAAGGACTTATGAGAAATGGACATTGGCTGATGAAAGACCATATTCCTCATAAAATAACCAGCCCACACATTTCAATCTTTTACTAATGCATCACCGAAGGAGAAAATTTATGCTTAACTTTTCAAATGCGTGGCAGTTGTGATGGATTAGGCCGTGGTTAGAACGCAAGCAAAACATCAGTTCCATTTGCGCACCAAAATGGAACTTGTTAAAGTTGACAGATTTTTCTTGTTAGACTAACGACTTCTCCGTGTCAAAACAAGTTGACTTGATCTGTTGGGAGGAAAGTGAACTCAAAGGTCAGATGTGTATGTGTATCCTTCAGCTGGGTACGAAAAATAACTTTTCAATTAAAGTTCCTATATATTGAAAAGTCCTCAAGGGCATCCAACGTCACACCTTCGTGCAAGGTCAGTGAATAACAGACGGACTGAATTAAATATGAACATTTGTAAAAAACGGACTCAACGTTGACTTTTGCTCTTGTGTTGCCGTAGTTAACGATGTTTTCCCAGAGTTTTGTCATAATGTTCTAAATAAATATGTTTCCTAGGAGACAATAACGGATGGCCACACCTCTTCGACAAATACTTTGGGATCCCAAACTACGACCTTGGAACCAAATCCAATATGTGCTGTGAGTACACGCCACTACAACACTGGACACATACAAAATAACTGTAACCCTGTGAAGATGTTTCTGGTAAATGTACAGTCACGAGAAAAAAGTTAGATATCTAGAGTACTATACTGTTTTTTCCCTTTGAATTCATGAAAACAACACACCAATATGACAAATACTGACATGGATTTACTGCACATCTTGTAACTGATGATTAAGAATTGAAAATGAAGTGTTAAGTCTGTGTTGTTCAGACTGACTGTGAGTTGTGTTGTTTGCCATGACTGTATTATGGATGTATTATATCTGCAAGCTTCATTAGAAAACCTGGAAGGCAAACAGTGAAAGCAATTACTTAGTAGGACTGTCGACCTACAGTCACTGTTTACTGAAGTGGTCCGGATCGCATTTTCCAAAGTAAAAGGGCAAACCATCCAAATATATTTGATGCGAGTTCGGAATTCTTCCTGCTAATTTGAATCATCGAGATGAAATTACATCAGAAATCAGATCTGTTTCCTGGTTTGAATTCTGTTTGTTCTTTAGTGTAAAGGAGTAGAGCACAGATGGAGAGGAAAGGTGGAGATTGGGAGGGGAGGGGAGAGAGACAAAGAGAGAGAAAGAGGTGTGCAGTTTGGTGGTAAGGTGGAGAGATAGTAATAGATATTGAACGAGTGAGATGTATAGATGGTGACTGCATGTTGTCACCAATGTCTTGGTCTCAGCTGTACACTGTGATTGGTACAGATGATTCAGTTGTGTGATTGAAATGATTGGCTGATGGTTATCAAGATTGTGTGCCAGTACCTGGTTAATGTATGGTCTTTTCTCAAACCGGAGTTATTGTCCACCTCCATTATATAAAGGATTTTGAGACACTGTACACATGATAAGTTGTCTTGCACTTACACTGTTTCCAACAAAATCAAGTAGATGAAAACACCTGGAAATGGGTACCGCAAAGCTGTAGGGTGTTGTGTCTTTGTCCATGAATTTAATGCCAAAAATTAGATATTTCAGACAGGTTTTAAATGTAATGAAATGTGAAAAAGGTTCCATCATGGCTGTTTTAGACTATCAATCTTTTCCAGTCATTACTCTTGCTTTTTATGTCAGCTTTGTGATTTATTTCAATTTGGGAGACGTGCTACATAACATTTGCGCACTTCACACCTTGACATAGCTACTTTTTTCTTATTTTTTTCACGTAAAATGGGGTGATGTCAAAGAAGTTCCTGTACCGGCGATGTGATCATTCAAATATATTCACTCAGTAACAGATCATTAGATGAAGTCTGTAGTCTGAAGGCACATTTGATCGTCTCACCTGCTGCTCTTAAATTGATAGCCCGTCTGGCCTCTCTCTCTCCTACAGGAAACTGCTTGCCTGACACGAACTTATACAGCTGAAGGATTAACTTGAGCAATAGATTTTATTTGTCCATAACTGCAGTATATCCACTGTGATGAATCACGGTCAAAAATTTAACTTTTAAAATATAAGGTGACACGTAGTTCGCAGCTATCGCTTACGACACCTAACTCATCCTAATGTTCATTTAGCATAGCAGCGTACAAAGAGCGTCTGGAGTGAGCAAGGTATCTCATGATCTATGTTTAGAGGATCTCCAACTACGCTTTTCATCCCCTCCATGAAGATTCAACCTAAGACATAGCTGAATACATTCAATTGTAATACATACGCAATCGAAGGTGTCCTTATACCTTCAAATGAACAGCCACTAGACGTAAAATCTCACCTCGCTTTAACGTTGGCTGTTGTTTGTACGGCGTTAGATCCATTCCCCGGCACATAAAGAAACCCTTAAGATAGGCTAAATATTTTCGATTTGTAAAAGAATGTACGTCTTCCCTAGTCATGTCTTTTTTTACGCCGTATGTTCTAATGTTATCTACTTCCCATACAAACGCTTCTTTCAAAGCCAGAATAGCTTCGATAGGACAACCTAAGCGCTCCTGGACGAGCATTAACCTATCTTTCAAGGGTACTGTTGATTTATATTCCTGGAGAGCAAACGTTTTTATTATTTATTTCGCGGTGCAATGAGGGTCTGATGGGCATTAAGCTGGCGTGTCCCGCTGAAGCCTCCACGTGGAGTCTTGAGTTGTCATGGCTACTTGCATGACAACGTAGGCCTAGTGTGTTTGCATCTGCTTCTGCATTTAGAGGCTCTTATCCCATAAGAGGATACACGATTTAACTGTAAGGGTGTAGAAATGGTTTGGATATTAGGGGGGGGGGGGGGGGGGGGTCACCTCTTTTAACCCTAGCTCCCATCCATACACACACACACATAACACAACACACACACACATCACACACACATCACACACACACACACACACACACACACACACACATACAAATTGCGCTCTTAATTGTGCAGCCAAAGATTCATTTACATGGTAACAATAACAAACAATGTAGTTTATCATCTAGCAGGTCTCTGTTAGCTACTGTGCCAGCAATGTCATTTCACTGTCAATTATCAGTTAAAGTGCTTCCATTCCCCGGGCATCATTGGGCAATGGTGAGCGCGATAAAAAGATATTAGTCATGAAAGACGCTCGGTTTGTATTGCCAGACGGTTATTCAGACGTTTGACTGATGTAAAGAGTTGCTGAATCATTTCACTGGGGTTCTGTGTTCCACTTCTAATTTAGTGGCCTACTTAGAGAACCCCCATACCATGCGATGATTTTACCATGCTTTGATCACGCTGTGTGCATCATAGGACCCAGTGACTGTTTGATGGGACTAAGATTTGGGTTTGTGATAGTCCATATTCATTAGCCTGCTTGGCCAATGAAACAGTTTGAATGGGTCACAAAATAAAATCCATGTTAAATTATCAATACGGTACAATCATGTACATAGCTTCAAAACAGATGGTGAATGGCTGAAATGGACGAACACATAAGACAGGGCTGTCCAATCCTGGTCCTCGAGGGCCACTTTCCTGACAGTTTTAGACATTATCCTGCTCTAGCATACCCGATTCTAATGAAGGGTCATTATAAGGCTTTCACAGAGCTTGATAATGACCCACTCATTTGAATCAGGTGTGCTGGAGTAGGGAAACATCTAAAACTGTCAGGACAGTGGCCCTCGAGGACCAAGATTGGACATCCCTGTCATAAGATAACTAAGTAAATAAGTAATAAGGTTGGTGAATAATGAACCAAACTGATTGACACTGTTTGTTACAATTTGTTATGATATTCTGAGACTTTAGACATGGTGTTTTCCTTTAATTTTGTCCTCAAAAAGCTTGAACAAGGTTTTTTTTAGGGCCCTCATTCAAATGAAGTAATTATGCAAATTTCACAAGTTTAAATTATTAACGGTGCTTCTCTCGAGATGCTAATAGATGTCAATTGTAGATGTGGAGAAGATGATTTGTCTCCAAAAACACTTGTGAGCTTTGGAGCGACAGAGATCGAAGTTGGAAACTAATCTAACAGTCTGGCAGGACACACTTCTAGTTTAATCTATCCAGGCTGAGATTATGGAGTTCTTCTGTATAGTGTTTGACAATGCCAATTACATACAATTCGTTCCAACTTAACACAAAATCCAACACTTGTGTGGTATTTAACTGTTATTTTTACCATCTTTTTCCTCTAAGTTTTACAGAATGAAAGTCATTCTGCATTAAAACATATCACGGATTCCATCTGGTACAGAACCTTTACCGTAAATTAGTTTCACACACACACACACACACTCACACTCACACACTCACACACACACACACACACACACACACACACACACTCACTCACTCACTCACTCACACACACACACACACCTCCAATTCTGCTGTCTGTCCCTGAGTAAAACACATTTCGGGTACATAATTTCCTTCTTGCTACTCAGACTGTTTGACAGCACCAGCTGTGGATTGTGACACTTTCCCCCCCACTCTCCCGTCAGTGCTGGGACAGGTTCCTGATCGATGTCAATGCCGAGACCTGGAACTGGACTGTGACGGCGCCCAGCTCCAGGATGTACCCGCTGTGGCTGTGAACGTCACCATGATGTGAGTGACTGAAAACGGTCGTCTTTTAAACGAGGTCGCGTGCACCTGCCGAAAGACCTACACCTGTCTTGATCCCTCCTCACACCTAGGGGGCACTGCTTTCAAGTCAGACGTGGGTGGGACCACTTTTTTATTTTTTATTTTTTATAATCAAGGATGCTGTCATTAAATATGATTTTCTTGATTTTAAAAAGTGCGTGGTGTGGAGGGGGAAGGGGAACAGATTTGAAGCATTCAGGAAGTGGGACATGTCCTACCTGTGTGTAATGAAATCTCCACACCGGGTCACACCTGCAGAGCTCGGCTTCCCATCAGGTGCACTGCAGGTGCGCCCAGATGAAACGAGGCAGGGTTCACATTCGGGTCTCTCCGTGGGGGAGCAATGTTCTTCTGATTCAGCCTGCAGTGTTGGAAACGATTTACATATTGGCCTTGAACCACTGTCTCTATTTATGATCATAGTCTCTGTTTTGTTGTGGTTCAATCCTGTTCAATACAGTCTGGGACTGGGGACCGGGCCTGGAAAAAAATAGATTTTTGGGGCCT
The DNA here is from genome assembly GCA_036571765.1 of Plecoglossus altivelis. NCBI lineage: Eukaryota > Metazoa > Chordata > Actinopteri > Osmeriformes > Plecoglossidae > Plecoglossus > Plecoglossus altivelis. The sequence goes on from BROE01000006.1 coordinate 2,314,541, forward strand.
CAGTGAGTGAAGTAGTAGTCTTGGTCAAGGGGGAGTGTCTGAACTTGCTGTGTCTAGATTTATAGTACAGGTGGTCTTTGGCAGCTGGTTCAGTTTTGGGAAGAGCCAGTTTGAAATACATCTGAAATAGAATAGAGAGTTCACTTACAGTTTACCTAACTCATAAAAGTAATCGTTATGATGAACAATGACAATGCTTAATTAGCATACTGAAAATGTAGCTTTTTTTCCTCAATGCTTCCTTTTTGAGTCATTGCTTTGGCGTCATTTTGATAATGGCACATTTGGGGGTGAATAATGATTTCTGTCCCATTTGGGACATCCTATTCTAGCTAACTATTCAACCGCCAGACAATGCATAGTTTGTTTGCAGATGGCAATTGGCTCTCGCTGGTTTAATATGCTGGCAGAGGAATTCAATTGTGTCAATTACATTTGCTGTTGGATCTTCCTCCAGTTGGGTCAGTGTTCATTACCGTCCAATGTCCTTCTTAGCTTTCTATCTATTGTTTCCGTTGTCTTAGTATGCAAACCTTGGATAGACTACAGCTTATCAATGAGTCCTCTGGTAAATGGGGTTGAAGGTGTAATTGAGGTGGAATAGTCTTAGTTGATGCTTTCCTTTCAAATGGAAATATTTCCTGTTATCTAAGTCTCACTTCAGAAGATTTGATGACAGTGAAATAACGTTGTGTGAACCGTGAACTCAAATGGGGGATTTCAGGTTGTTGGTATCATAGGTGCCGTATTTAAATGATATTTGTTCCAAATCGTCACGCAATTGATTCATGCATGTTGGTCGAACTTGTTTGTGTAAAAGGTTATTTAATTCATACACAGAATCTCGTTGATTGACCCTTGAACTCTGACAGGTCCCTACAAAGAAACAGACTGCGGAAACTGAATGCTGATATTTTCTACAAATACCAGAGCCTTCAGAAACTGTAAGTTGCGCGTGATTCATTAGCGGTTTGCATTTCATAAAGGGGTTAACATCAACAATATGCAACATGCAGAGTGGATTTTCGGCTGTAATAATTCAGGATTTATTATTTGTCTTCACACACTCAGCCAACACAAGCACTGGGATTAGACAGTAAACTGAAGAGGCTGTCTACCCACTTAAGGATCTCTGTGCCAGAATCTTACAATCAGTGAATATGCCTGACATGGTATTGAAGAAGCACATCCTACAATACCTTTTGTTCCGTTTTTAACAAACCTAAATATAAAATACAAATTGACCTCGTATGATTCACAACATGGTAATTGTAGCTGTTGTTTTCGAGAAAAAAAAAGAGAGAAAATGTTGGAGCCAGGAAGATGGCGGTAGATCTCACACCCTTCCGAGGCCTTTTGGCTGTGAAAGGAGGTCAGCTATTTAGCATGCCACAAAGCTCTTTTAAGGATTATACTGTTCTGTCCAATTGCTCAAAACAAAAACTGGAGAGCATGTACCTTGTGTTTGTTCCTCATTTTAGTGTTGTTTTTTTTCCCGCCAGTGAAAAAGTTGTAGATGAGTGCATCCGTTTTAATCTGAGAGGGTTTTGAGCCTTTGTTTTGGAGGGAATTCTGGGTCCACAGCTTTCATAACGGTGCCAGAGACTGTCTGCGGTTTGACAGCTGCCAAGAAATATGCTTCAATGCTGTAAACAGAACCACTCGCTTTAGCTCAGTCATGGAGCTCAATGAAATCTATAATTAGTACTGACTGTTTGACACACAGAGGTACTGTGGAAGTTCCTAAACTGAGCCCTCTATGGCTCACTCCTCTTGCTTATTCATCATCTGGCATTTTAACAAACAACTGCCACTGATCTTTAATTTACTGTTTTCACTTCATGTTTTTACCTCAGATATCTCCAACACAACAGGATTCGAGCTGTGAGTCCCAGTGCATTCAGAGGGCTTTACAACTTGACAAGACTGTAAGTTTCTCATTATCACCTCAGCTCAGTAGAACCTGTCATGTAAAAAATGTGATCACAGTTTATGCTGTCTGTAAACTTGCCACTGGTTCAACTTCTCCAAACATTTTGAGAAATACAATGTCAAAACCTTACGTCAGTCTTGAACAAACCCGAATTTAAGAAAGTAACACAGCTAACTTTCACCCTGCTCGATGGTCTAGTAAACGTAATCTTCTCCTCAGATATTTAAGCTACAACAAGATCTCCGTCCTGATGCCCGGAGTGTTTCAGGATTTGCACAAGTTGGAGTGGTTGTATGTATCATTCTCGTTCCCAGAACATGTCTCACATCCCACAGGACTACAAGCACTGGATATGATGTTTGCTGTCTGGCTTATTGCTGATATAGTGAGACATGCCACAATACAAACATTGCATTGGAGTGTCATTTAAAGCAGCGTCAAAGCATTTCATTATATACTGATGATTATATACTGATATTATGTTTATACAGTATTATGATTATAGACTGATTACACACACTGTCCCTGTATTTGTTTTAGGATTCTGGAAAACAACAATATCCATCAAATATCATCACTAACATTTTCTGGGTTGCGCTCCCTGGTTCTTCTGTGAGTTTTCTATCGATCTAAATCTACTTCAATCCTGCTCTCTTCTCTCCAGTCTGTGATGTCCTTTTTATTTCCACATTATTAAAGAGACTGCCTGTTGAGGGTCCATGTTGATTTATTCAGATTGACAGTGAATCTTGTCTTTGATCGGCAAACACAACTGGTCCCCTTTGTGTTCTCCAAGGGTTCTGTTGAACAATTCTCTGACCAAGTTGGATGACATCTGCATGGAGATGCCAAGATTAAACTGGCTGTAAGTTTGAAGTCAAATTACTTTCAGATCAATGTTCTCGCCTGACGTTTGTCTTTGATGAGTTGCTTTGATAAAATGTGTTTTCGTGTGTTTGTGTGTGTTTGTGTGTGTGTGTGTGTTTGTGTGTGTGTGTGTGTGTGTTTGTGTTTGTGTGTGTTTGTTTGTGTGTGTGTGTGTGTTTGTGTGTGTTTGTGTGTGTGTGTGTGTTTGTGTGTGTTCACAGAGACATGGAAGGAAATCTAATTGAAAATGTTGAAAATGTAACCTTCTGCTCATGCAACATGTTAACAGTGCTGTAAGTATCAAACAACATGGTCCTTTACCATGTGGTTTTCCATTCTTCCTCGTGAGTTTCAAGATTGTCTGTTTTGTCACTTGGGAAATGCGTATCTTCTTTATTATTGTTACAATGAATCAGATCTCCCTTATTTACATGAAAAACGAAACCTAATACATACACAAGGATGAATGTGTTCCGAGTAGGAAACCGCTTCCTGTTTGCACATGTAGATGCTTTGTGATCTTATTTACTCAGCTCCTGGCTTTAGGATTCTGTTAGGAGGAATCTTTAAACTATGATGTGATTGAGGTTAGGTTTATAGTATAGTATAGTTTAGTTTTACTCCCACAATAAGCACAATAATAATGCTATGGTCCTGCTGAGACTGAGCTCATAACCTTTTATAAGAAAGACTTTGACACACTCCGTCAATCTAACCTCCATCTCCACATGGACATTTGTAAATGATCACCCACAGAAATGACTACTGGCTTAGTGAAGCTTCTTGTTAGAGACAGATTACATCTACTCAGGTCATGTTTCACCACATAGCCTCCTACTTCGTTTTAGAAAACTTATTTTAACAACAACACCTTCCTATATGTCAACATCCTCTATTTTTCGTAGTACTCATATGTTTTGAATTAAATACGCAAACAATGACCAACCTTCATGAATGGGAAGATAAGTGAGAAGACATTGAGAAAAGATTAGAAAATAGATGGCGACAGGTCGAATGAGATAATGAAGCTCAGGGTAAATAAGAGAAATGTGTTGTCAAGCCTGGCTGTCATTTAATTTCTTCTGTCTCTCTTCCTCACTTTCTCTCTCTCTCTCTCCCTCACTTTCTCTTTCTCTCTCTCCCTCACTTTCTCTCTCCCTCTCCGTCTCCCTCTCTCTCTTTCTCCCTCACTTTCTCTCTCCCTCTCCCTCTCTCTCTCTCTCCCTCACTCTCTCCCCCTTACTTTCTCTCTTCCTCTCTCTCTCTCTCCCTCACTTTCTCTCTCCCTCTCCCTCACTTTCTCTCTCCTTCTCCCTCCCTCTCTCTCTCTCTCTCCCTCCCTCTCTCTCTCTCACTCTCTCACTGTCTGTCTCTTTCTCTTTCCCTAGGGTCTTACAGCGGAACAGAATCCGCCACATACATGAACAGGCATTTTCGCTTCTACAAAAACTTGGGGAATTGTAAGCTGATTAGTCCTGTCCCAGTTTATAACTAGCATTCGTACACTCGGCATGAAATCTTCATTTCCACTGTGCTCTCACTCTTAGCTGACACTCAATACTCACAGAACAAATGTGAATATGGACCAAATAAAAAAGAATCACAGTATCATGAGTCTAGAACTGTCATTCTTGCATTCATTTAAAATTGTTGACGGAACACTGCTTAGATTCTAACCAGTGACATTCTAGAACATGGCACTGCAACTGTCATGTGTAGCATCTGCCATGACAGACTGTCACAAATCGTACCTAATTAGCCATCCGCACAGTGTACATACATGAACTTAACAAGCTCAATGGAGTTCTGATGGCCATTCTTATTGCATGTTGTAGAAGACACTCTCAACCTGTGTTGAGTTTTTTTGGAACAAAGTGCGTCTATCCTCCCACATACAGGAGTAAACGTATGAAGCGAGTGATGTAGATCTCAAGTGAAGCATGATGATGGAAACAGACTAAGTTTTGCTGGTTGATGTCACAAAGAACAAGTATTCAAACACTCGCATGAAGGCTGAACAGGTGGCCCTGTAAACCTTATTTACAATACTGTTTTCAATATTTGTGTACCATAATGAGAATGTATTTCTGTCTACAGAGATCTGTCCAGTAACAGACTGGGAGCAATACCACCCAATCTCTTTGTTTATTTGGAAGATTTACTCCAACTGTGAGTCATTTCCACACAAATACGTTTTGCACAAATTAGTTTGATTTGTGTTGTTGTTGCTACAGGCATAGTTGGGAACCTATTTCGCCACCAAATTTGCTTAACAAATTTGCAAGATCAGTAATGCTAATCTCTGTAACTGACTTTGGAGTTTTCCAAAATTTAGAATTGAAATGTGAAATACTTTCCAATATGTTTATGCCTGAAATCAACTGCACTTAAAGTTTGTCTAACTTTTTATTATTTTCTTACTAACCACTAAACCATGATATTTCCTTTCTGTAGGAACATATCATATAATCCTATCGTGAATCTACAAGTTGACCACTTTGATGACTTGCATAAACTGAAGTCTTTGTAAGTTTGGCTAAGTCTGTTTGTATTGTCACTGGGGTTGAATGTGATGTTTTCTGTGATGAATAGTAGAAAGGGGAGTTAAAGCAAGACATGAACTAATCATATCACTACATGGCAATATCTATAGTAACAATATTGAAGTTACATTCAAATTGTAATATAGTAACTCAACCTTCACCTACCCCGTCAAAACGTCCACCCCCCCCCCCCCCCCCCCCTCCAAACTTTGCCTCCTTACACTTCCGTAACAACCTAAACAGCTCAGCTTTAATACAGTTTAATCGCAGATCAATGTCTATATGCTTTAAAACATTCCTCACATGGGTATCCTTGCTGTATAACTCGGCAGTTAATGTATCGTTAATGAAAAGTATCGTCGTGGAAATGTCTGTGTTGTAATTTACAATGAGTGAGACAAGTGCTTTCACAAGCTGTTCAGACAGTTTAGAGTCGGTGTTTGTGATAAAAGTTCTCAAACGGATGCAATTCTGTGAGAATCAATACTGTTCCTATATTGTAAATGTTTAGGAAGTGGGTTTCATCATATTTTCATCAAGCAGTTAGAAAACAATGCATCTGTGTCCCGTCCCCCCCTGTCCCCCCCCTCAACATTTTGTTATGAAAATGATGCTCAGCTTCCCAGATGCACTCGGTTATTAATGAGAACATCCCACCCACATTTAAAAACAAACCTCCCCAGTGCTTTAGATGCTTCCTCTCAGTCTGTAGGTGTCTCAGACTGCTTTTCCTCTGAATCAGTGTGGAGGACTTGTAAGCATCCCCTTCCTGATACCGGCTAAAGACATGCTGTCATTCCCTACAATTTGTTTCCTTTTATCTGAAACGTGACATGCTTTCATGACACACAACCTGTAATTTGAACATAATGCCCGTTAATGGTTTTTTCCCTTTGGAACATGGTGCATTTATTCGCCTACACAATAGACGAGATTTGCGTGCGGACTGGGATAAAAAAACAAATAGCTCTTTAGTTCGTACTTCAAAGCTGTTCGGATAGCACTCTGTGGAAGACAGGCTGTTCAGTGGCAGGAGGGAAGAGACAAGCTCTGGAATGTAAATGGTGAGTGTGGGTACGTGTTGCCCTCACCTCTTCCTCCTCTCCCCCTCCCCCCCCCCCCCAAAAAAAAAATAATAATAATAAAATAAACCCCATTTGTTCCTCAGGAGTATGGAGGGGATTGAGATTGGGAACATACAGCGGAGAATGTTTGAACCTCTCAAACATTTGACTCATATGTAAGTCTGTTGACTGGTGTTTTTCCACTATTTTTAATGCCAGACGCTACATTGCATTGTTCATATCACCATTGTCAAAAAACTGTTACTGTTAATTGACGTTTATTTTCTCAAAATAGCCTTGAACCTATTTTGAATAGGAATAACCTAATCTCTGTTCTCCCTGTATTGGTACACTCATGAGTGGATGGATGATATTAATTATATTTGTAGACAGATTAAATAGTTTCACATCAAGAACTGCACTTTAAAGGTCTTATCCAACAGTATCTTATTTTAGTGCTCCACCTTTCATGTTACTGTACCCTGAGGAAAAGTGCATGTACAAACTTTTGACCAATGGGAAAGCAAGCTAAATGTAGCCCATGGGCTTCATCAAATGCAGTGGAAGAGCAATAAATTATCATATCTGAACCTTCACATGTCCACTTCAACCGTGTGATCAAAAAAACTCTGAATTATGTATAGTTGATACACCTCACCATAGAGTCCACAGCAGTTCCTTGCTGATAAATGAGTCTGTACATTATAGTTTATACACGTACTTTCCCAAAATACCAGACTGTCTTGAAATTATTTCATATTTCATCCATCAGTTCAGACGTTTTTACATTTTATGTTTTCTTTACGTGGGGAAAAACACCTACAGATATTGCAAGAACCTTGTGATTCAGTTGTTGTTCTCTGTCCACTCTGACAGTGGTATGATAAGCAGCATTACCAATTGATAGGTTGCCACAAGCCTGCAACAATACCCTACTATATTACTGAGAGTGTCATCATGCAACACGTTTTCTCTCTCTCTGACAACGTTTGTAGAGAAATCCAATACCTTCCGTAAATCAACACTGTTTATAGATCAAGTTGGAGAGAACGCCGCCTTTTGGTTTCCCAGAAAGAGCTTTCCAAACGACCAACAGACAAATGTGTGCACAAAAAGAGGGCTTGTAATTGATCTCAAATCTATCATTATTTGTCATGAGAGTAAACCACCTCGCTACCTCAAATAGCAAACAAACCACTTACACCTGAGATACCTCTCCAGTTATATTTCCTGATATTTTGCATCCTTCAGTCTCGCTGCTCTACAACCATGTCTCTCATTACAACATCCATTTCCTGTCCGCACCCTCTCTCCTGCTTTAGATACTTCAAGAAGTTCCAGTACTGTGGCTATGCTCCTCACGTACGGAGCTGCAAGCCCAACACAGACGGCATCTCGTCGTTCGAGGACCTACTGGCTAACATCGTCCTGAGGGTGTTTGTGTGGGTGGTGTCGGCCACAACCTGCTTCGGAAATATCTTCGTCATCTGCATGCGGTCCTACATCCGCTCGGAGAACAAGCTGCACGCCATGTGCATCATCTCACTCTGCTGTAAGAGGCACAGAACCGCATACGCACATCTAGACACACACATGTGCACGCACAGAATTGCATACGCACATCTAGACACACAAACCGACACACACACACGTGGATGCATAGAACCGCATACGCACACCTAGACACACAAACCGACACACACACGTGCACGCACAGAACTACATACGCACATCTAGAGACATAAACTGACACACACGTACACACGCATAGACAAACTCACACATTTGCATACACGTGTATAGATTAACATATCTTGACAAATACCTGTGGAACTGTGTCAGCAATTGTACAGCAATGGATACTGACGTTTGACAACTCATTCTTCATTAGGAATGATTGCTCCCTACGTAGACATACCAGTGAGAACTTTTTGTCAGCCTTGCTTTTTTCTGTCTAGTTAATCAAATGGGCTTGAATAATGAGTTTGAAAAGTCCTTTCAACAGGAAATGAAAACACAAGGAATCACATCTCTTTCATGTATGTTTAACACTTACTGTATTAAGGTCTCCTCTTTCTGATTTGGGGAGCTTTGATACAGTCTCATAAGCTTGAAGCATGCTTCTGTAAAATACTATCCTGAAAATTCAGACATATTACAATTTTTTTACCTGAGGTCTCTCAATGTGTCTTTGACCTCACTTTAAAGACAGAAGCCCTCAATCCAATTGAGATGTCTTTGATTTAGTATGAATGCTATGCAGCGTACTTGGAAATCAGAGAGGAGACTTTATTACTTTGACTGCTGGGGTTTGACAGACCACCTCTATGTGCCATGCTTTAATGATGATATAGGTAAGATGAAAAATACATTTTGATGTGCACATTTGGGACTTTACCATATCAAAGGAAGTCATGTCATTGTCTAGCGCTGTGCTGTGAGTCACAGACTTGTTTAGGAAACACAGAACAGACGTTTTTCGTCTAGATTTCTTGAACTGTAAATATCCGTTTTTTTTGCTTTGGCATAGATTGTGTCAGAAACCATCTCGATTATTTCATCAAAGGTGGAAAATATGCCTGATTGTCATGAAGAAATTTGGTTTCCTCACAGATTTCATTTCCCCAGATCTTTTTCTGATTGATTCCTAAAGAAGATAAAGGACTTCTGGGCCAATGTTCATATATGTAAATATATGTATGAAAATCTTACAGAATATTTTAAAAGTTAACTATTCTAGTAGCATTTTGTCACCCCAGTATAGCCTGCATACACTTGAGACTACGTCGCAGCCTGCAACTTGTACATTTTTGACAGTTAAGAAAACCAATATCACACAACTCCACAAGTTTTACTGTAAATAGAACTAACTGATAACAAAATTTAAAAGTATGACACCCAGTCTCGACATCCAGAAATTTAAGAAAATCTTCCATGGTTAAAGACCTTTCATTTCATGGTTAAAAACCTTTTTAGTTGTTGTGTCGTGTTTGCACACAGAATATGGCCCTAAGTGTGGTTATTCATTCAAAGCTTTTGTTTACATCTGAATTAATTGCAAGTGGATTTGTATTAGCTCAATCACTCCCGGCCCATTTGATTAAGCTTGTGCACTATAATAAAAACATTGCTCATTCTTTAATCAAAGGAGACGTTCTTGTAACCACAACGCAAGCCGACCCAAGTGTGTCCAAAAGTCATAGAAGAAAAGACCGTTCAAACTTGACCAAATCAGGATGCCAATGGTTGTGTCATCCTGTCACAGGCGCAGATGGGCTGATGGGAGTTTACCTGTTCATGATCGGTGCGTACGACCTCAAGTTCCGCGGAGAGTACAACCGCCATGCTCAGGCCTGGATGGACAGCATCCAGTGTCAGGTGATCGGATCCTTGGCCATGCTCTCCACCGAGGTATCAGTCCTCCTTCTCACCTACCTCACTCTGGAGAAGTACATCTGCATCGTCTATCCCTTCCACTACCTTACCCCTGGCAGGAGGAGAACAGTCAGTATCCTCTTCAGCATTTGGGTTTTCGGGTTCATCATCGCCTTCTTACCATTGGTCTGCAAGGGTCTGTTCCGGAACTTCTACGGCACCAATGGCGTGTGTTTCCCCCTCCACTCGGAACAACCGGAGACCACCTCAGCACAGGTTTACTCCATAGTCATCTTTCTGGGTGAGTGGAGAGTAACCAGACCTGGTTGACCGTGATTGAGTCAACCTTGTGGTCAACTGAAATGATAACTGATTCCTGGAAATATCGATCAATTTGTTGTGTTTAGATGTAGAGTGTTAAGTCCTGTTTTGCAGTCAACAGCAGTTGTATGTCCTCCCTAAAGCCAATAATTAGCATTGCATGCTCTTGCAAATTTTTTCTGATAAAACAAATCTTAAAATAGATGTGTTCTTCCTCACAGGCAGTTTTACTGAGCATCTAGAAAGATATTTAAGTAGCTTAGCTATACTGTACGGTATATAATCTTACCAACAGGCATCAAGATAGATTTAGGACCAATAAGCTTAAAATAATTTATTTCCTCCCCCACAGGTCTAAACTTGGTGGCTTTTCTTATCATAGTGCTGTCATATGGAAGCATGTTCTACAACATCCAGCGAACAGGCACACAGACCACTAAGTACAGTAACCACATCAAGAAGGAAGTGACCATAGCAAAGAGATTCTTCTCCATCGTTATCACAGACTCTCTTTGCTGGATACCGATCTTCATCCTGAAAATCCTGTCTCTCCTCCAAGTGGAGATTCCCGGTAAGGCTGCTGGCCGGTAGGAGAGACACATAATCGAATATGCAACAAACAGCCGAGGGCCATCGCATTATTTAACTACCAGCCAGGGAATGGTCTCTATCTTGCTTGCTATTTAATTGACACTTTAATTGTTTTTCAGGGGAGAAGAAGGTTGAGAAAGTTGTTTTTCTCTTCATTACCAAGCAAAACTGAAGTTAGCTGAAAAAAACTGTGTTCATAACATGAGGAAATAACCAGGATGTTTTTAGATTTAATTAAAATCTTTTCCACCAAGACTTCAACTATGGCCTGGGAGTTATCTTTTTAGCTGTATAGCAGCGACAGTTTGAGAGAGATAGGAAAGAAAGGGGAGGGAGAGAACGTGAGAGTGAGAGAAAGTGAGAGAGAGAGATAAGGAGCAAGAGATTGAAAGTGAGCGAGAGAGAGAGAGAGAGAAAAAGGGAATGAGAGAGAGAGAAAGAGCGAGAGATAGAGAGGGAGCGAAAGAGAGATATAGGAAAGAGAGGGAGAAGGGAAGACGTAGGCTACAGAAAATGCTTGACTCCAGTTGTTGAACCGTGACCTCTCCGGCTATGCCTGATGCATGCTCTGTGTGTTGAGCCAAAGGGGCAAGTTGGCAGATTAAATTATTTAGACTTACGCATTAAATTCATCACCATCACAGTAACAGTGATACACATTTTCAATCACGCTGTATTCATTTCTGCTGGTGAGTTGGCAACACTCACAGATGGGTTATACTCAATTCTACATTAACATCTGGGAAAGGGACATTTCAGTTAACTTGGGAAATATAGGAGGCAGCCTACTCCATTTGTTCCCTATACATTTGCCATGGTTAAAGCATGGTACTATCAATAACGCAACATATCTGTTTGCAAATGCTGAAATTACATTGGACTCTCTGTATTCCGCATACATAGCCTTTCCGATAAGTTTTTACACTAAATAAACACTATTGCAGAACCAATCTAGATTCGTAGAATTTCAATTCCAGCTAAAAATGACGGTGTGGCCGCACATACAGAAACCATAGCCTTAGAGAATACCTGCCATCTATATCTTTTCATCTGATAGATTCCTTTCATCTCTTCCCTTCCTGCCCCTGAACAGGAACAATCAGCTCCTGGGTGGTGATATTCATTCTACCCATCAACAGCGCCCTCAATCCAATCCTCTATACGCTGACGACAAGGCCTTTCAAAGAGACTATCCTGCAGGTGTGGGACAACTACCGCCAGAGGAGGCCTCTTCTCAGCAGCCATCCTGTCCACCACCCTTCACTCACCTGGCAGGAGATGTGGCCCCTACCAGAGAACAGCCACACCCTCACCTCGCCAGAGTACCTGCCAAACCAATCAGAGGTCTCCTCCACGACGGGTAAATCGCAGCTCATCACAGTGGAAAGTACAAAAGGTGTTTAATACAACCAACCCCCCCTTTGGAGGTCTGCTGATGGCGTGGACGCCAGATCGCCGGCGTCACTCCGACGCGGGGAGATTGATTCGTGTCGTTGGAGACGTTTTGTGAAGTTGGGGGATGTTTATAGGATCAATGCTTGAAATGGACAGACGTGGTGCAAGCTGTTAATGGAACCGGTGTGATTATGGCAATGTTCCACTGAGGTTCCAGAGAAGAGATTTTTCACTCGTTCATACACTCAGTTTGCGAATGAAAGACTCTCATCTATTGTGTTTTTCATGACTATGATAAAGTACTTCTTTTTTTTTTATCATGCTCCAGATGTACAGAACACAATTGTATAAATGAATTTAAATGTTGTCATTTGATGTAATGGACTGAAAAGTTTTTGTTACCTTAATGTGGTTTTCATTGTTCCATGTCATTATTTTCACTTTAACATTTATTTATAATGTGCTTGATCACTGGGCGATGCTGTTTTAATATTGATGCAAGGTTGGCATTGCAACACAACCGTCTTCAAGTTTCATCTTGTTTTTTTAATCGTCTTCTTTCAATTCAGACGGGTGCTTTTTCACATCTTGATGTTCAAAGGTCTGAAATAATGGTGGACGTCTGTTGCCTGTGGAGATAATTTTAAAATATAGACTACAAAGCCACACTTAGTGTTAAACCGCTCAATGCTGTGGACATTTATTTTAGTACACAATGACATGTTAAAAAAAAATGTTCCCAATCACAATTCTACAAACGTAACAATGTTTGTCCTGTGCTTCACGTGAAGTTTCATTTGGTGTGACAATTATATTGCTGTGAGTTTTAACTTAGGACTGTCAGACTGTTTAGATATTACCCATGATTCACCTTGTCCAGATGTTGATTGTCAAACTTGTAGATATGTTCACCTGCCATAATAAAGAGAACATGCTGTCAATCAGCATTGAGTTTTTATCATGTTAGACACAAGCAGTAACAGAATGTAATAAAGTACAAATACTTTGCTACTGAAGTACAAATACTTTGTTACTGTACTCGAGTAGATTTGTCTGGTGTCAATACCTCATTAGTTCTTGTTCTGACAACTTTTTACTTTCCCTCCTTGCATTTTTTGACCCAAATATCTGTACTGTCTACTACAATTTTCAAGCCAGGCTTGTTACTTTTGTTTTAGTTTGTTTTTGGTGGCATGATCAATATTATCTCTGGCTGGTCATTGCATACCTTTTTATATTTTCTATATATTGTGCAAAAGAAACGTAAACTAGCTAAAAAAAGAAATCATTATGAAATTCTCCTTGTGCGCAGTTGCTGTAAAGGTTTGAGCACACTGAGCACGCCTGCGTATGAAGGGTGCGCAGTTTCACACTCACGAAGATTTTGTTATGAGACTCATTTGGTAATAGTCTATGTAATAGACGGAGCAGGGTGAAATTGTCCGAACAAGATTACAGAATCATTGTCGTGAGGAGGACTGGAGGTCACTTCGTTGAATCAAACACTAAAGGGATCTTGTTGGCTGGTAAACTAGCGCTAGCTGACAAATGAATACAATGTTTCCAGCTAGCAGATACTCAATTCAAGGTAAGTTAGCTAGCTTGTGTTCAGCTACACACTGACAGCTTTGCAGTTATTTGCGTTCAAGCTAACCAGCTAGCCACGCGTACAAGCATTCCTTAGGTTAATCAACCTGGATACTACCAAGTTTCCAACGGATTTTGCATAATGTATTACAAGGTTTGTACGCAGTTGTTATGCAACTGGTCAAATCTCTTCAATGTACACATACAGTGTCAGCCCGCTAGCTTGATATCACATTGCAATGGTGCTAGCTAGCCTATGCTACAGTAGCCGTTAGCTATTAAAATCTAGGGTAAAGGTGAAACCAGATATAGGTCACATAATGTCCTTGTATCGGTTCAGAATTACTTTTTATTAGTCCAGTTAGTCAACGAGATAGCTATACTTATAAAAATAGGTAACCTATTTGTAATACGTTAAATGAGTCGGATTTAATTTAGATTATATTGGCGATTTGGAAAATTGTTGTGACAGTTACTAGTGAACACAAGCGCAATCAGTGTTCTAGGGTATTACAGCGAACTAGGTAGGCGTGTCCGTGCTTAGCTATCCAGCCGTTATTAAACAAAGTGAATCTATTATTATGACTCAGTTTGCTAGTTTAGTGGCATAGACAGGGCTTGTCAACACGTGGAACGTCAGCAGCTTATAATCAAAGTTGAGTCGCACTGCTGGAGTGTCTGTTTAACACCAGTGTCTGGGGTTATTTAACGCTGCATGACTCGAGTCAGCTCGCAACTTGGCAAATAAACTTCCCTCCGAGTACCTGCGCTTGGTCCATTAATTGTATATTGCGATAAGTTATGTCTTACGTCTGTGCATGAGAAATACAAGGCGTTTTGTGAGAGCGTGTGCAATGGTTGACGTGTATGAATATCACTGGGAATGCCTGAGACTTGACAACCCAGTAAGAGCTCATATCATTAGTGCCAGCGACATGACCATGAAAAGTCATTTGTTTGTTTTTTGACTTTCCTAACCTTGCTTGCTAACTATATCAGCTTCCAGGCTGGTTTCGGTCAGTCCTAACTGGGCTTTCCTGGTTCCCTGTAGCTAGACGGTGTTTACGAGCCTTGAAACCAATTCAAGGTGAACATGGGCCACACCAGCTGTACGTATCCAGATTGAGATGTTCGTCATCGTCGACGCCTCGCATTACAACACACTACACCATCCACCCACGGGAGAAAGACTCACGATGGGAAGGTAAGATAATCCACCCTGTCACTCACACTACGTACTATAGGGAACATGTGGTATCTCTGATGTGTTATGGTAGAGGTGTAGGTAAACCCTATAGGTAAACCCTGTAGGTAAACCCTATAGCTTTGCTATAAGGCTCACTCAACTGAAGTGTAAAACATCTTTTAAAAGCTCATCATTGAGCAGTTACGTAAATGTCTGTGTGCCTCACTTTTTTGTGTGCGTGTGCCTGTGCGCATGGACATTTGTCTCACTGTGTGTCTCACTGTGTGTGTGTGTGTCTCATTGTCTGTTTGTGTCTCACTCTGTGTGTGCGCGTGTGTGTGTCTCTGTGTGTGCGTCTCTGTGTGTGCGTCTGTGTGTGTGTGTCTCTGTGTGTATGTGTCTCTGTGTGTGTGTGTGTGTGTGTGTGTGTGTGACCCCTGTCCCACAGGTGTGGAGATGGAAAGGTTTGCAGACGAGGCTGATGTGGTGATCGTAGGCGGGGGTCCGGCCGGCCTATCAGCAGCCATCCGTTTGAAGCAGCTGGCCAACGAGCAGGAGAAGGAGCTCCGCGTCTGTCTGGTGGAGAAGGCGTCCCAGATCGGAGCTCACACCCTGTCAGGGGCCTGTTTGGAGCCCAGCGCTCTCAATGAACTCTTCCCTGACTGGAAGGAGAGAGGGGTGAGCGGCAGGGGGCAGCAAGGGGGCAGCAGGGGGCAGCATCACAGCTGGAGTGTTTGGACTTGGCTGGCTGAGGTGGAGCTGGCTCTTACACCCTGGTGTTTGTTGTTTTTGACTTCAAAGTTCCTTGTGTTGCCTTTCTATCTACAACACCCGGTGACTGAAATGTGTCGATTTTGACCGAGAAACATAGAATTCCAGTGCCAATGTTGCCAGGTAACGAAAACTTTTTTTTTTTTTGGTATCGTTAAGAAGCGTAGCCCTTTATGTCCTTGTAGCTTTGGCCTAATCGCTTCTGATTGATCCAAATCCATGATGTGCTCACACAAAACCAAAGCTGTTCTGTTTTGTTGACATCTGTAGGTCTTCCTATGAACAACCATGGGAACTACATTGTGAGGCTGGGGAACTTCGTGCGTTGGCTGGGGGAACAGGCGGAGGAGCTGGGGGTGGAGTTATACCCTGGCTATGCAGCAGCTGAGGTACAGTCACCTGCCACCAGGTGTGGTGGATCAATCCTATTACAGTGTCACCTGCCACCAGGTGTGGTGGACCAATCCTATTACAGTGTCACCTGCCACCAGGTGTGGTGGACCAATCCTGTTACGGTGTCACCTGCCACCAGGTGTGGTGGACCAATCCTATTACAGTGTCACCTGCCACCAGGTGTGGTGGACCAATCCTGTTACAGTGTCACCTGCCACCAGGGGCCAGGTGGACCAATCTTGTTACAGTGTCACCTGCCACCAGGGGCCAGGTGGACCAATACTGGCCCTTATGGAGTTTCCTCCGTGGTCCTCAAAGCATTTATCTTATCCCACTGCAGCTCGTAGGAGTTTGACCTGCTACACTGGTACAGGGACGTAGGTTTCTTCTCAGCTTAATTAATAACTGAGGATGCGTAAGGGAGTCGTTTTCATGTCCCAACCATCTTTCCGGAAGCCTCCATCCCTGCCCGTATGTCTCCTGGTGGGATGTCCTGAGACATAAAGGCCTCTCTCAGACTGGAGGACACCAAAGCTCTAGCGACGACCTGGAACAAACCTGGATCTTAACGGTGCTGTTTGTTTCTTGTCGTTTTCTGTCCGAAAGGTACTGTTTCACGAAGACGGCAGCGTCAAAGGAATCGCCACCAATGACGTGGGTATCGCCAAGGACGGCTCTCCTAAGGTAACGCCAGGTCTTGTCCTGTAGATGGCTGTCACATGGCGGCAAAGCGCAACAAGCACACTATAGTTCTCATCTGAAATGACTCATTGTAAAGTATCCCCTATGTAGGGTTATACACATGCTAATTTACAGTAAGCAAACCTCTTTAGTGAAGCACCTCAGCAGGAATCAGAGTCCTCTGTGCGTGTTACCTGTTTTTGTGGAGGCGATGCTTGAATTAATCAAGTGGCCATCTGGACACAGCGGTGTGAACACGCGTGTTCTCTTCTCCACAGGACGTGTTTGAGAGGGGCATGGAACTGCACGCTAAAGTCACCCTGTTTGGAGAGGGTTGTCATGGCCACTTGGCCAAGCAGCTGTACAGACAGTTTAACCTCAGGGAGAACTGTGAGCCACAGACGTACGCCATTGGTCTAAAAGAGGTAAGCCTCACCCCACCTCCCGCATCCTATTGGATAAACAGTGTAGTCCTCACATTAGGATAGGTGCAATGTTTTGTTTGGTCTTTTCCGTAAGGTATTTATGGAATTTAAACAGCAACATACCTTTGTATGGTCTTTTCGTGTGATGTCATTAATAAAAAAAATGTCACGCTGTAATTCATCTTAATGATTAGGTTGTCATTTGAAAGGTCATCTGTGTGTGTGTAAATGCACTGTTGAAAAGGAGAAATGAATGACTGGTGTTTTTGGTCTGGTTTCCCAGCTATGGACGATAGATGAGAAGAAATGGAGGCCAGGCAGAGTTGAACATTCTGTAGGCTGGCCTCTGAACAGATTTACATATGGAGGGTCCTTCCTGTACCACCTGAACGAGGGCGAACCTTTAGTGGCCTTGGGCTTTGTGGTGAGTTTGGTGATAGGGGGGTGATGAGAGGGTGGCAGAGGGGTGATAAGGAGATGGAGGGGTGATAAGGAGGTGGAGGGGTGAGTGCAGTGGAGTAGGGGTGATAGGGAGTGGCAGAAAGGTGAGGGGATTGTCAGGGGGGTGGCGGAAAGGGGATGTAGGGGTGATAAGGGGGTGGAGATGGGGTTAGTGGGCCTCATGATCAGGAAACTAGATGAGTGTTTTTTAATCTATATAACCAGTAGAAATGAGCTAGAGGTGGGTGTATGTGAATCCCTCTGTTCTGTTACTTGCAAAAAGGGCTAGACAAATACATGGTGATGAGAGAGTGAGTTAGAGTGTGAGAGCGAGAGTGTGTGAGGGAACAAGAGTGAGAGTGTGAGAGAGAGCCCTGGAGAGTGAGAGAGAGAACGAGAGTGAGAGTGTGAGAGAGAGCCCTGGAGAGTGAGAGAGAGAACGAGAGTGAGAGTGTGAGAGAGCCCTGGAGAATGAGAGAGAACGAGAGTGAGAGTGAATGAAATAAACTAGCCTGAATGTGATGGGCATGCACTTTTAAACTGTATGTGACCTGGTGCTAAACGCTCCCCCTGCCCCCTCCAGGTGGGTCTGGACTACTCTAACCCCTACCTCAGCCCCTTCAGGGAGTTCCAGCGCTGGAAGCACCACCCCTACGTAGCAGCCACTCTGGAGGGAGGAACCAGGATCGCATATGGAGCCAGGGCGCTGAACGAGGGGGGCTTCCAGGTGAGAGCGAGAGAGAGCGAGAGAGAGAGCGAGAGAGAGAGCGAGAGAGAGAGCGAGAGTGTAAGTGAGTGAGTGCAAGTAAGTGTGGGTGTGTGGGCGTGTAAGTGTATAGGTGTGTGGGTGTGAGAGAGAGAGAGTGTTAGTGAGTGAGTGCAAGTAAGTGTGGGTGTGTGGGCATATGAGTGTGTGGGCGTGTGAGTGTATAGGTGTGTGGGTGTGAGAGAGAGAGAGAGAGAGAGAGAGTGTTAGTGAGTGAGTGCAAGTAAGTGTGGGTGTGTGGGCATGTGAGTGTATAGGTGTGTGGGTGTATAGGTGTGTGGGCATGTGAGTGTACAGGTGTGTGGGCATATGTGTTGGACTATTCTCCTTCGTATCTATCCTATATATCTACCTATCTATCTATTGTGCTGGCTGTTAGATTATCTTCAGAGGAAAGACAGAGACTTTACCATCTTCTCCATACAGCCGGATAGCTGACACATCAATCAGCATGTCCGCTGTGCGACAGTGCAGCCTGTGAGAGCCAGAGAAATCTCCCTGTCTGTGTGTCTCTCCAGTGCCTTCCCAAGGTGACATTTCCTGGAGGACTGCTGATTGGGTGCAGTCCTGGCTTCATGAATGTCCCCAAGATCAAAGGCACGCACACAGCCATGAAGAGCGGCATGCTGGCAGCTGAAGCCATCTTCCCCAAAGTCATTGAGGAGAGTCCAGAGTCAGAGACAGCAGGTAAGAACTTGAGGAAACTTGACTTCCTGTCTGGCCATCCGTTTCCTGGGAAACACCCAGGTGATGTGGCCATGGTATCAGTTCACGGGCGTCGGCGTGGAAACGGCTCCTCTGTTTTCAAACCTTGCATGCCTTGGTTATTAAAAAAAGAAAATATCTGTCTCTGTCTTTTTGAAAACAAAACCCCAAAATGGATACGCCCCCGTATCAGTATATTGGGGGAAAAGTGGATAACAAATCCACATCTATAACATTGCCAATTTTGTAATAATGCTTGTCTCTTTGATTTATATGTTGTGTTTGTTGTGGTATTCTGCGTTCTATTGCGGTTCAGGACTTCACGTCTCTGAGTACGAGGAGAACTTGAAGAAGTCTTGGATTTGGAAAGAGTTGTATGCAGTGAGGAACATCAGACCTTCTTTCCACAACTATTTCGGTCTGTACGGTGGTATGGTCTACACTGGCATCTTCTACTGGATCCTGAGAGGGAAGGAGCCCTGGACGCTCAAACATGCAGGTAAGACGGTTAGAGACAATTAGAGACCATTAGAGACTGTAAGAGACCGTAAGAGACTGTAAGAGACCGTAAGAGACCGTTAGATGCTTGACGTTCACTAAGACCGTGATGACACTTGTTTTTTTTCCCTTCTTCTTCGTGTCATCTCCACCATTTTTCAGTTCCCAATGTGAAGCGACGTCTAAAACCGCCGCTGAAAGCTTAGTTTTTTGTTGTTGCGGAGCATAGAAGTGGGAAATAGTCGAACGTCTGACACTGCGCGAGTCTCATGGCCGCTTTTCACTCGTGTGGACGGAACCATGACAAAGATAAGACGGGCAGTTCTGCCAAGTCATCTTCTTGCTCCGCTGACCAAAGCCAAAACAACATTTGAGTGAACATTGTCACGGTGACGATTCTCTCAAAATCATATCGTCGATTTATACATAAAAAAGAAAAAGAAAAAAAGTTAACCGACCTTTTCCACTGAACGAAAAGTACAGTGTGAAGACAGTTAAGTTCACCATTCCCCTGCTTGCTATACGTAACAACTAACAACACAGTCAATGTGGACTCTAATCTGAATATGCCATTCAGAATCCCCTGAAAACACACACTTCACCTTCACTTTTTATCGCCGTGTTCACTGACGCGCGTCGCTAATCTCAAACTGTCGACTTTCAGGCTTAGATTCCGCCCAGTTGAAACCCGCCAAAGATTGTCAACCCATCGAGTACCCTAAACCCGACGGAAAGATCAGCTTTGACCTGCTGTCGTCCGTGGCGCTGAGCGGAACCAACCACGAGGGAGACCAGCCAGCTCACCTCACCCTAAGGGACGACAGCATCCCTGTGGACCGGAACCTCGCTGTCTTCGACGGACCAGAACAACGCTTCTGCCCCGCAGGTAGGCTACTGCGCAGCTCTGTGGTATTTAGAAACGCAGGCAGAACATACGAAACAGGATTTTGAACTGTGCTAAATGAAAAGGGAAAATGCTATGTATCCACTTCAGTTTATTCTTTACAGGTCGTTCATAAATGTTGTTTGCTTGTGCCAGATTTTCATTAGTATGACGTGGTTATCTCTACCTCACTCGGTTGGGTTTTCAATCAAAACGTGTTGCAGCTCATTCATCCCTCTTTACAGGAACGGTGCTGAAATTAAAGTTATCGCAGTCTTCTAATGAGTAATGAATTGATGCATAGGTGGCTAATGGCATAGAAGGCAGCTAATTTGTTATTGATAGCAATATAGGGGATTAAAGTGGTACGCAAACTCCGTCAAACTTGATTACCAATTAGATTTTGCTTCCGCCCACCAACCAAGAAAATATATGGAATAGATTAGAGGCGTAGCGGGTTTTGTACAGTCTTGATAATGGCGTGGAGTTAGTTAAATGATTCTCTTCCATCACTTCCGTCAGGTGTGTATGAGTACGTTCCCCTTGAGAGCGGAGACGGAATGAGACTGCAAATCAACGCTCAGAATTGCGTTCATTGCAAGACCTGCGATATCAAAGATCCGAGCCAGAACATCAACTGGGTGGTGCCCGAGGGTAGTGGTGGGCCTGCCTATAACGGGATGTGAGTTCATTCTAGTGCATCTATTTTATTCAGGCATATCACCTGTTCTACTGCATCTATTTTATTCAGGCGTATCACCTGGACGCTAAGTGTCAGGGAGGTAGCTTCATTCAGGGCTTGACCATGTGCCTAACGTGACTCTTTGCGCACGGTGAAGTTGGAATAATACGCTGTTGTTCGAGAACCGTTTTCTGAATTATGTAAACTAAACTATGACCAGTTTCATGTATATATGTTTGTTTTAAGACCGGAAATGTCATAATTAGCCACATATGTAGATTTTAGAAAGAACAATGACTTATAGTACAATCTGTGCCTTAGTTCGAGGTTTATTTAACAATTGCAAATACATTTGATAACAGCATATTGATTGAGGATACTGTACATAATGTTGAGATGCAACTGAATGACGGCCAATAAACGATACAGCCAACTCGTCTGTGCCGTTTCATTCTTCAACAGTCGTCTACGGAATTTGAAGAGGAATTTTATTTGAATCAAGCTGTTAATTCCAACATGTGAATAAGCACAAGAGACTGAAACATTTTCATTTGTACACTTTTTCTTTTTGGTGTATTAAACATGACGTATAAATAAATAAAAGGAAGAGAGTAGTCATGAAGTAATGCAGTTCAAATTCATCCTCAGTGCCAACTTTACCCTTCAAACAGATCAATCAATACAGTGCAACACTGATGTCAAACTTACAGGCATATGGTTCTTACTAAAAAAATACTAATATTGCCTACCATTTAATTCATAGTTCATCCTTGCAATTACCGTTTAAGTGTCACTAATAAAACATGAAGTTAACCTGGATGAAAAACAAATCTGTCAAAACGTTTACACAGTGAGATACGCGAAGTGCATCAACCTTCCTGCCAGAACCTGGTGTTGGGACACACCAAAAGACTTCCTTAATATTGAGAAATCTTGAAGGACATCAGGGAAGCCTGACTAAAAGTTACGCAAACATTTTGGCATAGATTTTCTTCTCTTTTTCTTTCTCTTCCTTCACTTTCAGCAGGACTCTCTTCATCTCGTTTCCAATCGCTGTCAATCAAGATAAAACATTTCAATTAACTTGTCAGAAGGTAAGCGCACCACCTATAATGGCATGGCACATCAGCCTTTACAAATGAAAGTCTCCACATTAGAGGCTGCTGAAGTGTAATCACTGCAAACATCCTAGTAGTTTCAAAGTGATCTTTCTGGTTAGTACAAATAATAGAGATCTATTAATGTGAAAATGCTCCGTTTACAGAAATATCTGGTGAATACATGTTGACTGAACAGTGCCATACCTTTGTCCTGCGGTGCTATTTCCTGGGCTTTCTTTAGATCAATCTGGAATGGAAAAAGGGAAAAATAGTTTGGCAAGTTAAATAAGAACATAAATCCCTTTACTGATCCATGTATTGACCTCTGTTGCTTAACGCTACTCAGTCGATGTGACAACAAGGCCAACTTCTGTTTGATGGTCTAAATGTTAATACAACATTGATCATTTCCAATTTTACACTAAGGGCTGTAAATCCTCGGATTAAGTTGGAACTTATCGTGTTTTAAACTAAACATTTAGCGAGTTGGTAAAAAAAATGAAGTAAAAATACAAGTATACGCTTGTATCCAAACTTCTGAAATCCTGCTGTACATGGTGTGAACAGCAGGTATACCATCATTCATCTTAACACAGCAGGAACTGAATTTCACCGACTGCAACAGTTAGTTTTCATTCACAGAGGGAAAGTATTGATTGGTCTTACATTTCAGCAAATCTTTTTGGGCCAATACATTTTGTTCAGGAACAGTTAGTCTGTAGCCAGGTTTTCCAAATTCCTTCTTTTCAAAGTAAAGCTAATTTCCTAAGGTCACGCTCTACAAGGGTGTTTTTATTTTTTTTACCATGGCTCGGTTATACTCCTTCAGGCCCTGCAGGGCCTGGGCCCTCCTGAACAGAGCCTTAGTGTTGGACTGGTTCAGCTCCAGAACCTACGGAGAGGGAACAGATAAGACAGGTGAGTTTCAACAGGAGAGAAAATGCTCATTTCAGCTCCTTGTCATTTCCTCTTTCTCTACCAGCCCAAGTAAACAACAAACAAGTCATTCTTAAAATACTTCACATAACTTGTACAGTTTAAAATAATTCCTTCCGCCCCCCCCTTAAAACCAATCCCTGTTCGCATGTCTCAATTCACAGAGGATACTTCAAGTCCCGGCTGCTGCACATACCCCTGCTCTTCAGGCAATGTGTCATGAACGCTACAGCGTGTAAGATTACTGCTGCCCTACTTTACCTCATCGCAGCTGTCTACAGCAGCCTGCCAGAGCTCCAGCTTCAGTTTGCAGGCAGCTGTGTTGAGAATGCAGCTCACGGCCGTGGGCTCCAACTTCTGCTGGGTCTTCTCATCATCCAGCTGCTCGCACACCTCCAGGTACCTGCGCAGGTGTTCAGGCGTTAAGCTTGGAGTTTGGTATGCATGCGCTCAACGCCACAGGTGTCATCACCCCCAAGAATCTGTAATGGCCTTGTGCACTCACTCCGGGATCGAGATAGGGGCCCCCTCACACAAAACACTTTCATAAACATGTTTTTAGCCAGCTATGCCATCATAAGCTAGCAATTTGATGAAGCATTTATATTAAGTGTCTTTCAGCTATCCAACTGTTGCATTCAGGCAAACAGCAACAAGTGCTGTTCTTCCAAAAAGCAAGAATTGACCATGTAAATATTACAAGCATCATTTCACCTGAGAGCTTTTGAGTATTTCTTGATTGCCGACTGCCAGTCCTGGTTCTTGAAGAAATTGTTTCCGATATTCTTGATGTCTTCAGCAACAGACAAGACCTTTTCCACCTAAACAGAAGGATGGTAAAGAAAACATGACAGTTTTTTATATGTATTGATTCATCATAACACAAGCGCAATCCAGGGTACGTAGAGTCAGAAGAGAGACATTCCTCAACCTTCTTATTCCACGGTTCTCTCTGTGATTTCGCCGTATGAATCTGAAGTGGACATGTATCTCATTACAAAGTGCACTTACATCTTTGAAATCAACGTCAGAATCCTCAGGGAATTCTGGGTGTACGTCTCCGGAGCCATCATTAGGTTCCACCCCCCAGCTGTCCCCATCCTTGTGCTCCCCGCACTCTGCAATCACACACGGCTGGGAAGGAGGAAGGACATAGGAAAGGTTACACATACAGCAATACAATATATAGATCCTCCATCATACATAGCTGCAATATAGCAGAATGTAAACAATCACAGCACGCAGCCTTGAATGCCACCTTGTATTCAATGTGCCAACAATGCAGGCGTGACAGCTAGTGCATCATATTTTCATGTTGTTTGCTTGTTCTGTGTTTTTACAGCAAACTACAGACAGCTGCATCAACAAAAGCACCAGTAATTATCATCAAGTTTTTTTAAATTTTTTTATCGACATCGTCGCTGCTTATCGGTATTAAAAATCCCCATCCCTGATATGCTAACACTGCTCCATGTCAGTGCACTGACACGTTACACGCTGCATTTCTTGCGTTGGTTCACCTTGAGGGGGCCGTCCTCCTCCGTCTCCACCGCCTCCAGCAGCTTGACCAGCCCCATGCCCTTCAGAACCTGGCCGAACACAACGTGTTTTCCATCTAGATGAGGGGTCGGCACAGTGGTGATGAAGAACTGGGAGCCGTTGGTGTTGGGGCCAGAGTTAGCCATGCTCAGTAGACCCACTTTGTCATGCTGGAGGAAAGAAACAGCACAGGTCAGAAAGAGAAAAGCAGCCATGATATCAGTCGATAAGACTACTCTTTTAGAAACGCCTACCAGTGCATCATAAATGCCTTATTATACTTACGTATCAATATTTGTTTTAAATAACTATGAATAAATATTAGATAGTGTGTGGGAGGTTTTGCCATCCCCTGGCACAGTGTAGTATGAGAAATGATTGTCTACAGCATGTGTTCACTTTACTACCTTGTAGTGAAAGTTTTCATCTTCGAATTTCTCCCCATAGATACTCTCTCCTCCTGTGCCATTCTGATTGGAGAAATCACCTCCTTGGATCATGAACTGTTTGATGACTGGAATACATTGACACGTTTGTTATAGTGAGCCTATATACCAGGGGTCTCCAATCCTGGTCCTCGAGGGCCGCTGTCCTGAAGGTTTTTAGTGTTTCCCTGCTCCAGCACACCTGAGTCTAATAAAGGGTCATTATGAAGCTTCCACAGAGCTTGGTAATGGCTCATTCATTAGAATCAGGTGTGCTGGAGGAGGGAAACATCTAAAACCTTCAGGACAGCGGCCCTCGAGGACCAGGATTGGAGACCCCTGCTATATACTGTATTGATTAAATCAATAGCGCTCATTTAAAAAAAATACTTTAATGCATCAAAGATTACTCTTTTTAAAGGACAACTAGGACGTTTGAAAGGAACTCTCTGTAAAAACATGTAATACTTACTCCTGTGGAATGGACATCCTTTGAAATGTAGTGGTTTTCCCGTGGTTTGGCCAATTCCTTTTTCCCCAGTGCAAAGCGCTCGGAAATTTTCAGCGGTTTTTGGAACGATGTCAATGAACAGCTCGAACACAATTCGGCCAGCTGCGAACAATAAAACAGTTGTTGTGAAAATGTGTCCATAGTATTTCGTGGTTCGATTTTATTCCGTTCTTTCTTTAACTTACACCACTATAACCATTGATTATCTGGTAGCAGAGTAATGTGTGTGGGCGTTAGTGTAAAGTATTCTGACGCATACGTTTTTACACGTGGGTTTGGACATGTTTATTCACTGGCGTGCTAAACTAGCTGATCGAGCTAACGGTAGCTAGTTAGCCATGCTAGCAAGAACAGCAAATGACTTGCATGCGCTATTTGGTCGTAAAAGTGTGACTAAAGTTAGGAGACAGATTTAAGATTAAAAATAGCACGTCGACTTTCATCAATCGCGATTGTGTTTCCTGCTGTAGAAAACACCTGCGTGATTGTTATCTAGCTAAGTAATTTACAACGTCTGATGCGGCAGAATTCAGAAATCAATGAAGCTAGCTAGCTAGCTAGCTAACCGGCTACTGCCCAGACCTTCTACTCATAGCCAATGTAGTTCACTTCTATATCTCAAATGTCTAACCTCTTTCTCCACCAATGTCGACATCAAAGAACACGCGAGGGTTGGTAGGGTTTGTAGGCTTGCTCAGTGGTACTGCGTTAGACATTTTGAAACTAGCTAGCTAGTGATGCATGCAATCTAAACTAGTTTTCAGCTTGTCGTCTGTCCGCCTGCCTTTCTGCGTGCTCCTCCTATCTCGTGAGAAACGCTTTTATTTCTTCTGTGGTTGATTTCCTGACCGCAATCTTGTAATATTTTATAGTACAACGCCGTCTACTGCGCTGGGTATGTAAGTACTACTTATATGCAGTACTACTATTACAGGCCAATCTGAAACATGAGGAATACTTTAAAAAATAAAATAGACGGTGGTTGTACGATGGCATTTCATACTTTGAGTAGTTTGCGAAACCCAAACACTACTTTACTGTATATCAACCGCTTGACAGACTTTTCGATGTGTTATTGTAGAGATGCACTTTGAAGGAGAAAAAACCCCGACCCAATTGTACAGATATCAACTCTGGGATTGATTGGAGAAGATAGTGCTATGAACTGGTAGTAGGATTACTGACATATTGAGGTAGGCCTTGCGGCACAAAAGAAGCATTCGGTGAGCCCATTACGTGGAAATTGGAAATCTCTGGTGCAGTGAAAGAACCTCGAAGATAAGTTATCTCTGGGGGCTGTAAGTTTTTTTCCGGATGGATTATCTGTTGCTTTCGAAGATTTATCAAAACTTGAAATCGGGTACTCTATGGACTGTGATACAGGCATCTCTGACAATGGCAAATTGCCATTTTCACAATGTTTCCTCTCTATTTTACTTCAAGCACTGCATCTCCTGGATATTGAGAAGACACTCACAGCATTTTTTTTAAATAGTGTCTTTTAGTAGGGTAAAACTTTTTATGATGAATGAGTGTGAACAACGTCTTATTCAATATATTGTATTATAAATCAGATTGCTATATACTGGTATAGTGAGATAATGTACGAATATGAATACAAAAGTGGTACCTATATGTAATGTACCAGACAGAACGTGACAATTCCATATTCTCTACAGGATAACATATTTAGAATAGAATATCATCGCCATGAATGCTAAAGAATATGTTAAGAAAGAGTCTCATAACTTGGTTAGGTTGTGTATTCATGTATTCAGGACAGGAAAGGTATTTGTCAGTCAGTCAGTTCTCCAGACATGGCATCACGCTCCTGTAGTTTCTCTGACACTCTGACTAACTCGTGTCTTGTGGCAAGTTCTTTCCTCTGGGAAAAAAAAATAATATATATATATATATTAGAGATATATATATATTTGGATCAACAGACTCCAACAATTCCTCATTTGTATTGTCATTGGATTTTACTTCTAAACATGATAGTACAGTTAGATACATGGATTCAAATAGATTAAATCATCCTTTATGTCTTACATAAACATTTTGAAAAATGATTTTTTGACCAGTGGCAAGCACGAGAGATAGTCTACCACAAGCAATCATGCCTTTTTTTATTCTTGTGTGGTAAATTTTAAGTGCAAGGTGATAAGTAAAGGAGGAACAAGGAAACTTGAGAGGTAAAAGAAAGCACATATTAGTTTCCTCCAACTAGTTTAGACTCTCAGATAAAGCAGATGATGCCTTGCGGCTTGTTCACACAAGATCAACAAATTTATAAGGTAACTGAACATTTTTATAGTTAACGACTAACTTTGTTGAGTAGAAACCGTTTGTTGACATCCATGCTGTAAGTGTCGTACACGTTGGGTGTCCAAGCAAGCCTGCCTCTTGCTCCGGCAGATAGCTTGTCTAGAAAGTGGGGCGGTGCGATCCTATACCAAAGTGGAAGTGTTATATTATGCATGAGGAACGGCACAGACTGCATTCAACCAACACTCCACCGGCCTGAAAGGCTATATCAAATGCACGGTGTGAAAGTAATATGAGTCACCGTAACATCATTTGAAATACAATTAATATAAGTAAGTAATTACAAACGTTAGCTCACCATGGGTTTTGATATCTGTGAGTCATCCTGTCCTCTAGGGCTGAGCGGAATTCAGATTTCTGCATGAACAGAAATCAACAGGAAGGTTCATTAAGAAACCAGCAGGCCTCAAACAGATGCTGGGAAAATATCTTGTTTGTGTTGCGCTTTTTATGCGAAGTAATGACTATAAATACAGCATGCAAACTCATTTCAAATATCTAGGTTATTGCTTGAACCTAAAATAAGCATTTTAAATCTAAGAACTTGGGGGGGAAAAAAACATATTTCAATAATCATTCAAGTAGGATAACATTTGCTCTCCAGTACGTGGGCTATTGAGTAACAAACTCTTGATTTCTCATGGTTTGCAATCTGCCATTACTGTTTCCATCCCTCTAACCCCACCCCTACCCCTAATCATCTAGCCTAATTAGCATTGTACACAATTTGAGCCCCACCTTAATTTGCATGTTGCTAAACAGCGTCTCGCTGTTCAACAGCTGGTGGTAGTGCAGGCCCCACCCCACCCCTCCGACACATCTCTGGCCGGGCAGAGGTGGAAGAGGGTTTAAGCCGGCCCGAAACAGGTAATTCACATCGCTTGTAGCCTCGGGCGACATGGAACTAATGCCAACATGTTGTGGAAAATCGCTGAATCTTGGCCGGTAATCTCTGATTCCATCTGGACCTTGGAGACAAGATAAAGAATATGAGACTGTATGTGTGCTGTAAATGTGGCAAAATGTCACAATACAAGCACACACAACTTTGTTTTACAATCCTAGTGAGGGCTGACAATTCCTTCCCATTTCATATCATGTTGTTCCTAATGTAACTGAAGTCCTCTAAACCCCCAGTTGTGGGCCCCTTGGAAATGGCCCAGCAGTGTCAGTGGTTTCATAGTTCACTATCCTTGTCCCCACAAGGATAAATAAACACAGTCACACACACACACACACACACACACACACACACACACACACACACACACACTATTGTGGGCTATCATTGATCACTTACTTATAACATGTCCATAAATGTCACAATTAGACAATCTTGACATAATAAGGGATCATTAATTGGTGCCACTGGAAACCTAAATTAAATACTTAAATCATCATATCATTCTTACCTGTGAAAAGCATCCGTTTGCCATAAGTTTGTGGAACTTCTCGGACCTGCTCGTGAGTCATTATCGTGCTGTTCCGACACGCGAGCAGGACCCCCGCTGAGATAAAGTGAGCTGAATGTTGAGTGGTTACAGGGTCAGTAACTGTTGCCAGGCAACTGGGTTGTCAGTGTTTGGAAGCAGGTGTTGTGCCCGTGGCCGGTCATAATGACCATCATGATGACCATCCCGAACGAAGATGGCTATAATGGAATTAGCAAGTAGCTAAACCACTAACTACACTTCCGCAAACAGGACTGTTGGCCAGTCTGTATTTTACCACAGATCAATGGGCAAATGACGCATATTCAGTATTGTTGCAGTTTTTGTCTTTAATTCCATCTATTATGTCCCTACACTGCTTGAGGCGGACATTGCTTGCAGCCAATATGTGAATTGTGTCTGCAGTCTTTGGCAATGTTTCCTTTTACGTCGCTAGATGGCGACAAAGGATGGGTTTTTTTTGTCCACACTGTATTGTCCTCCGGCTCCATTTTTGTAAATGGGTTCGTCTGAGCCTCCCCTTGTGTCAGTCACCATGGTGGTATACAACAGAAGGCTGTGGCGGCGGACCCATCTTTACTTTTAAATCTATCAAAATGCTTTTGTAAGGATTGTTTCCGTAGGCTATGTATAACATTACATTCCAAAATGGACAATTGTTTGTTATAAGAAGAGCGCACACTTTTTCTCTTGAATGTAATTTCATAGATTTTTTTGACAACAGCAAAATGCTGAAGATACAAGGACTGGATATCGGTGTCGGAACAGTTTGACCGCAAACGACTTTCATTCACCGGGCATCTTCTGTGACTTGTAAAAGGATTCTTCGAGCCGCGCCTTATAAGTTTCCTTCTGTTGGGGCCGGTGGCAGCCCTCCAGAATAATCGGTTTGGGGACAGAAAGAAACCGCGAGGCTCACGTTGTGGCCTGGCTTGGGGAGTTCGTATCCACGTCTATTAGCGTGTGCTGAATAGAAGCGAAGAAAGTGGGAACACACACTATCCCTCTGTCCGTGGACCCTGCACCGTGGATATTTGCAATTGGTCAAAGGAATAAGCAATTCCACTGCTTTTTTTAAACTCGTCTTCAACACAATGGCGTCTTATGTGGATAACAGCTTCCGCCAGGCTGTGATGATGAATCCAGCAGATAGAACGCAACAGGTCAGAGGAATCAGTCATATATGTTATCGATACTTCATCGCTAAAACATTTCTGGCATGTTTTGATGAAGTCACCTGGGAACATTCTAACAATGATCCAACGTTTCCCTGGGTGGCCACTCCTTTGCTACATCGCTACATTGTTTCCTTCTTTCTATGTAGCCAGAACTAGGTGGCTTTCGGCAGCAGTGTCGCGTATGTTGCTATTTTGCTAATCTGTTGTCTATCTGTAGAGATAATCGGGGCTACTTAACATAGCAGTACCTGAAATAACCTAACCCGGTCACTTGTAGGAAACGTGCATTGCTTGTCAAGGAAAAAAAAAACGTTACAATTCATTGTGGTATTCGTGTTTGATTCACGGTCTAGTTCGACTTGAATGTTCAGTGTTTTCAACAGAGACGTAATAATTGCCCATAAACAATGAGAGAGGGTTAACAACAGGTTTACGATTATAACTGTCTAAGAAGGACTGGTTGAATGTTCGCATGCGATCAGATATGTGTTGTTGCAGAAAAGCGCAGGGCCCGGGACAATAAAGTAAGGAACATGTACTCCGCTCACTGCCCCGTTATCAGTAACCTCGTTATGCCTAAGGGGCTGTATTTATGTAGCCGTCTTGGTTAGATACTTTTACATAGTTGATCCATTAAGATTTATATTTTTATTTTGTTTTAGTTGTGGATAAATTGTACAAGTCCAATTCCACCACTCACTTTGATAGCACACTGATACGCATACCAGTGGGAGATCGATAGCCCACTTAAATGTAGTGAGCAAGGGAATGGTGACATCGGCCACATGCAAATGTATCTGACATTGAGTAAACAATTACTGGGCAGACCACACGTTGTCATTGATGGTGTGTAAACCACAGTCTGTATTCTGCCCCATCCGTTTTAAGGGGATTCGAGGGCATCTGTGTCTGGGAAAGACTAGGGTGGCATTTACTGCGCTTTCTCCTTCATTACACTGGGGTGATGGGGCAGCAATGACACTTGTAATCAAGCATGTCTGTCCAATCTGTCACAGACATGCCTTTTATGTTTGACTAGTGACACTGTCTTGTGTGTCTATAACGTCAGCCCCCTTTGCATGACTTGTCTGCTCTCAGGCGACTTACGTATTTTCACCAGACATTGTCTAAAGTCTACATCTTATCCTCAAATGTTGTCCGCAGCACGACGTTCTAGAAAACAAAACAAGAACTGCACGGACGATTTGTGTTGATCACAAATCACACTAGCGCGTGATACGGTTTCGCAGCACTGCTTGTCCGATGCCGGCAATTCTGGTTAATCTGAACATCAGCTTTTCTGAGACAAACCTTGCCTTGTGCCAGTGTTCCTTCTAGTTTAGTTTATACTTCTGGCCCCTACGAAACCTCTTGGGATTAGCTAACCGTTAGAGGCCTGTCATTAACCGAACTCATTGAGCAGTGTATATGAGGAAATCTGAAGGCGCCAATCTTCCCTCCATTATAACCTGGTATGTGAGTGTTAACTATAACTGCCCTCTGGCCACTACAGTTGCTTGTTTTCACTCGTGTTTTTGTCGGCGTGTTGTCTTGCAATGCGCAGAACGTACGATTTGGTCGCTTTATGGTAGTGAAACTGGGTGAATAACAGAGGAGTGTTCTGGAAATATCACATCTTAACCCCAGGGTCATGAAATGAACTTCAGACCTGCCACCACCCCCCCTTATCCTGCAACGTCCCTGTGACAGGCACATAGATATACACTCGCACGCAACCATAACCCCCGTCCGTGAGTCACAGCGCTTCAATGACATAGCTGCTGTACATTCTGTCCTTGTGCTTTGTGCCTATAGGTAAGGATTATCCATGACTCTACGTATCCAAATGAATATGTTACGAGCTGAGGGTGATGATGGAGGACTTAGTCAGACCCAGGTTCTGACTCAAAGCTGTGAAATGCCATTGTCCTTTTCTGATATTGAACTCAATGGAGAATCCTCAGTCCAGGAAGAGGTGATAAGGAGAGTGGATTGAGGGAAGTGATGAAAGGCTTTGTAATTCATCCACAGTCTTAGAGAGGCTGGCTGGCTGTCTTTAACCAATGGCAACATCCTGTTATGTTCGATTGAGACAAGGAAAAGCATCAGGTTGCTTTCTGTGCCCAACCAGGAAGGAAACAAATGACTTGAGGATGGTTTCGCGGTGTTTATTTATTTATTTATTTATTTATTTTCATCCTGACAGGCTGGTTTCCTCTGTGTACACTTTATAAACCTCTGTCCTATTTTTAGTCTTCCAGACAGAAGCACGTGAGACTAGACGTCCAAGTAATATGACTTACAAAAAACGACTGTATGGTTAGCCTGAATTGTTGTTAGCTTAGCCTCTTGAATCGTACTGCATGCGGTCACAGAATTCCTTTCACTTCCAAGGAGTCTTTCAGCAAACAACCACAACCATCCTTGGCCTCCCCTTGCTAGGCTAACTCGCTAGGCTAAATACAATCATCCTTGGCCTCTCCTCGCTAGGCTAACTCGCTAGGCTAACCACAACCATCCTTGGCCTCCCCTCGCTAGGCTAACTCGCTAGGCTAACCACAACCATCCTTGCCCTCCCCTCGCTAGGCTAACCTTGTGGAACTTAAGTGATGTCACATGTTATTCTAGTTTTGAAAGTGGAGGCCAGGCGCTGGCCCAAGTGGTTACACACATAGTGGTTACAGTGACGTACCAATCAGTTGAAACGCAAGAGCTAGCCTACCTTGTGCATTTCTGGACACCCTGACTGCTACAGGACATGACCCCCATGGTAATTCACTGCATTTGATTTGGTTATTGAAGTTTCACTTCACTTTTTCCCCTCCACTTTGTTTCTTCTTGGTCACTGGATCTAGGGCCTGAACACTGACAACCACATTTCACTTCATGTTATCAAAAGTTGGCGATGGAGCAATATTCCATGTTATTGACCTTACACATTTAACAGGCAGTTCATTAAAGATATTGATGTTCTGGAATTGTGGTTGCCTAGGGAAATCGTTTGGAAGCGAGTCGCTGTTCCAATCACTTGTAACCTGCAACTTCTAGACAATAAATAGGCTAACCATCCCAGCGGTGTTAAAGAGCAGGAACACCATGGAGGAGAAGAAATCAGATAATTAAGTTGCACATCGAGTGATGCATACCTTTAGTAGAGTACTGTTAGCTCTGTGAGTTCAGGTCTGCTAGTTTGGAATCTAATTATGTGAAAACCAATGAGAAGCATCATCTCTGTATTCAAACCCTCTCTGTACTACAGCTACAGAACACAGGAAGACAGTTTCCTTATTGAGACTGTGTGGACCAGAATTAGCTGCTGTTTGCTGCTATGGTTGATGCAGCTGACTAACATCACAGACTACAAGCCACACTGGCAACAACATAACCTTTCTGGACAATAAGCTCGATTTAAATCGGTTTGTTAAGGTAAGGTTAGATTCATGGACGGATTAATGATGTTATTCATATCTCATTGAACAAGGAGAATAGGCATCGGCCAAGTTATCACAGGCTGTTATGAATGTTTAATATGGCGTAAGGCATGATTATACGATTTATAAGGTGTAGATTAATAGTTTTAATGACCGTAGTGCTTCTTTCTAGAGTGGAGCAGAAGTTTATAAAACTGAAGAATAGCATCGTTTGTGAGTTTCAAACATTGCAGCTGGACGCAGCCCAACAGGCAGCCAAGGCAGCGTTTTCCTTTGCCTTTGATCTGCTGTTCTCATGCTAGTGTGTGTGGGGGGACTCTGGGGGCTATGCCACCCTCTCTGGGCCTGCTCCTGTTCCAGCACAGTTCATCTGCTGACAGACCGTTCCCTTTGGTCTGATGACGGGTTCTTTACAACGCTGATGCATGATGGGAACCCAACGGTGCTGAGTGTTCTGATTCCGCGCCCCCCCCCCCCCCCTCCCCCCCCCCCCTCCCTCCTCTGTCTCTTCCTTCTTCCTCAGAATAAGACCTTTCCTCGTGCGCTGTCTCCTTCAGGATGGGTGCTCCCGGCCTCGATCCGTCAACGTTTGAAATACAGACGGGCCGGGTCACTTCTCTTACAGTCCTACATTTGTTGGAAATGAATCACAGTCATTGTGTCATGTCAGAAGCATGTTTCAGGTCCTCATGGGTCACATTCCTCCGGAGGTATTTTTAAAGCAAAGGAAAACAACCTTGTGTTTCAAGGTCCCCCAATAGGTCCCATTGTGCTTCACAGAACAGAAAACAGATTGGACCTATCACCATAACAGTCTTTGCATAACTAGCGTCTCCACAGGCAGGGGGGGGGGGGGGGGGGGGATAAACCAAGCTTGAGGTGTTGACATTCGTGTGATTGCGTAACAAGACGTGCCCCGCTCATCCTTGAGGTGAATGTGATGTGGAGCGGTGCAAAGCTACAAGAAAACAAGTGGAGGACTTATCAGTGAAAATGGGCATTTGGCCCTTGTCCTATTCTGTGCTTGTGGTCGAGGTAATCCTTCCTGGGCTTCTCCTGCTCAGACTTGAAGTGGATGAAACCGTGAGCTGATTAATTGCCTGATTAAGGGGTCTGTAAATCTACCAGTGGCCCGGCTATGGTGCAGCTTAGAGATGTTTACAATGTGACTGAGCTTTTTGTTTTTAAAGGTTTTGTCTGTCGCAACCTCGGGGTCTGAATCAGGCCAAGGCCAAGGCAGAGTTCTGGCCGGGTTGGGATGAACATTTATCCCCTTATTCAGTTGTTCATTTTTGGTTTAATGATGAGAAGAAAAGGTGAAGCTGTTCTGTTTGTAGGATGTTCACCTGTTTACCTGAGGACAAGGCTCCCTTTATATCCACTCTTTGAGTTGTTTTAGCAACAAACCAACAAACAAGAGCCAAGCCCAAACGTAAGCACACTTCCACATTAGAAACATTTCCCCCCTTTTCCCAGATGTCTAGTCTCACCCGACTACTCTCTGCTAGAAGGGGCCTCAACCTATGTGAAACAGACTCAGGATCAGATTGGTGATGATACCGGACGGTGATGCGATATGAAACAGACTCAGGATCAGATTGGTGATGATACTGGACGGTGATGCGATGTGAAACAGACTCAGGATCAGATTGGTGATGATACTGGACGGTGATGCTCTGTGAAACAGACTCAGGATCAGATTGGTGATGATACTGGACAGTGAGGTTCTGAGTGCAGCTGTACAGCCCTGTGTTCTCCTGCAGGTCGCCTGATCATCTGATCCCAGGGTTACTTCCAGTCCACAAACCCTCCTCACGCTGCCTCTCCTGGTGGTTTGCACAATTCATATTCATGAACTTTTTTTATTTCAGAAAGAGAACCTGACTCAAAGGTTACAGAAAATATTTCGCCAAACCACTTCCTGTTTTAAGATCTTATTTTTAAATTCTGCATCTGTGTTGTTTTTTCAATGTGGGGGATCAAATGCTTGCTTGGCGTGTGCACAGAAATAACTGATTTCTGTCTCCTGATTTATGACATATGCGCGAGTCAGACAGCTGTCATTGTTTGTGGATGCAGCTGTCATAATGAAGACAGACACAGTATCGTCTAGTATTTTTTTTTTAAACCATCAAACCCATTGAGTCAGAGCCAACACAGTTTCTGCTGTACGTAATCAGCAATGAGGAGAATGCAGTGGTTCTGGGTTTCCTGTGCCCTGCGAAGTGGATTGTATCGAAGGTGTCGGATGTCTTGCTGGCTGAAACTCTACCTGCCTCAATAGATCTCAGAAGGATTGTCTGACTTGCGGCTGGACACGTTTCCAACCCTCTGTCCCTCCACTGGCTATCAAAGAAAATGTCCACTCGACCTAATCCAATTCGCTCTGGAATGTACGACAGTTGAAGTCCCTGGCCTCCCCCCCTCCCCCCTCCATTCCCTCTTTGGGAAAGCAAAGTCATTATCTGTGAACATAGCCTGACTTGAACCTTAAGCTTCAGTTTTCTTCTAAGAGCTTCGAATGCTGAAACGTCAGCTTCTGATAAGTGGCCTGTTCTTTCCACATGCTGGGCGCCACTGAGCTTTTATACTGGGAGCTTTTTTAGGGGGGTTTTCAATCACAGAGGGTTGTGGTAACCACTGTGACCTTTGAACTGTACTTCCGATGCGTTCCATCTCTCACGTGAAACGAAGCGCGTCACAAAGAAGCTCAGTTTCCACGTGAGTGTTTACTCTGCTCCCGAGTCTGTGACCGCAAGCAGTCTGTGACATTGTCTCCTGCCTGCGGTACGTTAAGCTTAAAGGGCAGGTCGGTCGCAGTGATGTGATCAACTGTGCTGCGTGTGAATTGTGCGATGCGTTGCAGATCGCTGTCGATGGAAGGTATGACCTCAGACGTTCTAACGCTCAATCCTGCTAATTGACTCTTGTCTGGTTTGACCTCAAACTGCCATCATCTGCCAGGGGTTCCCAAGGTCTCCCGCTGTTTCCTCCCACTTAAACTGTTCCTGCCAAGAACAAACGCTTGGCATTCATCTTCTTGTCACCATTTAGTATTCATATCATCCTATGTGTAGCCTAGTGTTGATGCGACAAAACCCCAGTGCCAAGGATTAATGGCAGAAGCGTTCCTTAATGGCAAATTAGTGGCGTTTAAACTTGCTAACGGAGGCGACTCTGTAATAAGTAGCATTCTGATGTGTTGGGATTGTTTATGGCTGTTAAGCAGGCAGTAGCGATGGGTGTTGTTAGAGGCAGAGTCGGTAATGTTGTTGAAATGCACCTTTTGTCATATCTGCTGTATTAAATGTCACATCCTGATTGCAACCAATAACTATGTTTGACAGTAAGATTAAATCAATTCGATATCTGTGGGCATCATAAGACTGGTCATGTTTATTACAGTCATTACGTTCAGACTGACATTTCTGATTGGACAGCATCTGAACAGAATGCAGTGATTGGACGTGCAACTTGTCTGTCAACCTGTCTCCTGGCAGTAGTCATGCAGCTTTCATGTGTTGTGGAGGAGTTGCTTTAAAGGAGTGGGTGGGATGTTTTGGTTTGTATCTTTTCAAACTCTAACTAAAATGGCTTGGCTTTCAAAACGTACCTACCCTGCCTTTAAGAGAAGACAGTATGTCTTGGAGCTGTGAAGGTGAAGTGTGAAGCAGAGACGAGACTGCAGTGACTGCTGTAGACTGCTGTAGACTGCTGTTTTTCTGCTGCAGCATCACCCACATTTCTGGATGCTCTGTTTCTTTTGAGCTGTCTGTTTGACTAATGGACTTTTTAGGACCTTAAATAGAAAACCGTTTTTTTTTAAAATTCGTGTCAAAGTCTGTTATTTTGTAAATTGGCAGGTATTCCTCTCCCATCTGACGTCTGTCAACAGATTTAAGTTTGAGAAACAAGGGCAAGGAGAGATAAACAAAATGGCTTTGATACAGAAATCACTTAACGCTTTTATGTAACCACCCATGTAGAAGGACACCGGTGGCTCCTTTAGTTCCATGGCGTTTATAACATCATTTATTAGGGATGAAAGTGTTGCCGTGGAGTCGTCTGGTCTGATGTTACCCATCCCTCGTGGTAGACTCCCTGGCCATATGCTGGCTGTCCCCAGATTTGGAGCCTATCTTGGGCTTGCCAAATCTGGTGGTTCAGGCTTGGCCTTGTCACTTTCATTACCAGTCTGTGGCCATAGAGGATTAGAACTGAAATGGGCCTATGTTGTGACGAATTTAAGTAAATTAAGCTAATTTTCAACGGTTCATGTGCATATTACACAGCAGCTCCAGCATTTGTAAACGGGTCAAATGGATTGGTCAGAACTGTAAGCGATAGCTCAGGAGTAACCCAGTTTGAAGAGAAATACGACGTCCTGATGTGTACTATGTTCATGAGACGTAACACAAAGCAATGCTCTGTAGCGTCAGTTGGTGGATCATAGCTAAGGGGTGTTTGCGTCTTTTCAGTAGAGAGCTAGTGGCTTTTTGGAAATGGTACACTTTGCTCTTGTGGGTTCAAGCGTGGTAGTGTGAGACAGATGCCTTATAACAACAAGAGTCTGATTTTGAGCTGGTTTTACGACGCGTGACACTAAATTACCTTTCCCTCCGCTTGCTGAACAGTGTACTCTTTGCAATCTCAGCAGACCTACTTTAGAAAAACATCATTAAATGGCCTTATTGAACAGAGACAGTGAGAGGTAGGCAGGAAATCCAGGAGGCAGACACGAAGAGAGACACGAAGAGAGAGAGACACGGAGAGAGAGAGACACGGAGAGAGAGAGACACGGAGAGAGAGAGACACGGAGAGATAGAGACACGGAGAGAGAGAGACACGGAGAGAGAGAGAGAGACACGGAGAGAGAGAGAGACACGGAGAGAGAGACACACGGAGAGAGAGACACACGGAGAGAGAAAGACACGGAGAGAGAGAGACACGGAGAGAGAGAGAGAGACACGGAGAGAGAGAGACACGGAGAGAGAGAGACACGGACACTGAGACAGACATAGAGAGAGATGACCCCAGCTGGAATTGAACCCTGGTTGACTGTGTGAAGGTCTCAACACACTATACCTGCTGAGTTAACACCACACCCCAAACTACCCTTCTGAGGCCAGCCTTGTCATCTCACAAGTGGCCGACCACTAACTTTTTCAACGTCGAGCCTACATTTGAGGTGCAGCTCGATGTTAAATGAAGACTGTGTTTGATTGTAATTGGACGGAGAGACTGCTAACAGACTTTCATTCATTCTTCTCCATATGTCCTAGTACATAGAGTCCAACCAGAAAGTGTGCTTACACAATAGCTCCCTGTTGGAAACAGCTTCTGCTTGTCGAAAACCGTCTACATCAGAGTAATTATGTTGTCGCCAGTCTGGCAGAGGCAAGTTTGTGTACTTTTGAACCAACTGCGGGTCATACCAATAGTCGAAAATACTATTTTTTTTCTTCTTTTTTACTTTTTTTACAAGTGGCAAAGCTTGATTAACGTCTTGTAGGCGTGAGAGTTATGATGTCATTGGTTGTGATGGTAGATAAAGTCATAAGAGTAAAAATGAGTAATAACCACAGGTCTTAGTTTTTAAACCTATAGAGAAAAGGCTCCAAATTAAAGTCTACATTCTTACTTTTCCTCACAAGACCTGTGGGAATTGTAAGCTAAACGAGGGAGTCTATAGATCTGACTTAAGCCCAACCAGACCACAATAGTTAAGCATGGTTCTTCTTGTTTCTTTGGCAAAACAACATCCTCAGGATGTCACTAGCTGAGGCCAATTTTAGTTCATAAGTCCTTTGGTGGGAGGGTGAGGCGGGCTTACAACGCAAACAGGAGGTGAACACTGAAAGACCGGGTTACCAGGGTTTCATAACTCCTGTGTATGATAAACACTTTTCCTGGAGCTAATTGCATTGTTTTCTTGTCAGGTGATTAGACTGATGAAGATACTTTGATGTTTGTTGTTTTTAGGTGCAGTAGCTATGTCACTGCCATTTAAGGTTAATTAATATTGAAGCATATTCCGTTGATTTATTGTAAATCTAGCATGAAACAATGTGATCATAGAGATACTTGGCATATTTGACGCAAACTAGCATGCTATTACACGTCCCTAACATGAAGATATGGTATTTTCTTGTCACTCAGTGAAACCTAGACCCTTGCACATTCTGACCCTGCAGTAAATAGTGTGTTTCTCTCCAAAGAGCTCACACTAAACAACATAAGTGCCATTATCGCTTTGACTTGAGGCATAGAGAAGGTGACAATATGACCCTCAGGACTGAACTGTCACGTCTGAGAGACTGTGGCATGGAAGGGAGAGAGAGAGAGAGGGAGAAAGATCCAGTGTTTTTTCGCTTGCAATGTTGAAAGAACGTAAATGACTCTGTCATCTAGTTATCGTCGGCTACTGGCGAAGGCATCTCTGCTGGCCTGCCTGCCTGCCGGCTGGCAGCCCGACCGACCGGCAGCCCGACCGACCGACCCGCAGCCCGCTCCCAGGGGACGTGTTGCCGTTATGCAGATAACCGAAATGTCAAAGCCTCTCTTGAGAACCTCTCAACATATGGCCATTGTCATTGACGTGGAAAGTAACCTTGCCTCAGTGAAAAACGATTAGGTTAAAGTCAATGCTGTAAACCAACTGGCCTACAATGTATTATCTTGGATTTTTTTGCATTCGTTTTTTACTTTTTCTTCGATACGTGACCATTTAGAAAATGTTTGGCATGATATCGGCCCTGAGTGTATCGTAGTTCTACGTATTTAGGGTACAGTAGTTAACATAACACGAACTAAGCACGTTTGAACGGTCAACTATAATAGGAAGGCAACATGCCTGCCATCGATGTCGAAATTAGTCGTTGTCAGCCACATTAGATTTACTACCGGAACATTCCAGGTCCATCTGGCGAGAAAATGTTATAGCCTACTTATGCCCCTTGGAGCCATGAACAACCTCACCGACTTCAACCTGTTTTCATTGCAGGGAAACTGCCAGATTTGTTCCTTAGCAACTATTTGCCATTATATCGCTATGCATTTCCCGACACGTAATGTGGTGGTTGAAAACTAAAGGAATCGATCGCTGAATTCCACGAATACCCTGGTAAAAAGTAGAAATATGTGAATATTTAGAGAATGAATTGACCACATTCCGGAGGGATCCGAGATGCAAGTCGAAGCGTATCTCAGCCCAGACTGCAGATACCTGACTTGCTCATATTTGGCTCCAGTGTTGATCTACAGCTGACTCACTCTTCACTCTCCTAGATGACGGCTTATTTCATTAGGCTGAGAGAGTGAATTGAATTATTACATGTAACCAAGTCACAAACAGATAACTTGGCCTTCACAAGCCTTCGCAACCACTTGTTCTGATTTAGCCCAAAAGCACTTTTCGTAAATAGTCCTCGGGCTATACATTTATATGGACTTGAAGGTTTCATGAATTGATCTTCCCGTGTTACATAACACCGTGGTGACTGCTGCACCTGTCATGAAGGCTTTTGTTTGGGCGAGATGGAGCGGATTTCATTCGGTCAGACAGTTGGCATTGTTCCCAGTTTAGACCTGCTATGTTGTGGTTGAACGACAGAGCTGAATGATGGTATTGTTTCAGAGTTCCCTGTGCAATCCACAGTAGGGTTGTGTGATTCAGGCTTGAGAAGCGGTTAGAGTTGGGGTCAGATATATGGTCTGTCATGAGTGTAGTTATGTTATCATTGTAAGGAGGAAGCGGTCAAGAGAGAGAAAAAACCCCTGCGATTCATATCGAAAATTTGAACAAGACTTTCGATTTGTTTTTGATTAGTTCCTTGTTGAGGTCTGGCAGCCTACACGATTTATTTTTAGTTTGGAATCTTCCTGAATGACGAGTGACCGGAATTCAGTTCACCCTATGTTGTTCCGATCTGATCAACCATGTCATAACGATCTTTAATTAGATAACCGAGTTCCTTTGATCGGTGTTGCTTGCTCAACGTTGTGTGGTTAATGGTAAAGCAACACTAGGCTGGAAACCCGCAGGCGATCTAACTCTCGTTTAGTATCGACAGATCGGCTCATTTGCACCCAGAGGCGTACATTGCTAACGCCACATCCTCATGATCTCCCGTGTCATATTCAGAGATGTTTGAATGCTGCATTATTCAACACGGATGTGCAAACTGGTGTTACGACGGGTAGCTACGCTCATTTAAATGGTGTTACATTCGTTTGAATGGTGATTAAGAGAATAGTCACCTACTGGGTTAAAGTCACGTTGTCTTTAGGGCTAAATTTAGTTCAGATAATCCAAAATGCGGCCTGCTAAGCACAACTTAACATTTCTTACCAGAAACTGAGGTTACATACATTTTAAAATGTGTCAGGAAATCT
Organism: Plecoglossus altivelis; assembly: GCA_036571765.1. NCBI lineage: Eukaryota > Metazoa > Chordata > Actinopteri > Osmeriformes > Plecoglossidae > Plecoglossus > Plecoglossus altivelis. Next base: position 2,356,941 of record BROE01000006.1, read on the forward strand.
TTTTAAAGTACTTTCATGATGAGTAAAGGAGAAGTGTGACACACAGTCTACCCTGTGACAGGGAACAGTTCCTAAGAGCTTGGTCGTGCTTAAAGCCATATGAGTTTGAACATGTTCAGCTTGTTTCTGTCAAATTAATCTTGCGGACATCCCCTCACTAAGTTAATGAAATCCAATTCCTTCTTTTTAACACGAGGAATGTGTTGGTTTAAATCTGAAGTGTAAATGCAGTTTCAGTGCCACCTTACATTGTTTTAGCTCTACACATCTGCTCTGCTAATCAGGCCTCGTGCTTCTCACAGGAACCGCACATTTGTAAAATGAACAGAACACCTTATACTGTTATTCTTATGCAGACATGATGAACTTGGTTGATAACTAAGTCCTTTATGGTTACAGAAAATGTGTTACAGATGTCGTGTAGATGTGATGTTTATAATGTGTAATATAATATACCAAGACCTATCATATAAATGATACATTTCCACTATAGATAGGCTTATGTTTCTACACATATTTAGATGTACTGATGTTAGATGGGAGGTATGTGAGGGTGAGGAGGGATGTGAGGGTGAGAGGAGGGATGTGAGGGGTGAGGAGGGATGTAAGGGGTGAGAAGGGGTGAGGAGGGATGTGAGGGGGGATGAGGGGTGAGAGGAGGGATGTGAGGGGTGAGGAGACAGGCCTCCAAAGACATGAAGAGGCCCTCAGACTCTGACACTACATCTGTGCTCTGGTTGGACACGGCGGATCAAAGCTGTGGGATAGAAATCCCCTCACCCTCCATTTAGACACGGACAACTGCAGAGGAGAAATTGATGGTTGCGAAAGAAACGTCTGTTATTTATGGGGCGGGGGGGGGGGGGGGTAATGATTGGTAGCAAAGCATGATGGGAAGGGCTGGACCCTCATCTTAAGTCTTTGTTAACACCCTCCTTGGCCCCTTCAGCCAGCAGATGTGGTCCCTCATTAAGACTCGATCACATGTTGAAGGGGACTGGCTACAACTCAACAGAGATACTCATCAAATCCCCGCCAGCCCAGATAAATATTCATGAACTGCACGAGATTCAACACAACCTTTTTATTTGTTCTAACTCCAAGCATCTTGAATAAGCAGTCCAGCAGTCCTCGGTACTGTTGCTTTCATGAAGCAGGTGCTTGTATTCCGAGGTGTGTGTTTGCGTCATGGTATGATGCCATGTCTTCATTAGTTCATGGGCTATGCATGCACTCTTACAACATCATCAAATTGACTGCATATGGTGAATTTAGCTCCTTACAATAGTTTCTATTGTACTGGCTTTTCTCCCAGCCAAGTATGGAAAAAGAGGGAGTTCCCAGGCTGATATAACACGAATAAAGGTAGCTTCTTAAGATCTAGTAGTAAACAACACGCCTCCTAGACTTGTCTTGATGTCTAAGCCTTGACACAACGTCTTCCTAATCCCACACGCATCAGATAAGAATGAATATCTCCCAGTTTTACATCGTTTAAATCTCCCAGGCGGAGGTTTCTTAACGGTGGTTTCATGAGTGCGATCCGCCAGCACAGTGAAGCTTGCATCCATTTCGCATGCTCCAGGAGACTCTGTGCTTTGGTACTTAATGGCTTTATCTGCACAGCTGAACTGGATGGTGCTAAGCTCATTCACATGCCTACTTGATTCTTGTTAGGCAAGCCACAACTTCCCCCTCTGCCCCTCCTCATTCGCAAAAACACATGTTGCCATGCAACAGCTATCGACATTGTATCCTTGAAATTAGCTTGTGTTTTTTTTGTTTTTGTTTTTTTTCTCAGGAGTTTTCAGACAGTGTCAGGGCTGAAGTGATTAACATGCTAATGCTAACAAGCCTGTTAACAAGCCCGGTGCACCAGCCTGTTAACAAGCCCGGTGCCAGCTTCCATCGAGTGAGAACATCGTTCTTGCCTTGTCCCAAGAGGAACCAGATTGTGCTGGATAGCTGTGGGTGGAGTGTGTGAGCGTGTGTGTGTGTGTGTGTGTGTGTGTGTGTGTGTGAGCGTGTGTGTGTAGTGTGTGTGCGTGTGTGTGCGTGTGTGTAGTCCAGTGCCTTACCATGACCTTGTTCTGGTCCAGCTTCCACCTGTTGCCTCTCCCAGGGTGATGATTATAAATACCCTCCAGACCTCACCCTCTCTGTCAATAGAGACTCAGGGCAGCCACTGCCCCTGCACACACATGCATGGCATACACAAACAAAGGTATGACAAAACTCAGAGGAATGTGCTCATGCTTTGAATCCACACAAACACAAACACAGTCTAGCACACACACAGGAATGTGCTCATGCATTGAGTCATACAGGCATTCATGCAGAACCACACATGCAGGTGTGTACATACATTGAGTCCACATACACACACTTACTCCCTGAGTGCTTCATCTACAGTGACAGGTATCCAAGCATCAGTCTGCCCCAGAGGTGCATGAGTTATCAGCTCTGTTTTGGAATAAACTGCAATCCTTGCTCTTTTGTATGCACCGGGGGTGTCTCTGTGTGAGAGTATGTGTGTAGAAGCATGAGTGTGTGTGTGTAGGAACATGAGTGTGTGTGTAGGAACATGAGTGTGTGTGTGTGTGTAGAAGCATGAGTGTGTGTGTGTGTGTGTGTGTGTGTGTGTGTGTGTGTGTGTGTTCGGCGTGTCCCGCCTGGCACACTGACACAGACGGTGCAGGTCCTGAGTGCTGAGCTGGCAGGATCACCTAGTAGATGTCATTTGCACGTTCTGCACTGTAGGCAGGTTGACCTTCCAACCTTCAGCTCAGTTTGCCTGACTCCAGCTCTGCTAGCTCCATCTCTACTGACTCTAGAGCTCTACTATCTCCCCTCAGTTTAGCTCTGCTATCTCTACTGACTCCAGCTCTACTATCTCCCCTGACTCCAGCTCTACTATCTCCCCTGAGTCCAGCTCTACCATCTCCCCTGACTCCAGCTCTGCTAGCTTTGTCTCACAGCCCTAGTCTCGGTTAGCACTGCTGCTGCTAGTTCTCACTGGACAGCAGCCATGTTCACTGAGAGAGATCCTATGAGTGATTTGCCCGATCCTTCCCCTGTTCTACATGTGGGTCAGTGACGTACTGTCTCTGCTTCAAATACCTCTCTGTCACAATGGCGTAAAGTAGTGCATGATTGCATTGTTACGGTTACATGACGACGTCAATGTTCATCGCCTTAGAGGGAGAACGGTGGCGTGCGCAACCTAGAAGCTCCATCCTAATAGATGAGCCACATGCTGTTCATCCTAGCATGTCCCAGACCCTACCATGCGGTCAGCTAGCCGTGGTGGTCACGGAGGCAGCTGGCCCAGCGTCGTTAGGCGGAGTGTTTGTGTTGTTTGTGACATCATCTCATCCTGTGTCATCTGAGGAATGCGGGCGTCATTCCCTCAGCCTGACACTTAAGAAGACCCCCATGGCTGTCACGGTAACGAATCCCGGAACGTTGCCACGCTATCCGAGGGAGTTGAAAAGGTCATAACTGAAAATGGAGGATGGGCAGAAATGATGACTGGGTGTTGTGCTGGAAGGGGGTTTTCTCAGTCTGTGTGCACTGTGACCCACTGCTAGCCTAATTAGCCGAGAGACGGAACGGAGGAAACGTCAAGCGTCGCCCGCAATGACAACCCAATGATTGTTTTGAATCTAGGTCAAACTCGATTCCAACTAAGGTAGTGCTAGCCTACTGCAAAAACTTACAATGTTGTTTGAATGTGCTCGCTTCAAAGGGGTTTCTTCATTAAAGAAATGCCATACGAGTAAACGCTTACAAATATCACCGGAAGGGTCAAACTTCAAGGGAAGTTTACCTCATGATATAGTTAAGAACCATTTTACACAGGATTGCTTGATACCGAGAATCTATAGTTGATTTGCTTACTGCGTCGTAAACCAGCGTCAGGGGCCTATGCACTCAGTTGAACTGTCACACTCATACGACCATGGGCTCTATGGCTGAATAACAGGCTCTAGATCGTTTTAATGCGCCAGTTAAAGATCGCTGCTCATTACCTAGTCTATCTATCAACCTTGAGTACATAATTCATACGTAACCATTCCACTAACATTCATGTCTGTGAGACAGGAATGCAAAATCTAAATCTCTCTCTCTTTCTCTCGCTGTCCTTGTCTCTCACTCTCACTCTCTCTCTCTCTTTCTCTCTCTCTCTCTATACACCCCCTCGTTTTTGCTCATACAAGCTGCATAGAGTCTTGAAGTCTATATGCACATCCTCTTTTTTGCTGAGCAGATATGACCTGCACCTGCAGATGATGGATAGTACAGCCTCTGTGTGTCTCCCACACCACCCCATTGTCTTCCAGGTTCCCTCTGCACTATCAGGGGGATTGGGTTCAGTCGTCCGCATTGAGGCTGAACTAAATGAGTAAATGGATTGGTTATTCGGGCCAGTTGAACAGGGTGATCTGATGAAGGTCCCATATCTTGTTAGCAGACGCTGTGCTGCAGGCAGATAAGAGGTGTTTTTCATCTACCTTCATTGTCTGCTTGGCTTCCATTTCTGACGAGCAATAAACCAATAAAGTAACCAGTTTTAAGCACAAACCTCGATTTGTTGACCTGCATTTCAGGACAAACTATGGTAGTATTAACACAGGCTGGGACTGAGATCTTCGCTAAGATGAACCAATCAGGATTCTGCTGACCACTGCCACTTCCTGAAAACCTCCCTTACTTCCTGGTATTCATGACACGTTAGCTAGCTCCTTCCCCCCTCTGAGCTTACATAACTAACAGAGAGAGGAGTGGGCCGGGGTTGTATTGTGTTGGAGCCCCAGAAAAGGGAACACAGCTCCCTGCGTAGTTTAATTCCCTCTCTGGGAGGACGTACATTCAATAGTTTCGCATTTAAAAAGTACAGAGTTACTGTGACTGTGAGTCTCTGAGGTGGTGTGAAAATTCCCAACACGCTCCCGACGTATCTGGTTTCATCAAAAGGTTCGGGAAGTCCGTGTAGCATGGAATGTGTATTGGCTCGACATGGAACAATAGTGGAGCAATTCCAGAAATGCAGTCAGCTCGCAATCAGCAAGTATCTTTTAGGGAATCCCTCGTCTAACAGGAACTGCGTCTCTGTTTGTTGGTAAGCGGGAAGGTTGTGTTCATGGAAGGCTCAATTCTGACTGGCAGTAGATTTCAGAAGCTGCAGCATAGAAGCAAATTAGTATGCAGAATGAGGCAAAAACGTTTTAAATTTTAAAAGGCACCAAGTAGTTAATACTTAAATTCAAACATCGCCATTTTCAGATTTTTTAAATTATCACTTTGAAATGAATTCATATTGCAATTTTAATGTCTCAAAAAAATGATTGAGCATGAATTTCCGAACTTTGAATATGCAGATTTATTTTTTTTTAAGGCTCGAAAAGTTTGCATACCCCAATTCAATTTACGGCACACGAATCACTTCCGCATGTTGCACCCTCAAATGAACAACTTCCGGTGGTAAGCAGTTATGTTTAAAAACGCCAAATGCCGGTTTTTATAGAAGTTCCAGTGCTCTTCCCAAAATGACAACAAATGATGTAAATATGGTTCTTATTTGCTGAACTTCAATAAAGTGGGAGAAATGTTCCAAAGTGTGCATTTCGATCTTCGTTGACAATTACGAAGGTAACCTAAGATGTATCTAACTGACACAGTAGCCAGGCTAGCTCCAGCAATCTGGGATTAGCGAGGCTAGCTAGCACGCAATTTCTTAGCTACGTATTGTACTCAACGATCTGACAGCAATCTTGCCAGTCGTCAATGTTAACTCGCCTGAATATTTAGTCTGTCATATTTGTTCCCTATGGGAAATGTGATATTACAGGACTAGTTAGTTTTTAAAAAAAGAACAAAAATCTGCCACCGGTAGCGAAAAACGGTAGCGATCTTCGTGCGGGCGACCTGTTATTAGTCATAGGAAAAAGCGAAAAGCCGCTCATCTGAATGTAGGGTCAATAAGATAACAATAGCTATTGTTTAACAACTTTCTCTGAGTATTGCATATTAACTTCACCGGAAGTTTTAGTCCTGTCCGCGGTAGATTCGCATGTCACTTCTTAGTGTCTTCTAACTGTGGCGCTGATGGACACTTCGTCTTTGATCGCTGAAAAACATTTAGCTGTGAAAGCGAACAGTTCAGGTCCCGTGTTGTTGTTAAAGGTGTGATAGGCACGAATTAAGTAAACTAGTAGGGTGGCTGTAAAATAATTTGAGCTATCCAGTATGTAAAAGGTCGAACGGCCGATCAAACATGATCCATTCATTGAGGAGCAGACTTGCTTTCATCCAAGGGGAAATGAAGGGGTTGGATTTGAACCGGGTACCTCCTTGATCTTGAGTTAGATACAGTGCCACTGAGCTATATACCCTATCCCTTTAGATCTATTCATAGTGGCTCATCGCTGACTCATAATTGTGTCAGTGTGTGAGCGAGGCTTTTGTGCTCAGTTACACACACACACACACACACACACTCTCAATCCAAGATGAATGAAAGGTGGAGGGATGCCATCTCAGTGGATCAAACAGCCCGCCTGCTTTCACCTTTAATTTGGGATAGGGGGAGGAGAGGAGGGGCCATGAAAGGTTGTGTTGTTGGAGACTCACATCATCACCGTACAAGATTGTCTGTTCAGGGGTTTCACACACCACTCATCTGGTTGTGAGCTGTCTACAACTTAACATTCACTTCACATGGGATATTCTCTTCACTCATGCTTTATGTATTCAAACGACAGGACGCTAGGTTTATAACGCCTGTGTGTGTGTGTGTGTGTGTGTGACAGCAGATATATGTCCAGGTTTTCCACATGCTTGGGGGCAGAGAAGCAGACAGACAGATATTTTCGCTGTGTATATGTGCGGCTGGTCTAAACCTCTCCGAACTTGTCCAATCAGGGAAAGAGACCCAGAAAACGCAACGGCGTGGTTGGAACCGTGGAAAGAGAGGGTTCTTCACATTCCTTCCTACAGCCCATCTCTGGACTATCTAACAGAGAAGCCACAATTGATGGTTGTGCATATTTGCCTCTCAGCAGAGCAGAGCTTGTAGAGAGGCGCTGTTTCCTCCTCTGTGATGTCACAGAACCAAGGCGGAGGGGAGGAGGGAGAGGGGGGGGGACAAACGCAAAGCAGTCTGCCATCTAGTGGTTGGCTTTGGTACTGCTGGTAGGAGCTGGGGTTGTTTGCAAGAACTCTTGCTTTCCCCTCACCCCTCCTCCAGCTACCCCCCTCACCCCAACCAGCTGCCCCCCCCCCCTCCTCAGCTACCCCTTCACCGTCCTCCAAGCTTACCCCCCTCTCCCCCCTCCCTTCCACACCCACCCCTTCACCCCTCCTCCTCACCCCAATCCTCCAGCTACCCCCCCACCCCTCCTTCAGTACCCCCTCTCCCCTCCTCCAGCTACCCCCCACCCCTCCTCCGCCACCCCTCCTCCAGTACCCCCCACCCTCCTTCAGGTACCCCTCCCCTCCACCAGCTTCCCCCCCACCCCTCCTCCAGCTACCCCCTTCACCCCTCCTCCTCACCCCCCCCCCCCCCATACCTCAGTACCCCCCACCCCTCCTTCAGGTACCCCCCTCTCCCCTCCTCAGCTACCCCTTACCCCTCCTCCTCACCCCTCCTTCCAGCTACCCCCCCACCCCTCCTTCAGGTACCCTCCTCTCCCATCCTCCAGCTACCCCCCACCCCTCCTCCGCCTACCCCCGTCATCCCTCCTCCTTCCCCCTCCCTCCCAGGCTACCCTCCCACCCCCCCTCAGGTACCCGCCCTCTCCATCCTCCAGCACCCCTCTCACCCCTCCACAGCTTCCCCCCCCACCCCTCCTCAGCTTACCCCCTAGTTGCATATGTGGACATGCACCACCCCTTCTCCTGATGTGTGAGCAGGAGTGAGACACTGCAGTAACTTTCACTCTGCATGTCTTCACCCTCCTCAGGTAAACCAGTCTGCTTCCAAAATCATTCCAACACCTGTCAAGCCCACAGGATGGAGAGACAGGAGATGGACGCATGATCCCGCAGCCTAAGACGATTCTGTTGCCTCTTTTTTGTTTCCGAACATCCCCATTCAACTACCCTCATCCGTCTACAGTTTGTCTGCATTTCCTGCAGCCCACAGCTACACTAGCCCATAACTGCTTCACATAATTCATTACCCCATTGATTGGTGACTAGGATATTCCCAGGTTATTGTCCTGGTAGTGGGATTAGATTGGGATGGGAAGGGGGGTGGTGGTATATCTTAGTGCTTTAACATTTAACTGCAGATTAAGAGATTCCAGGTTCAAATCCCATCCCACACCCCTGTTTGGTATGCCACTTGACAAAGAAGGCACCTGCAAAATGAAAACCCTCTTATTAATACTGCGTATGAACACTGGGACAGTCTTCTGCACTGTGACTGCAGGGCTGTTCCTTGCTCTGCCAGTAGGTGGCGACAGACGCCTAGCGGTTAGAGGCGAGGCAAGCATGAGTCCATGGTGTGAACCCCCCTGTGGTCGGGGTCGGGTTACTGTCAGGGACTGCGTGATGTCACCCCCACTAGGTAACACCTCTCAACGATCTGAATTCACATCCAGAGTTCCATTCCAGAACGTTCTCTGCGAAGGCGTTTGACATTGTGACAGGAGCGACGCTGAACTGCCGTGATGCTATGATCCTGTTAGTCAAGTGGCTGATGTGCTATAAATGCACTGTGTGCTATTTATGTGCTTTATTTGTAAGTGTTTAATTTCCTGTTTCCTTGGAGTTGTTCCTTAGATCTGTGGAGCAGATGTTTACTGTGCAAGAACAGCAGGTCACTGACACTACACTGACCCCCATCTCTGCTGACACTGACCCCTGATCCAGTAGTATGTGGGAGGGAGTTAGCCTTAGTGCTGGAGTTAGCCTTAGTGCTGGAGTTAGCCTTAGTGCTGGAGTTAGCCCTAGCGCTGGAGTTAGCCCTAGCGCTGCAGTTAGCCTTAGCGCTGGTGTTAGCCCTAGTGCTGGAGTTAGCCCTAGTACTAGAGTTAGCCCTAGTACTAGAGTTAGCCCTAGTACTAGAGTTAGCCCCTCCTAGAGCTGTGTCTGTCTGTCTGTAGTTAAGTTACTGCCTGGCTGTGTCCAGGGATAGGGACTGTCTGGCGCTGTGTAAATGGAGTGATTGTGGTTGGAGTCTGCAGGTAGATCCGATCTAAAATGTTGGACCCTGACTGATTGTCGGGTCTCCAGAGTGGTGAGTCCTGTCTGGGCTGAGAGCGAGGGGGCAGGGGGGCGGGGAGGGGGGGGGTCTTCATAGAACACAAACCCTCTACTGTCTCCACTCTGCCAACAAAGACAACCCAGTTTCCATGCCCCCCCCCCCACACACACACACACGCGCACACAGACGGAGGTGAGCTGTTGACTGTTCACTCAGCGAGGTCACTCTATTTCACCTCCATTTTAGACTGGTGCCACGGCAACCAGGGACTGAAACTGGTCACCTGTCTGAATAGGGAGTGTGTAGTCTGGAGCAGTGCTTCTCTATCTGTATCTCTCCCTCCCTCTCTCTCTCTTTCTCTGTCTGTACCCCTCCCTCTCTCTCTTTCTCTGTCAGTATCTGTCCCTGTCTGTCTGTACCTGTCTTTGTCTGTACCTCTCTCCGTGTGTGTGTGTCTGTCTGCCTGTCTCTCTCTGTCTGTTTCTCTGTATTTCTCTCTCTCTGGGCTAGAATAATTCTCTCCGTTTGATCGGATAAAACATGTCAGAATGTCTTCATGTCAGATGTTTTGAATAATGTATAGTGTATTCATTTAGCTTACCGAGCATTCTGTTGTGCGTGTGTGTGTGCTGCTGGTGTGTGTAGTGTGTGTTGTGTGTGTGTACGTGTGTGGTGTGTGTGTGTGGTGTAGTTGTGTAGCTGTGTGTGTGTGTGTGTGTGTGTGTAGGACCTGGAGATCGTCTACTCGTACCTGCATGGTATGGAAGCTCTGTCCAACCTCCGAGAGCACCAGCTGAGGTGAGGGGCTCTTTACAGCCACGCCCACCTCGCCTACACACACACTCCAGCCACGCCCACCCCCACACTCCAGCCACGCCCACCCCACCTACACACACTCCAGCCACGCCCACCCTGCCTACACACACACTCCAGCCACGCCCACCCCACCTACACACACACTCCAGCCACGCCCACCCCGTCTACACACACACTCCAGCCACATCCATGCCAACTACACGCAATCACACACACACACACACCACACACACACACTCTCCCCACTGGACTGCCACTTGCATATCATATGAACCAGACTGAATACCTGCTGAAAACCAACTGACATCAATATTAGCTGCTGTTTACCCCTGCCCTTTCATTCCCTCACTCACTCAACACACACACACACACACACACACACACACACACACACACACACACACACACACACACACACACACACACTCTCTCTCACTCTCTCTCTCTGTAAACATTGCCTATCAGGCGAGTTCCCAGCAGTCCATGTGTGCATACATGTGGGCCACACTGGATGAGAACAATACCGCATCACATGACCAGAGAGGACTAGAACATTCCACAGCCTGACCCCCCCCCCCCCCCCACACACACACACGCATACACAACACACACACACAGCACACACACACACACACACACACACACACACACACACACACACACACACACAGTCCCCGCTCGCTTTCCCACCCTGATGGAGTTCTAAAGAATGTCCACACAGTCCCCAGAGAGCAGTGCTTGCCTCTCAGTATTTTAGCCTTATTCTTGGAAAAACAACCAAATAAATCCCACTATCCAGAAGTCTCAGTAGCGTGAGATGACAGTGTGTTCTTCTACACGTGTGTTGGGAATATGCTGTTTCTGTGTGGTAGTCGATAGGGACTTGTTTTCGTAGCGACTTGTTTTTCCAGTGCTTGAGCAACTCCAAAATGCCAAGTTACTAAAGCTATTTTGGAGGTGGCCCCGTTTTCCTCAATAGTTGACTATAGCAGCAGTCAGCGGGTAAAGTTGGGAAACTTTAGCCACTGTTGTTTCGTTACGGTAGGAATTCTTTTATATGTTCTGCAAACGTCTGCTTGACTTGCATGACTCAAGCTGTCGATCTGTCAGTTCTGCTACCAGTATTAATGCAGTAGTTATTTAAACAGATCTTGTCAGGTATTATGAGTATGCTAGTATCTATTCACTGTGATATCTTAACTCCTCTCCTCCAGGATCATGTGTGAGACAGTCCGCTACGAAAGACATGAGGCAAACGAAGTTCTCTACTAGTAAGTACTGAAGTATCTGTACATGTATGTCCATGCATGTCTGCGTGTGTGTGTGTCCGTCCTTGTGCTGGGGTGGTGTGGGTGTGTGTGTGTGTGTGTGTGTGTGTGTGTGTGTGTGTGGTGTGTGTGTGTGGATGCTGGGTCCTCTCTCCTCAGTGCTGAACACCTGGATGTGCTTGTGTCACTCTTCTTGGACTCCTGGATGTGCACGTGAGTGTGTGTGTGTCCCTCTCCCCTCAGTGCTGGGCGCCTGGATGTGTGTGTGTCCCTCTCCCTGCGCGCCTGGATGTGCATGAGTGTGTGTGTGTGTGTCTCCAGCGTTGTGTTCCTCCATCTCAGCTCTCCCTCTGTCAGTCACTCTCTGGATGTCAGACCAAACCCAGAGTCAGGCCATTTGGCTGGGTTATCCGCCTGTGCTAGAAGCTAGACGTGTGGCCCTAGGGGCCCCATAATGAAAACAGACGATGCCGGAGCAGGGGAGCAGTCAGGGGAGCGTCTCTGAGGCATCAGGGGCTCGTTCTGAACCACACTGCTGCATCGCTGAAGCAGAAGCACCAGGAAAGTCTTCCAGCTGAAATCTCATTTGATCCCCTCTCCCACTAATTGGCTAGTGAGTTGGTGAGACCATGTTGTGGTGTTGGCTAGGTGTGTTGGTTGGCTAGCTTGCTGAGCTGGAATAGTCTCTCAGGGAACTGCAGGCCGTCCCTTGTCTCTGCCCACAAGAACCTCCTGGCTGAAGGCTTGTCTCCTCGTCTCTTCCTTCTTTCCTTCATTCCTTCTTTCCTTTCTTCCTTCCTTCCTTCTTTCCTTCCTTTCTTTCTTCCTTCTTTCCTTCCTTCTTTCCTCCCTCCCTTCCTTCCTCCCCCCCCATGGAATCATCTGCCAGGTTCTGGGTGAACTCCTAATTGTTATATAACGATCATTTATAATTCACGTGTATCGACTAAACATCCCATCTGCATGGACGTACAGTGATTGAGAATATGGATACAAGACCACATCTTTTGAATGGGCTCTGTTTAATGTAGATGGACAGAGGGACCATGTTCCAACAATGCAGATGGACAGTCACATGGATCTGCTAGTGTTGAAGGATGCTACTTGCTACCTTGCAGGCGTTAAACAGATCACCTCCACCTACAGACTCCCAGCATCCTTTGTGCTTCTTGAATAATTGAGGCACATCCTCGTGAAAACATTGATGCTTAAAACAAGACTGTTAGGCTCCCAACAACTCACACTCCTACGACCTCACTTCCTGCTTCCGGGGAGGGCTGGTGTTGTGGCTGCATCGCCATGGTTTCCAGCGCGTGTGACCTAGTTCAGTCAAGCTGTCGCACAGCGTAAAAGTCTCCTGTCTTCTAGTTTGGTGTTATCTCCTCCTTCCTTCTCTCCTTTCCTTCCTTCCTCCTCTCCTTCCTCCTCTCCTTCCTCCTGTCCTCACGAGGCACGCAGCGAAGGAGCGCATCGGTGTGCCAGCGATTAATAATTGAGCGTTTCATTTGCTCCGCCTCCGACTGCGAGGGAGGCCGGGGAAGAGGGGAACGAGTGCATCGAGGGAAGATGAGGAGACAGGACCCTGAGGGGGGAGAGAGAGGGGTGGGAGAGAGAGGGGTGGGAGAAGGACAGAGAGGGGAGGAGGAGATGTGACTGTGTGACCAGACACAGGCAGACAGGGAGAGGGAGAGAGAGAGGGAGGGAGACAGGTAGAGAGAGAGAGGGAGACACTGAGGGGGAGGGAGGGAGACAGGTAGAGAGAGAGAGGGAGGACAGGGGGGTAGAGAGAGGGGAGAATTCTTAGATGAAGAGATGGCAGGGATGTAAGGAGGAGAATTGAGAAGGAGGGAGATCATGAGAGTGGGATGGACGGGACTGACTTTTAAGTGTCTGTATGAGAAATTTGAGACAGATGGTATTTACGACAGGTGTAGGAGAGAGGAGATGGAGGAGTCGGAGGGAGACAGCTGAGAGGATGGGATTGTATTGTATGAGGATGTTAGTGTTTTAGAGGGAGGGACGGCAGAGATTTGAAGACCATGGTTTTTCATGGGCTTGTTTGTTTATCAGTGAGGCGTTTGTAGTGCCGTTTAGCCTCATTTGGACTCATCCCACTGTAATTAAAGGTTGTGAGGGATAGCTATGTGGTCTGGGTTTGTGGATGATGGTCGGAAATGACAGGGACACAAACACTTTGTTCTCCATGATAAAACCCTCTCTCAGCACAGGGAACAGTGATGTGGGTGTGTTTGATGCGTGCACCAGTGTGTTCCCTGTGTGGGTCTCTCTGTGACTTGTTTGAACTATGTATTCCGATCTGTGGAACTAAAAAGAGAATGGAACCTTCCTCCTGCTGTGTGATTCCTCCATGAGTGGGGTTCTTCCTGCTTGTCTCAGGTGGAGAATCTGCTGACCCTGATCACACTCACTCCTCCATTAGCACCAGCTAGCTTTCAATGGAAACCGTTTGTGCGTGCAAGATTTTAACGCTGCTGTGTGTCCTCTCCCCCTCCTTTATAATTTTCCGGCCCTGCTCGCCCGGGGCCCCCATGGCGGTGTTTCCCCCGCTGCTGCAGTCCTTTTATTCTTTGATAAGTCATTGCGCTGTCCTCTATATCACACACCATCTACACTGTTACAGGATCTACGACCATATACAAATCACGCCTCCTATCTCGTCTCTTACCTACACCAGCCATAACGGCACATCTTCACTCTGTGCTCCACTTTCTCGTCCTTAGGTCGCCTACCATCTGCTCGCCTCCTCTCTCCTTGCTGCGTCGTGTGCTGTATCGTGTGTGCCCCGTGCGC
>BROE01000006.1:2384386-2406767 GCA_036571765.1 Plecoglossus altivelis
TCATTTGGAAGGTTTTGTAGGACTCTCTGCATGTATCACATGTAGATGATTTGAAGGAAGAGCACAATTAAGAATGAGCCTTGTAACTGCGTTTGGACATTCAGGTGTGAAGCACGACTCTCGCGTATCGATTTGACAATGTGCGGCTAACCATGCGTGGAAGACATATTGGACTATATGCCAGGTGTGGGTGTGTACAAAAGGACCTCACTCCCTGGGATGTACCTTTCCTTTCAATAGGAATACTCCGCTGTAATACAGGCTCTAAATCCCCTGATGACCTCCCACAACATGGGGAGACAGGGCGAGGGGGCAGGAGCACGATTGTTTGCCACCAACTGTGGGGTGTGTGCAGTGCCGAATCCTGTGTGCGTCAGTTCCACTTGCACCGCATGTTTGGAATCATGCGAGCTTGAACAATGTTTACAGCAGCGTGCCGTACTACTCCGAAGCTCAAAACATTTGTGGATTAACCTAGATCGGCCTCGCCTGAACGAAGGGCCGTCGCTTATTTGTCGTCAACGATTAAACAACTGTTTATTTTGCGTCAGTCACACCGTGTGTACAAAGCATTCATCACGTAGACGGCGTGCAGAATTCTTTATTTCTTAAAGTGCCTACCTCATTGCGTAATGTTGCAGTTTGTCTCATTAGTATTATGGTCTGTGACTTGTCAAGAATCACATTGTGCTAGGGGATCGTGATCCTGGTTGTATGCCCTTTTCGGCAGTGTTGCGCTCGAGTCACTCTGTCAAGACCGGGCCCTGAAACTCTCGATATCACACTGAGAAGTTTTCAAACTTTCTTTTAGGAGACTATTATATTGTCTTTTCTCATTGGCCCTTTTCACTGTCTTTCTTTGTTGGTTTGCGAACATATGCAATAAAAAAAAAACATCTTCCAAAGCTCTGTCTACAACATGAAGACTCGTAATAACTTTTTTCGCGCCAGTGAACCTCAGATTGCCGAGTAAATCTCTTCAGATCATAACTCTGAAGTTCGATGTCTCGCCCCAGCGAGTGAAAGGAGCTGCAATCATCATCAGTTGTCCTAAGTATTGAGTGCTACTTACCACTTCGTACATTGAAAAAAATATGGGATAATTTACCGAGTGTTTGTAAGGTATAATATTTTCAAAGTCGTAACGTTTTCATGTTCACCCTTTTTGTAAAGAATGCCCTTCTAGTGGCACGTGTGGTAACCAGATCATATTTTTGGGACATAGAGAAGGAAAAGTCCAGAATAACATCAAAGTGTGAATATTTAGCCAAAAGCAAGTTATTAATAGTGTTTTAGATGCTTCAATGAATGTATGACATTTGGGGAAATTATTGAGAAATAGAAAACTGAAGTCGCATGTTACAGTCTCTGATAAATACATCATTTCTTAAGAGCGATAGGTAGGATTATTTTCAGACAGACAAGAAATTTACGAGAAATGTACGATTTGACAATAATGTACATTAAGATACTATTTACTCGATGTGGTGAAATTTGCCAAGTTTATATAATGACTGCATTCTATCCCTTTGCCATTTATCATTTAAAGTTCATCAAGTGTTATTGCATCACTACTCCCTTAAAGCAAGCAAATTCTCCTGACTCAAAAGTCTATCACGAAAGTATCCACACTCAAACACGGTTACTCTCCTTCCCGAAATCATTCCAAACCTTTTTATAACCAAATACATTTCCGAGATCACTCCCCTCCTCTCTCTCCTTCACCCTCTCCCCATCCTCTCCTCTGCTCACCTTCCCCCTCTCTCCCCCTCCTCCTCCTTCACCTCTCCCCCTCTCTTCTCCATCCCTCCCCCCCCCCCCACCAAACACACACACAAACACTCTCTCTGTCTCTCTCCCCCTAAATTCCTCCCACCTGCTTCTGTCCCCCTTCTTCATCTCTCTCTCGCCCCATCCCTCTTCCCCCCTCCTCTGCTCCCCCTTGTCTCTCTCCTCTCCGCCTTTCTCCTTCTTGTCTCTCTCCCTCCCTCGCTGCCCTCTCCCTTTTTTGTTTCTCTCCCCATCTCTTCTCCCCCCCCCCTCCCCGCATGGGCGTCGGGGTGACTAGGACTTTGGGACTCAGCCAACACCGGCTCTATTTTTACGCATGATCAGTGAGATGCGGGAAAAAGGTAGGAAGATGGGGTAGAGGAGGAGAGGAGACAGTCACTCTTTTCTTCCTGCTCTCTCTTTCCCCCCCAGGTGGACTATATGGATGAAAATGAGGAGTACTTCCAGCGGCAAGCCTCGCATCGACAGTCCCGCCGGAGGTTCCGGAAGATCAACCAGAAAGGAGAGCGACAGACCATCATCGACACGGTCGACCCCTACCCTGCCGGCAAACCTCCCCTAGCCAGGGCTACAACGTGTTCCCTCCTCCTCCTCCTCTCTCCTCTCTCCTCTCTCCTCTCTCCTCTGTGTCTCCTCTCCTGCCTCTCTCCTCTTCCTCTTCTCTCTCCTCTCTCCTCCCTGTGTCTGCCTGAGATATGTTCTGCCTGCCTGGTCTTGCTGTTTCTTTCACTAACTCAATGCTTGGCTCAGCTTTGAGTCTTCAGGACACACCTTCTCTCTCTCTCTCTCTCTCCTTCTCTTTCTCACTCTCTCCTTCTCTCGTCTTCTCCCTTTTCCCTTCTCTCTTCCTCCACCCCCAACACCTCTCTCTCTGTTCTCCTTCTCTCCCCCTCATCGGTTTGTGAGAAACGCCCTTACTTCCTTGCCTTGTTGTGCGCTTGCTGCACATTTGAGTTTCACCCTCGTGTCTCTCGCTCGCTGTTAGCGTGTCTTTTGGTCGGTCAGGTCTCTCCCTTCAGCTGAACGCCACCAACTCTCTGACCTGTCATTCACTTCCTGTTTGGTCTGGCGCACCTTGGCCATGCCTTACCTTTAGCTAGTTGTCTACGTGCATCTCCAGCACAGACCCAGGTTCCGCCCACAGTAGACCCCAGGTAGACTCCCTCACCGGACCCCCAAGTCTGTACCCCCTGAAGCGAGGGTCCCCCTTCAGCCCTGTGGTCGTCTTGTTTAAGACTGGGTCGCTCAGCGGCTGTTTCTGCTCCGTGAGACAGCCTTGCCTGTGTGCTGTGTTACAGAGCACAGACAGCACCCAGGGGTGGATGAAGATGGTAATTATAGAGCTGGCTGGTTCCTCCAGAGAACATCAACGTGTGGAGGGGGAGCGCCGATGGGAGTGAGGGAGAGTGAGAGGGAGAAGAGTGAGGAGGATGTGAGGGAGGAGAGTGAAGGAGGAGAAGAGGAGAGGAGGTAGGGAGAGTGGAGAGGGGAGGGAGTGAAGAGGAGTCAGTGTGGAAGATAGAACAGGGCCTCTTTTCATGTCCCAGAGCTGTCTTAAAGCAGCACCCTCAAATACTGAGAAGGCATCTTGTGTGTGCGTGTGCGTGCTTCTTGGTGCGTCCTCTTGTTGTTCGTGCTCTTGTGTGCGGCTCGGTTGTTGGGGGTGTTGTACTTCTGTGTGTTATGTTTCCACTGATGTGTGCCCCTTTTTCTTTTCCAGCCCAGACTTAGCTTGCTCTGCCCTGTGCTCAGAGCTCTCAGAGCCTGCCGCCCGCCCAGCCCCCAGGCCCCAGCCCTTCCACCCAGCCCTCCACCCCAGCCCCAACGCGCCTTCCACCCAGCCCCACCCTCAGCCCCAGCCCTCCACCCCAGCCCCCGCTCCTGCCCCCGCCCCAGCCTCCTGCATCTGGAGCCAGCATTGGCACAGTAGAAGCAGAGAAGGTCTTAGTGGCCACATCAGTTCCCGGTGGTCCTCGTTCGCCCGTTCTTCTTCGTGGGAATGTAGCGGCGCGTTCCTACAGTACCGACGGAAGCGACCTCGCTCCGCTCAGTCTGCTGCGGTTCCTCCGGTTCCTCTCCGTCCCAGAGGAGGGAAGCCTGCTGCGTGGGAACGCTAGCGTTCCCCCCTGAGAACCCGGGAACCGACAGATGTCATTCACCCTCCCCCAGCCCTTCTCCACTGCCTGTAAACACTTTGGTTTTGACTCCACTAAGGTTCTGGCTTCCCTCTCTCTCTCTCTCTTCTCCTCTCTCTCTCTTTCTCTCTCTCTCTTCTCTCTCTCTCCTCTCTTCTCTCTGTCTCTCTGTCTCTCTCTCTGTTCTCTATCTCTCTCTCTCCCTTCTCTCCCTGTCTCTCTCTCTCTCTATGTCGATCTTTGCCGCTGTTCAGTAGCTCGTCTCTCAGGGCGGTCTGGTTGCTCACCAGGTAAGAGGTGTGATGACCACGACAGCTGAGGGCCACTGCAGCAGCCTGGGTTCAAATCGCCTGGGCCTTAGCTGCATTCACTCCCTCCCTTCCTTCCCCGTTACACGTCACCCAAGACTATCCAATATCCTCCCCCCTCTCCCTGTCCGACACTCTTCCTCTGGAGAAACGGGGAAGAACCAGTTGCCATCAACCCCAAACGAGCCCCCCGCCTGAGTGCACTTGAATAGTCAGGGGCATGTCACAGAAGGAGCAGGCTTCGCACCGACCCTGATTTCTGACTCTGAGGAAGACCGCCAGGGAGGAAGCTTAAGCGACTCAGCTAAGCTAATCTCCCTGCGTTTGGATTGCCAGGCGGAGGGGGTTATTTTGCTGCAAGCCCTAAAGCGTCTTTAGAGGTGATAGATACTGTGGGGGGCGGAGCGAGGCAGGGGAGAGCAGCGAGGCAAGGGGAACCACGAGCACAGAGGCAGCGAGCGCAAGGGAAGCAGAGAGCAAGGGTGTGAGAGAGAGAGGGCAGGAGAGAGCAGCGAAGGCAAGGGACGGAGCAGCATGGCAAGGGGAGACGAGGGAAGGGAAGCAGCGATGGAAGGCGAGAGCACGAGCAAGGGAGAGCAGAGAGCAGGGGAACAAAGGAGGGGAGACAGCAGGCAGGGAGAGCAGCGAGGCAACGAGGCAGCGATGCAAGGAAGCAGGAGCAAGGGAGAGCAGAGACGCAAGGGAGAGCAGCGACAAGGGAGAGCGCGAGCAAGGGAGAGAGCAGGAGGCAGGAAGCAGCGAGCAAGGGAGAGACAGCTAGCAAGGGGAGAGCAGCGAGGCAGGGGAGAGCAGCGAGGCAAGGGGAGAGCAGCGAGGCAAGGGGAGAGCAGCGAGGCAAGGGGAGAGCAGCGAGGCAGGGGGAGAGCAGCGAGGCAGCGAGGCAAGGGGAGAGCAGAGAGACTTCTCAGCCAGGCTCACCGCCGTCATCCTGGGTGACGGCCATGCCTGTCTGCCGCTGGAGAAAGAGAGGGGGGCGTTTCAGTTTCAGGAACACAGACAAGCCCTTGGTTCAACAGCTCCCGCCAACCCATCTCCCCAACATAGTCTCTCTCTCTCTCTACACGTAGACTGAGGGAAAGTGCTTGCTAGCAGGGTGAAAGGAAGGAAGAAAACGGCTCTCTAGCCAACACACAGCTGGAAATCGTCTTGGGTTTTCTGACTGAGCCAGACGCTGTACAGACCATGCTGTCTGGAGAGACGCCTTCTGATTTTCAGCAGATTTATTCTACCCCTATGAACAAAGGTTGGTGACAAACAATGTGGTTTTAGTGTTTAGTGCTGCTGGAGTCAGAGCAGCTCCCTGGCTGTTGGGGTTTACACACACAGGCCTCCTGTGAGGGCCTGGGCTCTGCTCTGCCTGGGCCCTGCCTGGGCCCTACCCTGCCTGGGCTCTACCCTGCCTGGGCTCTACCCTGCCTGGGCTCTGCCCTGCCCTGCTCTGCCTGGGCTCTGCCTTGCTAAGGCTCTGCCCTGCTAAGGCTCTGCCCTGCTAAGGCTCTGCCCTGCTAAGGCTCCTCTTTGCCCTGCCTGGGCCCTGCTCTGCTCTGCTCTGCTCTGGCCGGCTCGTCTGTCTGCCCTGCCTGGGCCCTGCTCTGCCCTGCTCTGCTCTGCCCTGCTCTGCTCTGCTCTGCTCTGCTCTGGCCGGCTCGTCTGTCTGGGCTGCCTGGAGTCTTAGCTTGCAGCTCACGTTGCCCGCACGCGCTTACTGAAGTGTGTCTACACTGACCCCCTTGTTCAGCTCTCAGAATTGGACACTAGTCTCTCTCTTTCTTTCTCTTCCTCTCTCTCTCTCTCTCTCTCTCTCTCTTTCTCCTTTCTTTTTCTCGCTTTCTCCCTCCCTCTCTTTCTCTCCCACTCTTGTTCTCTCCCTCTCTCTCACTTTCTCCCTCTCTCGTTGCCCTCTCTCCACTCTCCATTTTCCTTCCTCCTCTCTCTCGACCTTCTCAATCCCTCCATCCCTCCCTTGCTAAAGATTTCATGTCATCTTAATGCAAATTTCTTGTCAAAAGCACCCATGGTCAATACCTCGGGTGTTTATTTTACGAGGGCTTTTTTCCCCCTTGGACTGTGGACTGTGGTTAGACGCTCTGCATTCCTCCTCCACCCCCCCATCACTCAGGAACTCTCGCTCTCAAGATGGTTATTATTATGAATGTGATTGCTACTAATTGGTGGCGATACTAAACTGAACTCTCAGACGGAAGCTGGGGAGATATCATACGTTTCCCATCGCTGTCCTCACGCGTCGCTTTTGTCCTCACGGACGCAACACGACTCCAGCCCTTCGTGTGTGTGTGTGTGTGTGTCTGTGTGTGTCTGTGTGTGTGTGTGTCTGTGTGTCTGTGTCTGTGTGTGTGTGTGTGTGTGTGTGTGTGTGTGTGTGTGTGTGTGTGTAATAATGTACGTGTTTGTGTTTATCTGTCCTCTTCCTGCCTGTTTCCTTCCTTCAGAGTGGCTTCACTAACACGGCCTCGCTGAGGCTGAGGGCTGTGGGGCTGTGAGGCTGGGGGCTGTGAGGCTGGGGGCCCTAATGCCTCTCTGTGGCTACTGGCATGTGGCATGTTTGATAACACTCATCTCCTCTTCTTTTCATGGCTTTCATTTCATCCTGGCTCCCAGGAATGCATTAAAGCTCAGGTACTGTATCTGTTAACACTGTAATCTGTGTGTGTGCCTCTTGAGTGTGTGTTTTTGACGTGTGTGTGTGTATAGTCTGTGGGTATAATCCTGTTCAGTCTTTATGTGTGCTGACTGTATGTGTGCTGACTGTATGTGTGCTGTCTGTATGTGTGCTGACTGTATGTGTGCTGACTGTATGTGTGCTGTCTGTATGTGTGCTGTCTATATATGTGCTGTGTTTATGTCCTTTGCCTTCATGTCTGTTGGCAGGTTCTCATTGGACCGCACACTTGGTTGTCTTCCCACAGTCTAGAATGCAAAAGGGCAGAAACGGTTTGCTTTTCTCTTGACAAGAGAACCATATCATGCTCAAAGCGCTGTTGAGTAGCATCGCTGTGTGGAGAACTCATCCCTTGGGTAGAACAGGATTCTTAGTTGCATATTTTAATGTCTGAACATAATTAAACATCTGAAAGTAAATATGTTCAGATGAACTGATATAGTAAGCTGGAGTGCTGTGTGTTCGTGCTGGAACAGCGCGATAACAATAGTGATTGCTATTAGCTTAAGGATTAAAACCAAGATAATGGCAGTTAAGCTGTCCGAGGGGGAATTTCAACTTGAACTGGGCTGTTTGCAAAGATGATGAGTGTCTCTGCAAATGACTTGTCAGAAAAATAGCTTTTGTTGCTACTCAGAGAAAGAGCAAAGTGAGAGATGGTGCCCTTCCTGAGTGGAATCATGGTCTTGATTTCCTGAGTGATGGTTTATAGGTGGAGATAGAAAACAACTGCAACAAATATCCCCAAAATACTGTGTCCGATGTTTTAAAGATCAGGTCATGTGTTGTCTCTGGAATATTACCGTTCGGGAGTTCCAGAACTTTCCACAAGAAGCCAGGAGAGGCAAGCTTCCGTGAGGGCAGGGTGGACATTCTGTCAGGGGTGTGAGAGAGGACAACCTGTCAGGATCCACAGCTGACAAGCTGTCTCTCCTATTTCTAGATGTGTCTGTGTGTGTCGGCTGAGGGCAGCTTCAGCAAGGTGCTGATAGGAGGCCACGGCTCAGAAGGATTTCCACACCACAGCAAGGATGAGCACAGGCTTCGTTTTTGGGTTAGAAAAACGGGTTTATTCCCTTTTTTCATCCCTGTTTCACGGTTTTCAGCGGTGTGCGACGAGTTCTGGCAGTTCTCCCCCAGGGTCTCCTGTCCTGCTCAGGAAACAGTCTTTTCTCTTCGTGTTGAGCAGTTATTGACTCCATGTTGAGTGTTTTTTGACTCCATGTTGAGTGTTTTTTGACTCCATGTTGAGTGTTTTTTGACTCCATGTTGAGTGTTTTTTGAATCTGTATCAAGTGTTTTTTGACTCTGTGTTGAGATTCTTTTTTTTTTTTTGACTGTGTTGAATCTATTTTGAGTCTTGTTGTTTTTTCCGGGAGATCTCACTAGCATGGCATAGGTTACAGGGTAGATCTCACTAGCATGGCATAGGTTACAGGGTAGATCTCACTAGCATGGCATAGGTTACAGGGTAGATCTCACTAGCATGGCATAGGTTACAGGGTAGATCTCACTAGCATGGCATAGGTTACAGGGTAGATCTCACTAGCATGGCATAGGTTACAGGGTAGATGTCACTAGCATGGCATAGGTTACAGGGTAGATCTCACTAGCATGGCATAGGTTACAGGGTAGATCTCACTAGCATGGCATAGGTTACAGGGTAGATCTCACTAGCATGGCATAGGTTACAGGGAAGATCTCACTAGCATGGCATAGGATACAGGGTAGATCTCACTAGCATAGCATAGGTTACAGGGTAGATCTACCCTGTAACCTATGCCATGTTAGTGACATCGTTACAGGGTAGATCTAACTAGCATGGCATAGGTTACAGGGTAGATCTCACAAGCATGGCATAGGTTACAGGGAAGATCTCACTAGCATGGCATAGGTTACAGTGTAGATCTCACTAGCATGGCATAGGTTACAGTGTAGATCTCACTAGCATGGCATAGGATACAGGGTAGATCTCACTAGCATGACATAGGTTACAGGGTAGATCTCACTAGCATGGCATAGGTTTCAGGGTAGATCTCACTAGCATGGCATAGGCTACAGGGTAGATCTCACTAGCATGGCATAGGATACAGGGTAGATCTCACTAGCATGGCATAGGATACAGGGTAGATCTCACTAGCATTGCATAGGTTACAGGGTAGATCTCACTAGCATGGAATAGGTTACAGGGTAGATCTCACTAGCATGGCATAGGTTACAGTGTAGATCTCACTAGCATGGCATAGGTTACAGGGTAGATCTCACTAGCATGGCATAGGTTACAGGGTAGATCTAACTAGCATGGCATAGGTTACAGGGTAAATCTCACTAGCATGGCATAGGATACAGGGTAGATCTCACTAGCATAGCATAGGTTACAGGGTAGATCTACCCTGTAACCTATGCCATGCTAGTGAGATCGTTACAGGGTAGATCTCACTAGCATGGCATAGGTTACAGGGTAGATCTCACTAGCATGGCATAGGTTACAGGGTAGATGTCACTAACATGGCATAGGTTACAGGGTAGATCTCACTAGCATGGCATAGGTTACAGGGTAGATCTCACTAGCATGGCATAGGTTACAGGGTAGATCTCACTAGCATGGCATAGGTTACAGGGAAGATCTCACTAGCATGGCATAGGATACAGGGTAGATCTCACTAGCATAGCATAGGTTACAGGGTAGATCTACCCTGTAACCTATGCCATGCTAGTGAGATCTAAGGTTTCAGGGTAGATCTCACTAGCATGGCATAGGTTACAGGGTAGATCTCACTAGCATGGCATAGGATACAGGGTAGATCTCACTAGCATGGAATAGGTTACAGGGTAGATCTCACTAGCATGGCATAGGATACAGGGTAGATCTCACTAGCATAGCATAGGTTACAGGGTAGATCCCACTAGCATGGCATAGGTTACAGGGTAAATCTCACTAGCATGGCATAGGTTGCAGGGTAGATCTCACTAGCATTGCATAGGTTACAGGGTAGATCTCACTAGCATGGCATAGGTTACAGGGTAGATCTCACTAGCATGGCATAGGTTACAGGGTAGATGTCACTAACATGGCATAGGTTACAGGGTAAATCTCACTAGCATGGCATAGGTTTCAGGGTAGATCTCACTAGCATGGCATAGGTTACAGGGTTGATCTCACTAGCATGGCATAGGATACAGGGTAGATCTCACTAGCATAGCATAGGTTACAGGGTAGATCCCACTAGCATGGCATAGGTTACAGGGTAAATCTCACTAGCATGGCATAGGATACAGGGTAGATCTCACTAGCATAGCATAGGTTACAGGGTAGATCTACCCTGTAACCTATGCCATGCTAGTGAGATCTGGTTACAGGGTAGATCTCACTAGCATTGCATAGGTTACAGGGTAGATCTCACTAGCATGGCATAGGGTACAGGGTAGATCTCACTAGCATTGCATAGGTTACAGGGTAGATCTCACTAGCATGGAATAGGTTACAGGGTAGATCTCACTAGCATGGAATAGGTTACAGGGTAGATCTAACTAGCATGGCATAGGTTACAGGGTAGATCCCACTAGCATGGCATAGGTTACAGGGTAGATCTCACTAGCATAGCATAGGTTACAGGGTAGATCTCACTAGCATGGCATAGGTTACAGTGTAGATCTCACTAGCATGGCATAGGTTACAGTGTAGATCTCACTAGCATGGCATAGGTTACAGTGTAGATCTCACTAGCATGGCATAGGTTACAGTGTAGATCTCACTAGCATGGCATAGGTTACAGGGTAGATCTCACTAGCATGGCATAGGTTACAGTGTAGATCTCACTAGCATGGCATAGGATACAGGGTAGATCTCACTAGCATGGCATAGGTTACAGGGTAGATCCCACTAGCATGGCATAGGTTACAGTGTAGATCTCACTAGCATGGCATAGGATACAGGGTAGATCTCACTAGCATGGCATAGGATACAGGGTAGATCTCACTAGCATGGCATAGGTTACAGGGGAGATCTCACTAGCATGGCATAGGATACAGGGTAGATCTCACTAGCATAGCATAGGTTACAGGGTAGATCCCACTAGCATGGCATAGGTTACAGTGTAGATCTCACTAGCATGGCATAGGTTACAGGGTAGATCTCACTAGCATGGCATAGGCTACAGGGTAGATCTCCACTAGCATGGCATAGGTAACAGGGTAGGGGGGGGGGCGGGGGGGTTTTTAGGGGGGGTAGGGGGGGGGGGGGGGGGGGGGGGGGGCGGTATTTAGGGATATAAAGGGGGCGGGGGGGGGGGGGGGGCGGGTTTAAGGGGATCTCACTTGCATGGCATAGGTTACAGGGAAGATCTCACTAGCATGGCATAGGTTACAGGGTAAATCTCACTAGCATGGCATAGGTTACAGGGTAGATCTCACTAGCATGGCATAGGTTACAGGGTAGATCTCACTAGCATGGCATAGGTTACAGGGTAGATCTCACTAGCATGGCATAGGTTACAGGGTAGATCTCACTAGCATGGCATAGGTTACAGGGTAGATCTCACTAGCATGGCATAGGTTACAGGGTAGATCTCACTAGCATGGCATAGGTTACAGGGTAGATCTCACTAGCATGGCATAGGTTACAGGGTAGATCTCACTAGCATGGCATAGGTTACAGGGTAGATCTCACTAGCATGGCATAGGTTACAGGGAAGATCTCACTAGCATGGCATAGGTTACAGGGAAGATCTCACTAGCATGGCATAGGATACAGGGTAGATCTCACTAGCATGGCATAGGTTACAGGGAAGATCTCACTAGCATGGCATAGGTTACAGTGTAGATCTCACTAGCATGGCATAGGATACAGGGTAGATCTCACTAGCATTGCATAGGTTACAGGGTAGATCTCACTAGCATGGCATAGGTTACAGTGTAGATCTCACTAGCATGGCATAGGTTACAGTGTAGATCTCACTAGCATGGCATAGGTTACAGGGTAGATCTCACTAGCATGGCATAGGTTACAGGGTAGATCTCACTAGCATGGCATAGGTTACAGGGTAGATCTCACTAGCATGGCATAGGATACAGGGTAGATCTCACTAGCATAGCATAGGTTACAGGGTAGATCTCACTTGCATGGCATAGGTTACAGGGTAGATGTCACTAGCATGGCATAGGTTACAGTGTAGATCTCACTAGCATGGCATAGGATACAGGGTAGATCTCACTAGCATAGCATAGGTTACAGGGTAGATCCCACTAGCATGGCATAGGTTACAGTGTAGATCTCACTAGCATGGCATAGGATACAGGGTAGATCTCACTAGCATGGCATAGGTTACAGGGTAGAACTCACTAGCATGGCATAGGTTACAGGGTAGAACTCACTAGCATGGCATAGGTTACAGGGTAGAACTCACTAGCATGGCATAGGTTACAGGGTAGAACTCACTAGCATGGCATAGGTTACAGGGTAGAACTCACTAGCATGGCATAGGTTACAGGGTAGAACTCACTAGCATGGCATAGGTTACAGGGTAGAACTCACTAGCATGGCATAGGTTACAGGGTAGAACTCACTAGCATGGCATAGGTTACAGGGTAAATCTCACTAGCATGGCATAGGTTACAGGGTAGATCTCACTAGCATGGCATAGGTTACAGGGAAGATCTCACTAGCATGGCATAGGTTACAGTGTAGATCTCACTAGCATGGCATAGGTTTCAGGGTAGATCTCACTAGCATGGCATAGGTTACAGGGTAGATCTCACTAGCATTGCATAGGTTACAGGGTAGATCTCACTAGCATGGCATAGGTTACAGGGAAGATCTCACTAGCATGGCATAGGATACAGGGTAGATCTCACTAGCATGGCATAGGATACAGGGTAGATCTCACTAGCATAGCATAGGTTACAGGGTAGATCCCACTAGCATGGCATAGGTTACAGTGTAGATCTCACTAGCATGGCATAGGATACAGGGTAGATCTCACTAGCATGGCATAGGTTACAGGGTAGATCTCACTAACATGGCATAGGTTACAGGGTAAATCTCACTAGCATGGCATAGGTTTCAGGGTAGATCTCACTAGCATGGCATAGGTTACAGGGTAGATCTCACTAGCATTGCATAGGTTACAGGGTAGATCCCACTAGCATGGCATAGGTTACAGGGTAAATCTCACTAGCATGGCATAGGTTACAGGGTAGATCTCACTAGCATTGCATAGGTTACAGGGTAGATCTCACTAGCATGGAATAGGTTACAGGGTAGATCTCACTAGCATGGCATAGGTTACAGGGTAGATCTCACTAGCATGACATAGGTTACAGGGTAGATCCCACTAGCATGGCATAGGTTACAGTGTAGATCTCACTAGCATGGCATAGGTTACAGGGTAGATCTCACTAGCATGACATAGGTTACAGGGTAGATCTCACTAGCATGGCATAGAGTTACAGGTTAGATCTCACTAGCATGGCATAGGATACAGGGTAGATCTCACTAGCATAGCATAGGTTACAGGGTAGATCCCACTAGCATGGCATAGGTTACAGTGTAGATCTCACTAGCATGGCATAGGATACAGGGTAGATCTCACTAGCATAGCATAGGTTACAGGGTAGATCCCACTAGCATGGCATAGGTTACAGTGTAGATCTCACTAGCATGGCATAGGATACAGGGTAGATCTCACTAGCATAGCATAGGTTACAGGGTAGATCTACCCTGTAACCTATTCCATCAGGGTAGATCTCACTAGCATAGCATAGGTTACAGGGTAGATCTCACAAGCATGGCATAGGTTACAGGGAAGATCTCACTAGCATGGCATAGGTTACAGGGTAGATCTCACTAGCATGGCATAGGTTACAGGGTAGATGTCACTAGCATGGCATAGGTTACAGGGTAGATCTCACTAGCATGGAATAGGTTACAGGGTAGATCTGGAGGGATGATGTCATAGTGGGCATCCCCCCCCCTCCCCTCCTCCTCCTCCCCAGGCAGAACTGGAGACCGTCCAATCAGTGCCCCAGGTTGCTTTCCAAGCACAGTCTCTCTGAGTCTGGGAAACGCAGACACACACACACACACACACACACATACAACACCACAGTTGGACTGGAGGGAGGCTAGATGTAAGTGCTGTTCAACCGCTGTGCTGTGGACACAGACCTGTGTGTGTGTGTGTGTGTGTTTGTGTGTGTGTGTGTTTGTGTGTTTGTGTGTTTGATTCCTGTTCAATATTTTGCTAGTTGTTATTTAGCCATCAAGCTGAAGCGATGGTCTGGCTTGAGCTCGTTGTGTGGTAAGTGGTTAGTCCTGTAAGCTAGTGTCTGCTTGGCTGTATTTAAACACCACCTCATGTTCCATCTCAATGCCAGTTTGCAGTCAGCTCTGTTAGATGGAGTCTATTGTGTTTCCTAGGACTCCATACCCTGAAGGCATTATCTACCCCAGAGACACACACACACACACACACACACACACACACACACACATACGTACAGAGTACCATAATCTCCAAAGCATTTCACAATATACCCCTGGGTGCTCTGTGTGTGTGTGTCTGTCTATGTGTGTCTGCGTGCGTGTCTGTGTGTGTGTGTGTGTGTCGTAGAGAGAGTGGGGGTAGGGTTGTCATGAGATAGATCCATCACTGGTGACAGTGATGTGACTGTGTGATCGATGAGGGATGTTCCCCTGACTAGGGCACTGGGCGAGAGGTGGGAGACTCAACCACCACTACCTAACAACTGGCTGGCCATCTCTCCCTCCCTCCCCCTGTCTCTCTCCCTCCCTCCCCTGTCTCCCTCCCCCTGTCTCTCTGTCTCCCTTTCTCTCTCCCCCTCCCTTTCTGTCTGTCTCGATTCCTTTCTCTTTCTTTCTGCCTCTCTTTCTCCTCCCTTTCTCTGTCTCTTCCTTCATCTTGTTCTTGTCTCTCTGCTTCTGTCGCCACAGCAACCAAAGGCCCCCGTGGGGGCGGGTCACTGTCGCCGTGGCTACTTCAGCCGAGTGGCGCTGGTGACATCACTGGCAGGGTTTCAAAGCACCGGGGCTCAGAATGTTTCCCCTTATTCTCTCTCTCCTCCTTCTCTCTCTCCTCCTTCTCTCTCCTCTCCTCTCTTTCCTCTTCTCTCTCCTGCCTGATCTCTCTCTTTTCTCTCTCTCCTCCTCTTCTCTCTCTCTCTGTATCCCTCTTTCTCTCTGCCCTTCTCTCAACCTATCTTTCTCCCCAGCCTCTACCTCTCTCTACTTTCTCTGTCCCCTCTCTCCTCCTCGTTCTGTCTGTTTCCCTCTCTCTCCCTCTCTCTCTCTGAGGATACTGTTCCATTCCCGGTGTCTCTCGCCGCCCAGGAAATGGCTTTCCCTAGTTGCGTTGCTATGCCAACCGGCTGCAGCCACTGTTCTCTACCGAAGTGAGCGTGATAATGGCATTACTCGCGCTGGGCTTGCTGTGTGCTCCCTCCCTCTGTCCTCTCTCTTCCTCTCCTCTCTCCCTTTTTGATATCTCTCAGCTTCCCTAGTGCTTATATCTCCCAATCTTCCATGTAATTCTCTCTTTATCTCCCTGTTGCCATATCTGTCTGGCTATATATATTTCCCTCTCTATATACATGTAACTGCTCCTATTGTGTAGGTTAGTAGGATAGAACAGCTGTCCCCAGTAAACACTCCCAGCCAGATTCAGTAGCTGGGAGGAGCTCCTTGTTAAATCCCTCCAGCCCTCCCCGCGACCCCCACAAACACGCGCACAGCCCCCTTGCGTGCAGCCACAGATGAACCGGGAGTCTTAACAAAGCGTGGGAGCCGCGGAGGTTGGTTTCTGCTCCTCAGACCAATCTAACGGTGCGTAAAGCAGCGCAAGATAGTCACTACGTGCGCGCGTGTGTGTGTCTGGGTGCCGGAGAGAGCGCGAGGCAGCAGGAGGGGAGGGAGAAAGTGAGAGTGAGGATGAGAGAGTGAACGTGATTGAAAGTGCTGTCAGCCATTTTAGACGTTTTTTTCCTGTTTTTCTGCTTTATTATACATACAGCGGCGCTCATCGGCGATAGGCTAATGTAACTGGCACGGTCATCCTTGCCGGTAGAATATATTTTTTTCTTCACCGTTTTTCGATCGCTTCTTCGGGGGGCAGCGGGTTTGCTAGCTGGTAGCAGTCGCTGGAAGAAGCCAATGCGGGGTTAGTGCGTTTGAGACCGAGGCAAACGTACAGCGGATACTCCCTTAGCAGCATCCGCTGCCTTAACGCACCCGAAACAGAAACTGACGGAGGCTAGGGGAGGGGAGGAGACGGGCGGCTCAAACGAGATGGGAGAGGAGGCTGTGTAAAGCTGGACCAGGATGTTCAATTTGAGCCCGGCGAACATTTTTTCATTATGAAACCATTAGTAGCATCAGGCAGCCATGGAATCCCGAGCCAACACGATAAAACCCCGGTAAGTAGCCTATCGACGCGCTACGCTTTTTCTTTTTTTCCCCCTTTTTGCTTTATGACCATCCAAATATGATTAGCGACTCTATAATGGATCCGCATCGGGTTTCTCTGGGGCCTCGCCTACATGAATGAATCCTAGGCAGAGTCAAAGATAGACAACCGTTTTGATCACCACCTTATTTATCAGTCGGAGCTGCCTGGATGTGAATGTGTGTCAGTATGTTGTACAACGGCCATGTGCTTGCTGTCACACCGTCTACCACGCTCCAGAGAGAGAGAGAGAGGGGGGGGGGGGAGAATGGTTTATGACCCGCGAGTGTCGCCGCCCTCATTAAGTTTTACGACGCACTTAGATGACAATACTTGATTGTATCTGTGTGTCGCTGCCATAAAAGTGCGCTGCTGCGATATTTCGTGATTCGACGCAACTGCCATATATTCTTTTTGCTCAGGGTGTGGGTGGAAGGCAAGCTGGCCTCAGCCTAGGCGCTGTCCATGGTGCTAGTGCAGCCATGGTGATTACATAGCCGTTTGCAGACTGATGCAGAGATTGATCTGCACTTGAACTGTAAATGAATTGATTTGCTGTCAGCAACGCTGGCATCCGTCAACCCGAGGAGGTCCACGCCTTCCTGTAAATCAGAACGACAGACGGCATGTAAAGGAGCTACTGATAAGGGATGTAAATATCTCTCTCACACAATGTTTCCCTCTCCATCTTGCTCACTCTCTTTCTCTCTTTCCTCTCTCTCTCTCCATTTTGCTTTTTCTTTCTGTCATTTTCTTTCTCTCCCTCTCTCTCTCCATCTTGCTCAATCTCTTTCTCTCATTTTTTGTTTCTCTCCCTCTCTCTCTCCCCCCCATCTCTCCCCCTCTCTCTCCCCCTCTCTCTGTGAAAGCTAGCAGTTGTTTATGTATTAGCATTAGCATATTAATGTATGCTAATGTTTATCAAGCCCAGCTGGAGACGACAACAACCCATAAAAGGACTAAGTGAAGCTGTGGTTTCATACTGCAGCAGTGTCATCCTCACTAGCGCTGACACGAACTTGGTCCATCTAGTCTGCTAGCAGACCCTGCATGGATATCATGTCAGAGCTCCTAGACAGCAGACAAGTCTGGAGGAGTATGCAGGTGTGTGTACTTAAGATGGTAGTCTTATCTCTCAGGGTTATACCCCCTGGTTCTCTTTCACAGGCTGCGATGTGGTAGTCATGTTTATATGGAGATAGATGGTCACAAAGACTTTATCAATGGGCTGCTGCTGTTTCATTTACAGTTTGTTTGTCTGTTACCACCAGTCTCTTTGTAGATTTATATCCATTGGGTGTGCATGCAGGTCTTGTGTTTGGACCTCTAGGTTAGGGGATGTCAGTCATGTTATTGTGTGATTCAGTGAAATGGATCTGTTTTTCCTGATGATGTTTGGTCATCAGTGGCAGGCCTCATACACACCTGTCTGTTTCTCAGTCTATCACTCTCTTTCTTTCTGGCTTTTTCTCTCACTCATTTTTATTTCTCTCTTTCCATCTCTCTTTCTATCTCTCTTTCTATCTCGCTCTTTCCATCTCTCTATCGCTCTCTCTCCAAATCTCTTTCTCTGAATCTCTTTCACTGTCTGAATCTCTTTCACTGTCTGAATCTCTTTCACTGTCTGAATGTCCCTCCTCTCCTCCCCCTCCCTGCAGCAGCTGCCTTGCGTGTAGGCAGGCCTGTGGTGGTTCTACACAGAGTACTAGAGAAGCTTGACTGCTTGTGCAGGGTAAGCCTCACCCAGTTTAATCGTACACCCTGTCCAAACGACCCTAATCTCTTGATCCGTGCGGCTCAGGAAAGTGGGATGCCTCGCCCACAGCAGGGCGACATTCCGGAGGCTTCCGCCAGCGTCCGACACCAGCGGTTCCTCCTCCCCATGTCATGTCCCCCTGGCCCCAGTCTCCAGGCAGAAGGGCTGGTCTCCAGCAGCTTCGTGGCCAGGGCTCACACCCTGGTGGCCAGTCCTTGTCGCCAGCCCTGGTCGCCAGTCCTGGTCGCAGGGACGCGTTTCTGTCCAGCTCTTCAGCAGAGCAGCAATCTAGGTCATTAGGTCTACAGTGTCATTGGAGGGGAAGCACATCTGTTCTCAGATCCAGCAGAGAGCATGCATGCTCTGGGGGTATAGCTCTTACCACTAGGGGGGATTTATCCCTCCTGGTTGGTTGCTTGGGAATATTCCGCTGTGTTTTTGAAGAGACGATTTCATTATTATTATTATTATTTTGGAGAGTGGCTGCTCTATGGATCAGGCGGCTTGGATTTACTGTAATTGCGGGAAATGTTTTTTGTTTGTGTGTGTGTGGGTGGTGGGGGTGCGGTGGTGGTGGTGGACATTGCTTATTAATAGGAGTGTAGCCTACCTAATGAGAGTCAATAAGCTTGTACGAATACACATACACACACACCAACTGCCAATTAGACTTGACTCCCCGCTGTAATGATTGAAAACACTTAGCAAACAAGCCTCCACGTTGTGGCGTCCATTTTGTCATTTATGGTAACATGCCAGTAGCAGGGCCATCAGACCAAACCCTCCTGGGATGAGAGAACTGCTGTTGATTGACAGCCAGATGACCTAAATTGGACGACAGAGAGGATGAAGTCTATATTATCCTCTCCCGCCATCCCTGCCTTTCTCCCCCAGTGTGGGTGGGGGCAGGGGGGGGGGTGAGAGGGTAGTGAGGGGCCATCGGGTGCAGGGGTTGGGGGCTGCTGAGGACTAGCGGGTGGAGAGAGTCAGTCCTGGATATTGTTATTGGCATGTGGCTATCGACCGCGTGCTCGCACTCCTCTGATGCCTGAGTCGCTTGGTTGCCCCTAGCGCCAATCAGCCCCTCGGCCGCATGTTTGCTTGGTTTGGTTCATTAGTTGACGTGCCATCGACTAATGAAAATCGTCTAGCACATCCTACCAAGAACGATCTAAAGACCGTGTCATCCCTGGCATGCTTGGTGCTGATGGGGAATTCAACCATGTTTCTGCGTTGGCTTTGTAGCAGATGTCTGTTTTTCCTTCGTGTGGTTTGGGGGGTCCTGCGAGGTTATGGTAGCCCCTGGGTCTCTGGCTGCGGAGGGCCTAAGGCCCCAGGCGCTGGGGGAGGCGCTGTGGGTGTGTGCGCTGAGCCGGATAATTAAATGTGATGGCAATTTTTGATACAGTATAATGACATCACACCCCGCATGCTATTGTGGGGTTGTCTGGCTTTTCTCACTGTGGACACACACACACTCTCACTCACACACACACACGCTCACTCACTCACACACACACACACACACACACACACGCTCACTCACACACACACACACACATACAGATCATGACTAGTTGGGAGCTTCCTTCCCTTGCCCCTGGTGTGAATTCTAGACTGGGAAGTACAATTGGTTTTGCAGTGACACCAGCAGTGTTACACCTGCTGTCTCCATGATACTGAGGTCTGACAGCAGTGTTACACCTGCTGTCTCTGTGATACTGAGGTCTGACAGCAGTTTTACACCTGCTGCCTCCATGATACTGAGGTCTGACAGCAGTTTTACACCTGCTGTCTCTGTGATACTGAGGTCTGACGGTAGTGTTACACCTGCTGTCTCTGTGATACTGAGGTCTGACAGCAGTGTTACACCTGCTGTCTCTGTGATACTGAGGTCTGACAGCAGTTTTACACCTGCTGCCTCCATGATACTGAGGTCTGACAGCAGTTTTACACCTGCTGCCTCTGTGATACTGAGGTCTGACGGTAGTGTTACACCTGCTGTCTCTGTGATACTGAGGTCTGACAGCAGTGTTACACCTGCTGTCTCTGTGATACTGAGGTCTGACACCTGCCGTCTCTGTGCTTCCATGATACTGAGGTCTGACAGCAGTTTTACACCTACTGCCTCCATGATACTGAGGTCTGACAGCAGTTTTACACCTGCTGTCTCTGTGATACTGAGGTCTGACAGCAGTGTTACACCTGCTGCCTCCATGATACTGAGGTCTGACACCTGCTGTCTCTGTGCTTCCATGATACTGAGGTCTGACAGCAGTGTTACACCTGCTGCCTCCATGATACTGAGGTCTGACGGTAGTGTTACACCTGCTGTCTCTGTGATACTGAGGTCTGACAGCAGTTTAACACCTGCTGCCTCCATGATACTGAGGTCTGACACCTGCTGTCTCTGTGCTTCCATGATACTGAGGTCTGACAACAGTGTTACACCTGCTGCCTCCATGATACTGAGGTCTGACAGCAGTGTTACACCTGCTGTCTCTGTGATACTGAGGTCTGACAGCAGTGTTACACCTGCTGCCTCCATGATACTGAGGTCTGACGGCAGTGTTACACCTGCTGTCTCTGTGCTTCCATTCACTTGCAAACGAACCCCCGCATATATTCTTATCTTCTCCATTTTTCAACAAAGTGGCATCGGCAGTATTTCTTGCCTGCTTTCATTGAAGGTGTGTTCACAGTCCACAGGCGACACTGCAGTAATGAACCCAGGTAGGCTGTTTAAAAGAACTAATCAGAAGAACTTGTTTTGGAATTAGTTTCTGTCTCTGTTTTAACTGGGTGCCTCCGGAGGACGAACAGGTTGAGCAAGATTCACACCACCTCCTTGAACTCCTTCTACTATCACATTTTTATTTCCTTATTTCTCCTCTTGACTAAATTAAATAGCGGTGTCACGCAGGTTCGACGTTCACGAGTGAAAACGTTCAGTATTCATGACCCGTTTCGACTAGAGGTTGACTTTAGAAACCAGTTCTGCGGCTGTACCAGTAGAGGCATGGAGAAAGAAAACACTTAGCTTCAAAATATTCATGTTTGCTTGAGACTCTCCAACTACTTTATATTCAGCTCCTTTGATCAGTTCTATTGGTTAACTTCAGCAGCGAGCTGATTTTCGTGCATAATACAGTCATATCTTTTACGGATATTATTCAAATAATTGATATTCAGTATTCAAACGCTCAAATGTTAGCGGTTTGTTGTTGCGCTAGTCTAGTTGTCCCTTGTGGAGGTTTGGCACCATTTTGCAGTCTTTCCTTTCGTTAGCAGTGCTCTGGGACGTTCTGGAGTGCATCTCACAGTCATCTCCACACTGAAATATAGGTCACAGCAATCACAGATACGTCAACATCCCAAACGGTGCTCTCTAAATTAGCCAGCGCTGCCATGCTGTTTGAGCGTGTTGTTTCGATGGAGGATCGTCAGAGTCTTGCTGTGTTTGGTTGCAGTGGAGGCTGTAGCGAGTTCTGTTGGTAGGCTGATCTGTGTTCTTTCTCGGTGCCCGTGCTATTTCACCCCCATGACCAAGCTCTGCTATTGTGGATGGAGAAGCAAGGCAGAAAGTTTGCTGACCACGGTGCTGTGAACCCTTTTGTAAACGATCTGTAATTACCAGCATCACTACAGGACGTGTTGGTTCAGTTTCAGAAATCATCCTTTCAAGCAGCTAAATACCCCAGTTACCCCCACTGTTAATGTACAGTGTGTTCATCTTTAACGTTTTCCATGGATAATATATAATATTAAATAACTTCATTAACGCTAATAAATTATTAACACCCCCCCACCACTACCACCACCTTGTGTTCTAGTTAGATATTTAATTATTTGTATAAGTAGTAATGAGATTCTTTGCAGGCATCATGAAGACAGGCTCCTTGTTGAGGCAAACAGCAGTTAGAGGCAAAGAGCAGTTAGAGGCAGAGGGCAGTTAGAGGCAAACAGCAGTTAGAGGTAGAGGGCAGTTAGAGGCAGACAGCAGTTAGAGGCAGAGGGCGGTTAGAGACAGAGGGCGGTTAGAGGCAGAGAGCCATTAGAGACAAACAGCAGTTAGAGGCAGAGAGCCATTAGAGGCAGACAGCAGTTAGAGGCAGAGAGCCATTAGAGGTAGAGAGCCGTTAGAGGTAGAGAGCAGTTAGAGGCAAACAGCAGTTAGAGGCAGAGAGCAGTTAGAGGCAGAGAGCAGTTAGAGGCAGAGAGCAGTTAGAGGC
>BROE01000006.1:2414024-2465174 GCA_036571765.1 Plecoglossus altivelis
CCCACCCCCTGTCCCCCCTCCCCCGGCAGGCTTTTCTAGGTCACTCTGGCACATCCTCTCTCTGCACATTAAAGTTTCAGTGCTTCCTTAGCTTCCCTCTGTTGCCATGCCAAGTACAGGTCATCCAGTGCATGCAGCCTGGGCTGCAACCTAGTACCAGACCAGCCCTACGCTAGTACCAGACCAGTCCTACGCTAGCACCAGACCAGCCCTACGCTAGTACCAGACCAGTCCTACGCTAGTACCAGACCAGCCCTACGCTAGTACCAGACCAGTCCTACGCTAGCACCAGACCAGCCCTACGCTAGCACCAGACCAGTCCTACGCTAGTACTAGAGCAGCCCTACGCTAGTACCAGACCAGCCCTACGCTAGCACCAGACAAGCCCTACGCTAGCACAAGGATAGTTCCAGGATAGAACCAGACTAGCCCTACATTAGCACCAGACTAGCCTACATTTAGCACCAGGATAGTTCCTGCATCCTCAGACGAAGACCCTTGAAGCATCTCCAGGCTGTTTTTATCACAGGAGGTTTTTACAAGAGGAGTAGGCATTGATTGACTGATTCATATTCATAAGGTCAATGAAAGGGTTATCTTGCTTGTGTGCTCTACATTATCACCTGATTGTATGGTATTCGTCATGGTAGCAAGGCTGAATACTAACCTCTGCTCGCCTCCTCATCCCACCCTCCTCTCCTCCTCTGCCTTTCTCTCCTCTCCTCCTTTGCCTTTCTCTCCTCTCCTCCTCTGCCTTTCTCTCCTCCTCTGCTCCTCTCCTCCCTCTCACAGAACAACTACTGGAGTTCATGCACCAGCTGCCTGCGTTTGCCAACATGACCATGTCTGTCCGGAGGGAGCTGTGTGCCGTCATGGTGTTCGCCGTGGTGGAGAGGGCAGGAACCATCGTCCTCAACGATGGAGAAGAGGTCTGTCTGTCTCTCTCTCTCTCTCTGTCTGTCTGTCTGTCTGTCTGTCTGTCTGTCTGTCTGTCTGCCTGCCTTTCTGTCTCTCTGTCTCTCTCTCTCTCTCTGTCTGTCTGTCTGTCTGTCTGTCTGTCTGTCTGTCTGTCTGTCTGTCTGTCTGCCTGCCTGCCTTTCTGTCTCTCTGTCTCTCTCTCTGTCTCTGTGTGTGTCTCTCTCTCTCTCTCTCTCTCTCTCTCTCTCGTGTCTCACTCTTGTGTCTCACTCTCTGTGTCTCTGTCTGACTCTCTCTCTGTCTCTCTCTCTCTCTGTCTGTCAGGGTCCAGTGTGTCATGGGTGTGGGCTTCGATCCGTTGTCTGTCGTAGAGACAGAGCAACAGAGATGGGAGAGGGAGGGGAGGGAAAGAGATGAAGTGAGGTGAGAGAGAAAGTAAGCACAGAAGAAAGAACGGAAGAGCGAGAGAAAGGAGAGGCAGTGAGAGGAGGGGGGAGGGATTAGGGGGGGGAGAGACTATATTTCCTGTCTCGGTGGTGTAGACTCGTGCCTCTCGCTCTATTGCCACCAAGACCTTTTCTTCCATTTGAAGTTTTTTTTCTGCTCTATTAAACATGAATGACTGCCTTCTCTCCCAGTCCCTTGGTGTCCCCCACCCCCCTCAGGGGAGAGGCACACAGATCTCATATCTACTCCTCGTTACTGTACCCTGACTCAGATTCAAGCCATTTTGGTCATTTTTACGCTTCGGCGAACCCAAACAATAGAGTGTGAAGTGTGCCTCTAAGGCCAGCAAGCCACAGTAAACTGGTGAGCTGATGTAACCCAAAGCTGTGACCCCAAACACTGCGAGAAGAACACGTTTGGAGCCTGGGATGTTTGGGTGCTAGAGTTCATTATCTTCATTCATTATGTCTCCGTATGGGATTTAACTACCACAGTTTAATGAGAACCCATAAAAACATGACTTTATAGGGCTAGAAAAATACTTGATATTTATCGTGAACCAACTAAAATGTCGTTAGTGAACTCGGATTTTAAGATTCCAAAAAATGGAAATCAAGTCTCACTCATCTCGCGGAGTCCCTCGAATCCAGCTGCAGTTTGTGTTTGGTGCAGCAGTGGTACACTATGTTGCACCACACCTTGAGTACGCTGCAGCAGAGGTACACTATTTAGCAGCACACTGGGTACATTGCAGCAATGGTCCACTATTTAGCACCACACCTTGTGTACGCTGCAGCAGTGGTACACTATGTTGCACCACACCTTGAGTACGCTGCAGCAGTGGTACACTATTTAGCACCACACCTTGAGTGCAGTGCAGCAGTGGTACACTATTTAGCACCACACCTTGAGACCGAGTGAGGCTCCTCAGCGGTGACCTCTGACCTGCTGCTCTCTGCCGCTCCAGCTGGACTCGTGGTCGGTGATCCTGAACGGCTCGGTGGAGGTGACCTGTCCAGAGGGTCGTGCTGAGATCCTGTGCATGGGGAACAGCTTCGGGGTGTCGCCTACCATGGAGAAGGAGTACATGAAGGGCGTTATGAAGACCAAGGTGGACGACTGCCAGGTAAGCACAGCAGGAGGATGTGTTCTGGATCCTTCTAGTGATGCTGGAGGGGAAGCTATGACCCTGCAGGATGGAACCTTTCATCTCTGCTTTTCTAATCCTCGTCTTTCTCCTGTTTTACCTTGCTCCTCCTCCTCCCTCTCCTCTATCTCCTCCTCCTCTATCTCCTCCTCCTCTCCTCCTCCTCCCTCTCCTCTATCTCCTCCTCCTCTATCTCCTCCTCCTCCTCTCCCTCTCCTCCCTCTCCCCCTCCTCCCCTCCTCTCCCCCTCCTCCCATTCCTCTTTTTCCTCTCCCTCTCCTCCCCCTCCACCTCACTTCCTCCTCTCCCCCTACTCCTAACCCCCCTCCTCCTCCTCCTCCTCCCTTCCTCTCCTCCAGTTTGTCTGCATCGCCCAGCAGGACTACTGCTGCATCCTGAATCAGGTGGAGAAGAACATGCAGAAGGTGGAGGAGGAAGGAGAGATCGTCATGGTGAAGGAGCACCGTGAACTGGACCGCACCGGAACCAGAAAGGGCCACATAGTCATAAAGGTGAGACTGGGACTGTCACGCCATGTTCACACAGAGCTATCTAACCATCTGGCCTGGCCAAGTAGTGGCTTTGAGGAGGCGCCCCCAGTGGTGGCGCGGTGTTGGTGCAGTGTTGAGCATGTCCTTCTCCTCCTGGCCTGCAGGGGACGACGGAGCGTCTGACCATGCACCTGGTGGAGGAGCACTCGGTGGTGGACCCCACCTACATCGAGGACTTCCTGCTGACCTACAGGACCTTCCTGTCCAGCCCCATGGTGGTGGGACAGAAGCTGCTGGAGTGGTTCCACGATCCCAGCCTCAGGGACAAGGTACACACACACACACACACACATAGACACACACATGGACACGGACACACACATACACGTAGGGACACACACATAGACACACACACACACACACATAGACACACACACACACACACACACAGCTAGACTATCACACACATGGACACACACGCACATGAACACACATATACAGCTATACTATAACACGCACATGAACACACATATACAGCTATACTATAACACACACATGGACACACACATATGCAGCTATACTATAATACACACATGGACACACATATGCAGCTATACTATAAGACACACATGGACACACACATATGCAGCTATACTATAACATGGACACACACATATGCAGCTATACTATAACACGCACACACACATGAACACACATATACAGCTATACTATCATACACACACACGGACATACACATATACAGCTATACTATAACATGGACATACACATATGCAGCTATACTATAACACACACACACACCCATCTAGACATTCATATGGTCACGCCAACGCTACTCACATGCTTCAAACCATACGCCTGTAGACCCACTGATGCTGATCTCCACTGTGCTGGTTTCCCAGGTTACACGGGTCGTCTTGCTGTGGGTGAACAATCACTTCAACGACTTTGAGGGCGACCACGCCATGACACACTTCCTTGAGGAGTTTGAGAACAATCTGGAGAGAGAGGTTGGTTTCTTTCTCAAGTTGAACTTGAGAACCCACGAACTCTGAGTCCTCCCTGCTCACGAACCCTCAGTCCTTCCCTCCCTCATACAGGATCATTCCTCATCTCCCCTCCTGGCTTTCACTAAAATACATCTTAAGTCCATGTTTAAGTCCTGGTCTATGGCCTCCTATACAAATCCCTTGGTGATATTGCTTGTAAAAATGGACTGCAGACAGATTTAGAATGCTTTCTTTAAATGTATACATCTAATTCAAATGTTTGTCTTTGCAGAAAATGTGTGGGCACCTGAGACTGTTAAACATAGCGTGTGCTGCTAAAGCAAAGCCTCGTCTGGTGACTCTGACTAAACCATCCAGAGAAGCTCCGCTGGCGTTCGCCCTGCTGGGCGGCTCTGAGAAAGGCTTCCGTGTCTTCATCGACAGCGTGGAGCCGGGGAGCAAGGCTGCAGAGGCGGGGCTGAAGCGAGGAGATCAGGTACGGCCCACGCCACCGCCGTTATCATCCTCAGCCACCACATGATCATCATTATTATCCTCATCCAACTCATGATCATCATTATCATCCTCATTCACCTTGTGATCATCATTATCATCCTCATCCAACTCATGATCATCATTATCATCCTCATTCACCTCGTGATCATCATTATCATCCTCATTCACCTTGTGATCATCATTATCATCCTCATCCACCACATGATCATCATTATCATCCTTATCCACCTCGTGATGATCATTATCATCCTCATC
This sequence comes from Plecoglossus altivelis, assembly GCA_036571765.1. Classification (NCBI taxonomy): domain Eukaryota; kingdom Metazoa; phylum Chordata; class Actinopteri; order Osmeriformes; family Plecoglossidae; genus Plecoglossus; species Plecoglossus altivelis. The sequence goes on from BROE01000006.1 coordinate 2,418,806, forward strand.
CATCTCATGTTCAACATTATCATCCTCATTCACCTTGTGATCATCATTATCATCCTCATCTACCTTGTGACCTTCATTATCATCCTAATCTAACACAAGATCAACTTTATCATCCTCCTCATCCACCTCATTATCATCCTTATCGCTGCCTAAATCTTTTTTAGATCTTTACAGTTATAATCGTTGTTGAAATCATGCAGATGTGAGTCTGAGAGGTTTCGGTCAAACACTGAATCCTGAGCCCAGCATCTGGCTGGCATTGAGGCTTAAACCATCCATCCATCCATCCATTTTCTTCCGCTTATCCGGGGCCGGGTCGCGGGGGCAGCAGTCAAACTCCCCTACAGCTGTTTCCCCACAGGAAGTGTGAAACACAACTTCCTGCCACCCGTTTCATTCTCATAACCTCTTGAGAGTCAGATCATTCATCACTGTCACACAGGGTGGACGTCTGTCAGCTCGAGAGCTCAGCCTTCTGTCACACTCCACTCCTCATCAACTAGTCTGCCACTTAACCTCCGCTGACCTCTGAACTCAAACTACTTTAATAAGAGCTGACCTCAGAGCTGCTTTTAGAGCTTGTTGCTCCAGCAGCACCGTGGTAACAACATTGACAACGCAGGAAGTTGAGGTCGAAGGTCGCTTCCTCCCACTGCTCTGAGGGGGCAGCTAAGCAGCCTCTAGCAGGGGTGGGTGTCCGGTCAGGACTGCAGGTGTGAGGGTTAGAGATCACCCACCTGGAAGGATGCAGTAGATACTGCTTCCTGCTGTGATGTCATAGACAGACTCAAGCGGTCTAGTTGCAACGGTGGCATCAGCTTGTCGACTTGGAAGACATTTGTTGACCTGTGTGTTTGGTATGGTGTGGCAGATCTTGGAGGTGAACGGGCAGAACTTCGAGAACGTCCAGCTCACCAAAGCCAACGAGATCCTGAGGAACAACACGCACCTGTCCATTACTGTGAAAACCAACCTGTTAGGTGAGACACGGTGTCCCAGACAGCCAGCTGGTACATGAACCATCAAGCCACAAGCACACAAGCAAGCCGCACACACATCGTATCCCTGAGTAAACAAACCCTCCAAGTACATAACTACATTTGGATGCCTCTTCTCTCCTCCCCTCTCCTTCTCTCCTCCCCTCTCCTTCTCTCCTACCCTACCCTTCTCTTCTCTCCCCCTCCCCTTCTCTCCTACCCTCCTTCTCTCCTACTAATAACCTCTCTGTCTTCCCTCTTCTTCTCTCCTCCTCTCCTTCTTCCCTCCATAACCTTCGTCTTTCTCCCCGCCTCGCTCTTCTCTCCTCGCGCTCTCTTTCATCTCCTCTCCCTCAACCTTCTTCTCTCCCCCCCTCCTCTTCTCTCCCCTCCTCTCCCCTTCCCTCCCCCCCTCCTCTTCCCTCCCCTCTTGTCCCCTTCCCTCCCCTCCTCTCTCCTCCTCAGTGTTCAAGGAGCTCCTCACCCGTCCAGAGCAAGAGCAGGAGGCGGAGGGGGAGGAGGAGGACAGGAAGAACGGAGCTCCTCACCTCCCCAAGATCGGAGACATCAAGAAGGCCAGCCGCTTCTCTATCCCAGACCTGGCTGTGGACGTGGAGCAGGTGATGGGTCTGGAGAAGGTGTCCAAGAAGGCCAAGGGCAACACGGTGGGAGGACGGAACAAGCTCAAGAAGATCTTTGATAAGACTCTCACCAGCATCCTGCCCCCAAAACCGTACAAGTAAGTTGATGGGGGTTTTTCCCCCCCTTTCTTCCTGTGACGCATGTTGCTCTGGTTCTGATTTCAATTGATTTGGACGGTTTTTTTTGCGGGTTCGTACGATTTGCAGATGATTCCTTTAAAAATATATATATTTTTTAAAATCCTGTCAGTCACGTTTTAGTTTTAGCTCTCTTGTACACAAACATTGCCCCCTACACTCCGACAACGAAACGGCACCCTAACCTGCTCCTCCCCTTCGCCTCCTGTTTCCATAGCGACGTCGGTGTGGGCCAATCCCAGGACGACAGCATCGTGGGGCTGAAGCAGTCGAAGCAGGTCCCTCCAGCGCTGCCTGTCAGCGGGAACCTGTCGTCCTCCAACCCAGACCTGCTCCAGTCACACCATCGCATCCTGGACTTCACCAACCAGCCAGGTGAGGACGCCTGCCCCTCCACGCCTGCTCCTGCCCCCCCACGCCTGCCCCTACCGCCCCACACCTGCCCCTGCCCACCCACGCCTGCCCCCCCACACCTGCCCCTGCCCCAACACGCCCACCCTGAGTGTAACCCTACAGTAGGGTATTTCTCCAGGAGCAGGGTTAGAGTGTGACCCTACAGTAGGGTATCTCTCCAGGAGCAGGGTTAGAGTGTAACCCTACTGGAAGGTATCACTCCAGGAGCAGGGTTGGAGTGTAACCCTACAGGAGGGTATCTCTCCAGGAGCAGGGTTAGAGTGTCACCCTACAGTAGGGTATCTCTCCAGGAGCAGGGTTAGAGTGTAAACCTAGGAGGGTAGATTTACTTTTCAATTATTCCTGCCTAACTATACATTCACTAGGACATGAAAATTTAATACTAGACTAAAATATTAAGTAATAATCCTAATGTATCTAGTTAGCCGACGTTTTCATCTAAAGCCACGTACACTGGAGGATTTGAACCTGTGATCTCTAGAAATGCTGTGAAATCCCCCTCAGCTGGGCGATGTATCTTCTGTAGATGTCAACATCAGCCCCTCGTCCCTTCCTTCCTGACTAACACTTGATCATTACAAGGAAACTAAAGAGAGTGGAGCCTTAATCTAGTCAGTGATTAATGCTTCCATCTTGAATGGATATTTGATTCAAAAAGAATCCATTTGAAAAGAATCAAAGTTCTCTCTTTGGATTTAAATGTATACTGGCTTGAAATGAGAAATGTCTCTTTGAGCCATAAACACATTTTAAAACCTCCCACATCTTTCTTATGCCGTCCATATTGTACAATGTTGGCAGCCTTGATGTTATTAGCCAGGATTCTGGCGTGTATATATCCAGCCTCCGTAAACAGATTCCTTCTGTGTTGTTTCAGCCCCGGTCATGTTGAGTAAGTATCTGCTTAAACTCAAACTTCTGCTCTGTACTCTTCTCCTCTCACAAGCTCGTCAGCAGCTCTCAACTGGGTTATTACATGCTTTAGGTTTTAATGGATGAACTGTCTTCTCGCAATCAAACAGGCCTTGGTTTCAAATTCTCTGTTTGTGTGTGTGTGTGTGTGTTGGCTGCGATCTGGGCTGAGTTGATTTGAGCGGGCGTTTCTAATGAATCTTAACTAAGGTGATGCGCTGTGTATCTTTCTAAGTGCTTCCTGTGATGGTTGAGTTGACAGATTGGGTTCTGTAGCTGTTGACTCTAAACAGATCTCCAGCAAACACGCTAGACACACCAGCGATGGTGGTTATTTCAACCTGAGGAGCTGTTGCTTGGTAACTAATCGACTCGGACATGCCAGGGTGATGGTGGATTACTCAACTGTAACGTCTATTACAGTTAAACGTTACAGTTGTAGCATCACGCGCCCGAAAAGGAGTTCAACTCATCAGTCGTGTTTCCTCCCCTCCAGACATGTCAGACCAGGTGCTCCGTGTGTTCAAGGCTGACCAGCAGAGCCGATACATCATGATCGGTAAAGACACCACGGCCAAGGAGGTGGTGGTACAGGCCATCCGCGAGTTCGCCCTGACCGCCGCGCCGGAAGCCTATTCGCTGTGTGAGGTGTCCGTCACACCGGAGGGCGTGATCAAGCAGAGGCGGTTACCAGAGCAGCTCTCTAAGCTGGCAGACAGGATCCAGCTCAGCGGCAGGTACGAGACCTCACCTTCTACTGGCCGCTTGTAACTTCTACTAACCTCTCTTACTAGCCTCCTCTCCTAGCCTCCTCTCCCAGCCTCCTCTCCTAGCCCCCTCTGTTAGTCTCCTCTCCTAGCCTCCTCTCCTAGCCTCCTCTCCTAACCTCCTCTCCTTGCCTCCTCTCCTAACCTCCTCTCCTAGCCTCCTCTCCTAGCCTCCTCTCCTAGCCTTCTCTTAGCCATCTGGCCTCCTCTCCTCCTAGCCTCTCCTCTCCTCCCAGCCTCCTCTCCTCCCAGCCTCCTCTCCTTGCATCTCCTCTCCTCCTTCCTTCATCAAGTTTTGCTATGCACCCACACTCCGCTCCCTCCCCCCTCTTGCTTCTGCAGGTACTACCTGAAGAGCAACATGGAGACGGAGACCCTGTGCTCTGACGAGGACGCCCAGGACCTGCTGAGGGAAGGCCAGATCTCTCTGCTGCAGCTCAGCACTGTGGAGGTGGCCACCCAGCTCTCCATGAGAGCCTTCCAGCTGTTCTGCGCCATCGAACCCACCGAGTACATCGACGACCTGTTCAAGCTGCGCTCCAAGACCGGCTCGGCCAGCCTCAAGCGCTTCGAGGAGGCCATCAACCACGAGACGTTCTGGGTGGCGTCGGAGGTGACGCGTGAACCCAACCAGCTCAAGCGTATGAAGACCATCAAGCACTTCATCAAGATCGCCTTGCACTGTCGCGAGTGCAAGAACTTCAACTCCATGTTTGCCATCATCAGGTCAGTGAGGTGGCGTGTTGGGTTTGGGAGGTGGCTTACGTGTGGCTCCAATATGCAAACACAGAATACTATATAGCCTTAGCTTAGCTTAGCTTAGCTTAGCTTACCCACAGCAATAGCCTAAGCCTTACATTGGACTTTTCTAGTCATTTAGCAGATGGTTTTTCATCCTAAAGTCAAATTCAAACTGTGTTAGAGATCCGTGATGTCATCTCTCAGGACTTTTTTTTTCTAGACATGTCAGAGACAACACTGTGGTCAACCACTTGACATTGTGGTTTCACAAAACTGACTCATACCCTGTGATCATGGTTGACCACAGTCTATAGTAGCAGTGTATTGAACACGACCACAGTCTCTGGTAGCAGTGTATTGAACACCACCACAGTCTATAGTAGCAGTGTATTGAACACGACCACAGTCTATAGTAGCAGTGTATTGAACACGACCACAGTCTATAGTAGCAGTGTATTGAACACCACCACAGTCTATAGTAGCAGTGTATTGAACACGACCACAGTCTGTGGTAGCAGTGTATTGAACACCACCACAGTCTATAGTAGCAGTGTATTGAACATGACCACAGTCTTTAGTAGCAGTGTATTGAACACCACCACAGTCTATGGTAGCAGTGTATTGAACACCACCACAGTCTATAGTAGCAGTGTATTAACACCACCACAGTCTATAGTAGCAGTGTATTGAACACCACCACAGTCTTTAGTAGCAGTGTATTGAACACCACCACAGTCTATAGTAGCAGTCTATTGAACATGACCACAGTCTTTAGTAGCAGTGTATTGAACATGACCACAGTCTATAGTAGCAGTGTATTGAACATGACCACAGTCTATAGTAGCAGTGTATTGAACACCACCACAGTCTATGGTAGCAGTGTATTGAACACGACCACAGTCTATAGTAGCAGTGTATTGAACACGACCACAGTCTATAGTAGCAGTGTATTGAACACCACCACAGTCTCTAGTAGCAGTGTATTGAACACCACCACAGTCTATAGTAGCAGTGTATTGAACACGACCACAGTCTGTGGTAGCAGTGTATTGAACACCACCACAGTCTATAGTAGCAGTGTATTGAACACCACCACAGTCTGTGGTAGCAGTGTATTGAACATGACCACAGTCTATAGTAGCAGTGTATTAACACCACCACAGTCTATTGTAGCAGTGTATTGAACCACACGTAACAAGTCTATACAAACTAGCAGGTATGGTGGAACACGACCAAGTACTAATACGTCAGCATGTTATTGTACCACTACGGGCCTAAGTCCTGTGGTATTGAAGATACGCGGTGGCGATTTAGGTGTTTCAGCGGTCTGAACCTGGCTCCAGTCTCCAGACTGCGTGGCACGTGGGAGAAGCTACCCAGTAAGTATGAGAAGCTGTTTGGCGACGCTGCAGAATCTGTTTTCGATTGCGCACCCGTGATTGGCCAACAGTACCTTGCAACATCTCAACAACCAGAACCTACAGCCTCCCATCATCCCACTGTTCCCCGTCATCAAGAAAGACCTACTTCCTGCCGAGAGTGTGGTGATCCTAAACACCTCCTGCAGCCTGTTAACACTGCGCAGAAGCAGTGCCTTACCTCAAGAGAGAGAGAGAGACAAATTGAGGAGAGAGAGACACCAGAGAGAGAAGACAGAGAGACAGAGAGCACGAGAGAGAGCCGAGAACCAGGAGAGAACAGAGAGAGACAGAGAGAGACAGAGAGAGACAGAGACAGAGAGAGACAGAGAGAGACAGAGAGAGACAGAGAGAGACAGAGAGAGACAGAGAGAGACAGAGAGAGACACAGAGAGAGACACAGAGAGACAGAGAGAGACACAGAGAGAGACACAGAGAGAGAGAGAGAGACAGAGAGAGAGACAGAGAGACAGAGAGAGAGAGACAGAGAGAGAGAGAGAGAGAGAGAGACAGAGACTGCTTTAGATATGTAAAGTTCAAATATCCACTTCCAGTCAAAGGTTTGGACACAGTCTCCCATTCAAATAAATGGGATAATGCATCCAAACCTTTGACCGGTAGTTAACATAACAATGTCATAAAATACCCCAAAATAAGCCAGTGTATTCTCTCCTCCTCCCTCAGGTAACGACTCCAAGGTGGACGGCCTGGTGAACTTTGAGAAGCTGCGGATGATCGCTAAGGAGATCCGCCACGTGGGTCGCATGGGTTCCGTCAACATGGATCCTGCTCTCATGTTCAGAACCAGGTGACCAGTCCAGACATGCTCAGCACCCCTCCACGTTCAGACTAACCTGCCCCTCACGCTCTCCCGTACTGTAGGACTCACACACAGGCTTCCCCACAGACTAACCTGTCACCTGGGGTTAGCTCACCATAGGCTGGTCCGAGATCCCGCCTCACGCTTTCCTTCCTCAGCTACTGTGTGTGCCAGGAAGCCACTCTGATCCACTTCCTTGTTCGCACTCCAATCACGGCGCTGCTGTAAAAGTGTGTTTGTTTCGTCCCATTCTGTGATGTCACTTCCGGGTCGGGAGACCGGCTGCTGTTGTTGTTGTTGTTATTGTGTCTTTCTGGTCTCTCTCACACGGGGCTTCTGGTGACACGTCTTTTGGTGGTCTTGGTAGTCTTTCCTGTCCTAAGCTTGTCTCTCCCTGTCTTCCTCCCTCCCTCTCTCTCTCTCTCTGTCTCTCTCTCTCTCTCTGTCTCTCTCTCTCTCTCTCTCTCCATCCAATCTTTGCACACTCGCTTTTCTGTTCATGGCTATCCCTTCTAGGAAGAAGAAATGGCGGAGTTTAGGGTGAGTTGGCTAACCTATGACCTTTGCTCTCTTGCCGACCCCCCTCGCCCCTCCCCTCGCCCCTCCCCTCCGCTGGTTATCCACTCATCTGTGTTCCTCCCTTCTTTTCGCCATGTTTTAATGAACCCATCTAGTTTGACACCCTGCTAACACATCCAACATGGAGCTTAGAAGGCTTCAGAGCGTTGGGAAGATCACTTCTGGTAGTACCTGGGTCTGTGTACACACCTGGAACCACTGACCAGAACGTCATGTGACCAGAATGTCATGTGACCAGAACGTCATGTGACCAGAATGTCATGTGAGGAGCTGTGGTGGGAAGAGCTGTGCTTGGCGCCCCTAAAGATCTTGATCTGGGTTCCTGTGTTCCACAAGCAGAACCTTCTACCAAAGAAAAGAAAACGATTATTTATATATATATGACACAAAATAACTAGCATCAGAAACATTTACTAGTAGAAGTGATCGTTATCAATGTATTCAAGTCTAATGCATTGATACACTTTAATACACTCCTAACAGCATGCAAATCCTATTATTTTTGCGGTTTCAGTTTGCCATTGTTTGAAGTTCTCCTCACGCAGAACCTACCTCGACTCAGAGTGTTTAACACAGACGTCAGCGTCTGCATCCAACGCTAGTCTTGCTTTACATACCTGTGGCCTCCGTTCTGGAACGTTCCCAGTGGTTACTCACGACAGAACATCAACATGACTAGCTACCCTTCAGTTTTCTAACTTGCCCACGTGCTTTTGAAAGAATGTTACTACACCCCTGACTTGGACCACAGTTATGTAAACTATAGACTCCGTTCTTTCGTTACAAACCCTTCCCCAGCTTAGCCTGTTGCCTATTTGACTCCCTGTTTTATTTGACTCCCTGTTGGAATGCATGGAATGTTCCAGAACTGAGCGTAGAGCCGCGAAGCCTGCCCTCTGCATGAGTCTAGAAAACAAAACAATACCTTGTTCTTTCTTTGGACTGGTTCCTCCCAGAGTTCTCTGTGGAGTACTCACAGGCATATGGCACGCACACACACACTCGCACACACACACTCGCTCACACACTCGCTCACACACTCGCTCACACACACACACACTCGCTCACACACTCGCTCACACACACACACACTCGCTCACACACTCGCTCACACACACACACTCGCTCACACGCTCCAAACACACTCGCTCACACACATGCTCACACACACACACACACTCGCTCACACTCACACACACACTCGTTCACACACACTCGCTCACACACTCGCTCACACACACACACACACTCGCTCGCACACACACACACGCTCACACACACATATAGCATCAATCTGATAATGGTCTCTCTACCTCCTCCGTGTCTTGTGTGTGCGTGTGTGTGTGCGCGTGCCTGTGTGTATTGGTGTATAAACCGTGTGTGTGTGTGTGGTGGTGTACAAACCCTGCGTGTGTGTGTATGTGCGTGTGTGCGTGCATGCGTGCATGCGTGTGTGCGTGTGTGTGTGCGTGCGTGCGTGTGTGTGTGTGTGCGTGTGTGTATGTGTGTTTGTGTTCAGGTCCCTCAGCCAGGGCAGTGCCAACGCAGCGGTGCTGGACGTCACCCAGACAGGAGGTCACAAGAAGCGCGTCCGCCGAAGCTCCTTCCTCAACGCCAAGAAGCTGTACGAGGACGCGCAGATGGCCCGCAAGGTCAAGCAGTACCTGTCTCACCTGAGCCTGGAGACCAACGAGGACAGCCTGCACACCTTGTCCATGCAGTGTGAGCCCTCCATCAACACCTGTGAGTACACCTGACAGGGGAGGGGAGGGCTTCAGGGTTTTCAACGCTGAATGGACCAAATTTGTCCTTGTTACACTTTTGTCTCGGCAGACGTCCATGAATATGTTCTTATTATAGGAAATTATTACACACATCTTCTCCTTGTAGGGGAATGTGTACATTATCACTTACTGAAAGTACAATACATTATGGAGGCACGCTACTTCTCTGTATAAGAGAATGAATACATTAACATAATAATACATAACATGACGACAGCACATCTCTACTAAGTCTACTAACTGCCCGCCTGGCGTCTGGGTCCTAGTGCCCAAGAGTTCCGGGGACAGGAAGAGGCCGGACACATCTCCGGTGGTGTCGAGGGCAGCGTGCCAGCAGCGGGGGCAGCTGACCAGGAGTGGCCAGGCCCTGCAGGTGCCAGCTGTGGCTCTCTACCCCTCACGCAAGAAGGTCCCTGTCAAAGACCTGCCGCCCTTCGGTGAGACGAACCACACACACGCGTCTGCACACACACACATCTGTACAAACACACACACACATCTGCACACACACATCTGCACACACAGACATCTGTACACACAGACACATCTGCACACACGCACATCTGCACACACACACACACACACATCTGCACACGCACATCTGCACACACCAACACACACACACACATCTGCACACACACTTCTGCGCACACACCCACACACACACATCTACACACACACGATCACACCAACACACACACACACATCTGCACACACACACATCTGCACACACACGCTCACACCCACCCACACATACAGGCAGGAGACTGGAAGGGTGTCGTCTTAACTTGGTGAAGCCTCATTCAGTAAGCAGAGCATGTTGGAGCCAAGTCTGTTTTGGTAGCGTTAGCACAACCTAGAGGCTGTCTGGGGGACTGCATGTAAAAAAGAAAGACGGAACAATGTAGCAGCGTTTTTAATCCTGTCGACAATGCCTCCTTCCTGGCTAAAGCTAACCGCTAACGCTGCACTGTGTTTGTTGTGTTGAAGGCACAAGCTAACCTCAGGCTAAAGCTAACCGCTAACGCTGCACTGTTTGTTTGGAAGGCACAAGCTCACCTCAGTCACTGAAGAAGATCTTGTCGCTGTCAGAGGAGGCGAGCGAGAGGCAGAAGAGGCAGCCAGACGACGCAGCGTCCAACTCCTCCTCCCAGCTCTCCTCCCCCCCACCTCCCCACAGCATCCCCCAAGAGTAAGCTGTTAATCCCGCTCGCTGCTCCCCACCATCTGCTGAACACCCCACCTCATGCTGACACCTGGACAGTGTACTGATCCGGGGAATCTCCTCATTGTTGCGTCATGCTGGGAACACATAAGAAGAATTCTAGAATCTCTTTCACGAGTGTTGCATGGCTGTGTGTGTGCCGTGTGCGTTGTTGTGCAGACATGTACACAGAGACTGTATGGGTGTTGGTTGGACTCCAAATTACCAACACCCCCCAGTTCACCCCCCTCCTTCTCCACCGCCTGACGCATCCTCACCTCTGAAGATGACACATACAAGCAAAGAAGCGGGGAGAACTGCCACGAACGGGGTCAGGAGGTGAATTTCCCCAAACCTACTTCACCACCTCTGCCTGACACACCCCACCTCACTGCTGACACCTGGTGGACAGGGGGTGGTACTGATCCGGGGAATCTCCTCATTGTTGCGTCATGCTGGGAAACACAAAGGATAGAATTCTAGGAATCTTTCAAGTGTTGCAGGGGTGTGTGTGTGCGTGTGCGTGTGTGTGTGCAGACATGTACACAGAGACTGTTGGGGTGTGTGGTTGGATCTCCAATGTACCAACACCCCCAGTTCACCCCCCTCCTTGCTCCCCCAGCCTGACTGCATCCTCCCTGTGATGTGTCTCGCAGGGCGGGGGAGACTGGCCCCTGGGGTCAGGAGGGTGACATTTACCCCCAAACCTACGTCCACCACAGCAGGTAACAGGACTGCCAGACCCCCTGCTGGAGTAGAGCGTAGAGACCCCCCTGTGAATGCAGGAATACACAGCCTGGACCTAGCAGATGAACTGTTATCCAGAGAGGCGTGTGCAGACCAGGGATTGGAATTCTAGATGTAGAGTTTTTAGGTCTAGACATTGTAGATCTAGAGATTCTAAATCTGAGGATTCTAGATGTGGGGATTCTAAAACTGAGGATTCTAAATCTGGGGATTCTAAATCTGAGGATTCTAGATGTGGGGATTCTAAATCTGGGGATTCTAGATGTGGGGATTCTAAACCTGAGGATTCTAGATCTAGGGATTCTAAACCTGAGGATTTTAGATGTGGGGATTCTAAACCTGAAGATTCTAGATGTGGGGATTCTAAATCTGAGGATTCTAGATGTGGGGATTCTAAACCCGACCTCAAACGACCCTTCCTGCATTCCCAGGAGCCGTGCTAGGCTGGTTGGAGGCCCTAGCTGTAGCTGCTGCTGGGGGCTGGAGCCAGTAGGAACACAAGTCGCTTCACTAGTGCTGCTTCCCCTGCTTAGTGTGTGTGTGTGCGAGAGAAGGGAGAAATGGGAGGAATAAGCAATGGGAGAGTGAGGGAGGGTGCGAGCGAGCTGGGCTGTGTGTGTGTGTGTGTGTGCCCTCTGCCCTCAGTAGACTGTACTCACAGGGGAGCTGGTGCTAAGATAGCTAACAAGGAAGTCTGCAGTGGCACCATGCAGTTTTCTGAATAGGATGTGAGAGCTTGTGCGAGCCCTCCCTGCCCGCCTGCTGTCTGTTAGCATCCTGCATGTGGACCAGGCTGGACCAGCTGGGAGAGTCTGCTGCCCTGCAGGGTTCGAGTTCTGAAGGCTGCAGCTCACCACCCTACTGTTCTGGGAGAGGAGTGAGAGGCCAGTGATGTCATCAGCCTGAGGGAGGGAGGGCTGGGAGGGGGGGGGGCGCTGTGTTGGACCAGGGCCCGGTCACGGTCCTGAAAGTGCTTCTGAATCTGGACCTGTGTGTGTGTGTGTGTGTGTGTGTGTTCCTGAATGATGACACGTTTCCTTTGTGCTGTCTTGTCCTTGTGGTTGAGTTCAGTACTTAATCCAGTTGTGACTGATCCTGAAGTAGGCTTCCTGTAGTTTAGTTGCAGAGCTTGCCAGTCAAACACAGGCTTTCTCATTGGTTGCTGTATTGGATGTTTTAAAACCCACTAGTCTAAACTGTGCACAGAATGCAACCTTTGGCTAATATAGTGGACTTGAATTAGCACACGGATGTCCTGTTTAACAATGTCACTTTTGGCTTTCTCTCCCCCACCCCTTCCTTCCCTTTCCACCCGCCCGTCCTCTCCCCTTCCCTTCCCCTCCATGCCCCTCTCCCCCTCCCTTCTCCTTCCCTCCCTGCCCTTTCCCGCCCCTCCCTTCCCCTCCACTTCACTCCCCTCCCCTCTCCTCCTCCAGGTTACCCCAGGATGGCTGACTCCTACTCAGACTCAGGTCACAGCGAGATCTCGTCCCGCTCCAGCTTGGTCAGTAACTCGTCGTTTGACATGGCCCAGGAGGAGAGGAGGCTGCGGGCCCTGGGAGAGCCCCACGCGGGGGGGCCCAGGCTGGAGAGACGAGCCACTGCTCTATGAACGTATAGCTTGGGTAAGGAGGCCATAGCTGATTGACGCCCCCCACTCCCGTACTCAGACACATATCACCTGCTAACTGTACTCTGCCTTACCTCACTCCCTCATCACTCTATGTATCCATACTACTCGCCAACTCGCTTCCTCCATCAAATCCTTCAACTCATCTGATAAGTACATCAGTAGCATGACAGTGACCTCTAAGGGATGAGTAACAGCTGATTCAGTGATTTGATGACGGACTGACCCCTCCCCCCAGCTCCTACTCGTCGGTGCATGAGTGTCGAGGCCTGTACGCTGGCTGCCCCACGGTGATGTCATCGCCCAGCTCAGAGGAGCTGACCCAGGACCAGGGCGACCGCGTGTCCCTGGACGCTGCCGACAGTGGCCGCGGGTCCTGGACATCCTGCTCCTCCGGATCCCACGACAACATCCAGATAAACCAATGCCCCAGCAAAGGGGGGGCCCCCCAGCTGGAGAACCCAACTTGGCTTGTTTCGTTCCGGAGGGGGCGGCGGCGCTTAGGGGGGCCCTGGCCCCCCCCCCGGGGGGGGGCCCCCCCGAAGGCCCCCCCCTGCTTGGGGGGGCAATGGCGGGGCTTTTTTGGGGGCAGCCGCAGCGCCCCCCTCTTAGGGGGGCCCCCCAAGGCGGCCCCCCCGTCGGCCCAAGTCCTCGTCGTCCCCAATGGCGGCGTACTGGGGGGAAGACTCTGGACGGGAGAATCATCGGGCCCAAAACCTCAAGGGAAAAACGAAAGGGGGGGGCCAAAAGGACGTCCCAAACCGCAAAGACCCGGAAAGAAAGAACCTAGCCAGAAAAAAACAACATCAAAAAGGTTCCACTGGGGCCCCCCCCCCCTTCGAAAGGAACAAATGCCAAAGCAAAAAAGGGTAGAACCCCCTCCAACCCTCCCCCATCACCACAGGGGGGAAGGGACTGCTCTGTAAGTAGAAGCCCCTCTTCTCCTCCCCCGTTCTCTCCCCTTCCCTCCTCTTTCCTTCTCTCCCTCCTCCTCCCTCCTTCTTTCTCTCTTCCAGCAAATCTCCTCTTCCTTCTCTCCTCCTCACTCTTTCCCCTCCTCCTCCTTTTCCCTTCCCTCCCCTCCTCTTCCTCTTATAGACCTCCCCCTTCCGGTCCTCCTCCCTCAAAATTTCCCTCCCCTTCAAAACTTCCCCCCCCTCAAAACTCTCTTCTTCCTCCCTCCTTCCTCCTCACTTCCCTCCTCCTCTTTCTCCCCCTCCCTACATCTCACCCCCGGCTCTCCTCCTCTTTCTGGGGGGGTCCCCCCTTTCTCCTGTAAAAAAAAAGAAAAACAATAGTTTTGTGGGGCCCAAAATAATTCTGATCAAATTTTGCAAAACCTTTTTTCCCCATGTTCCCCATGAGGTTGTAATCATTTGATAACTTAGTAAAAAATGTAGTGAATGAAGTTATGAATGTTTTCAAATTACGATCCTTCAATCCTGTGACTAAATCCTAATCCCCCCCCCCCCCCCCCCAGCACAGGAAGGAGAGCCGTTACCGGGACCCGCCCCCCACCCCTCCCGGCTACACCGCCCTGACCGTGTCCGACTTCACCGAGGCGCAGCAACCCTCGCCCTCCGCCCCCCCCTCCCAGCCGGCCCGCCGCCCCCCCGACTACACCACGGCCCTCCAGCGCTCCCGCATGGTCACCCAGTCTCCCGACTCGCATCTCCACGCCCAGCACGGGGGCTCGAGGCAGCGGGCCGCTGGTGTTGCCCGCGCCCGCTCCGCCGGCGAGGACCACGAGCCGGAGGAGGAGGAGGAGGGTGAGTCCTTGTCTCCCAAACTAGTCTCTCTGAGGAAGCCAAGGGCCAGGGTCACACACACGGCAGCGCCCCCCAGGCGCTGACAAGCGGAGGTTAACAGGCAGGTCTCCCCTCCCCGAGGAAGGTAAACACTGATTTCTTAGGCTTCCACCCTCTCCGACGTGCATGCCCCCACCCCCCCCACCCCCCAGAGGAGACCCCACACACTGCTGCCCGCGTCCACATCCCCATGGTCTGGTGGCAGGTCTCAGCTCTTAATCGCCTCAGTACGGGATCTGAACTCAAGTTAACAATTGAAAGCTTCAGCTTTTTTTGCGTGCCTATTATTCACTTGACTAGTTCTTTGTTCACTTCCTGTATTGAGATGGTTCGGACTTCTGCCCTGACCCTTGACCTCACTGGCATCTCATTTTGCACGAGTCATCATAATCGAACCAACAGATCACCATCACTACCGGTACACTGTCTCTCTCGCTCTCTGCCTCTGTCTCTCTCTCTCTCTGCCTCTCTCTCTCTCTCTCTGCCTCTCTCTCTCTCTCTCTCTCTGCCTCTGTCTCTGTCTCTCTCTCTCTGCCTCTCTCTGTCTGCCTCTCTCTCTCTTTGCCTCTGTCTTCCTCTGCCTCTGTCTCCCTCTCTCTCTGCCTCTCTCCCTCCCTCTCCCTCTCTGTCTCTCGCTCTCCCTCTCTGTCTCTCGCTCTCTCTCCACCAGCTTGGTGAGTCCATGCTGCTCTCTAATCTCCCTCTGTGTGTCCTGCTTGCACTCCTGCACCTCCGTCTCTGTGGCGACACACACTGGCCTCACTTCACTGCACAATGACGTCATATCCTGCACAATGATGTCATGTCCTGTAGTTAGGCTCATTTCTGTGAATGTTCTGCTAATGTTCTTCTCTACAAGCTTTTGTCTGTAAAAGTTATATTGACAGCATATATCTTTAGGGCTCTTTTGTTGCCTTCATAAATCCTTGATAAGGTTCTGAAGATGCGGTATAAATATATAATGATGTAATATGGGGCTTTAAAAAGTGGTTATGACTACAGATGAGATGCTGACTGAAGCAGAGGTGTCTGTGGTCGATAGGCTTCTAGTCATGCTATCATTAAGTCCTGCTTAGTTGCAAGTGGGGCAAATCCTGTTTTAATTGTGTTTCATTTATTTAGCTTTTAGGAAGAGGAGGGGGGGATTTCAACCTATTATATCTGTAGTTATTTGCAGTCAGCTCTACCACTGAGCTGTACCTAAATCCTCTTCCTAGATATCGATCAGTGTTGAGCTGCCCTAGTCTATGAAAGCATTTTAAATTCAGATTCAAAACAAAGGAAGTTTCAGACACTGGCTGCTGGTGCTTCTTTAAGGAAAGTCCTGAAGCCCGAGTCTCTAATCCTGCTCTCTTTTCTCTGTCTTCTCTCTCTTGTGTGGTCGTCCTGTCCGGTCTGTCCTTGCAGAGGACGAGCAGGTGTCTGCTGTGTGACACTGACACACCTCAGGGTGTGCTCTGCACTAGTCCCGTCTCTGAGGGCAGAGAGAGGCTGGCAGACAGCCACACAGACCGGCTGCCAGACAGACCGGCTGCCAGACAGACTCTTCATCAGTGACGTTAGTGCCTACCCTGCTCCTCGTCTCCCTCCGGCCTTAAAGCATCGTTGGGGTTTGAAGGACCCTGCATGCGAAACATACTGTGAAGAAGATGAGAGGTGGAGAGGATTTCAAACAAAAGAAAATACTATAAATAAAATGGCCTGGCACTTTGGCAATATAGACGCTACATGTGGAACTGTTTCCTCTTGGGGACACCTGACGACAACTCATCAGAGGTCCACGTCCCTGTCGCCGTTGGTAACGGACCAGCCCTCCCAGACTACCCCTGATCTCCCTACTCACCTGCTAAAACACAACAGCATCATGACGTGTTCGGCCTCGTCTGCACTTTCTCATTTTCTACTTTGTAAAACGAGAACAAAATGGACTCCGGTTATGAGAGAAAGAAAGAAAGAAAGAAAGAAAAAAGAAGAAAAAAAAAGCATCGATCAAATCGACACTGGTTGGTTGTTTTTTGGGGGGGGAAGGGGGAGGGGCTGGGCAGGGTTTAGTTTTTCTCTCTCAACTTCCTATTAGATGTTTCTGAAGGAAGTCTTTCCAGAATGATTGCACTCTGGGGGAGAGGGGGGAGGGGAGGGGGGGGAGTAGAGAGCGACGGTCTGGGTCGTTCTCGTACCCCATGCCCCCCCCGCCCCCCCTCCTCCTCAGGACTCAGAACGTAGATCTGTGGAAGTGTTGGAATCACAGGTTCAGTGTTAAATGTTCAACGATGGTTTAGTGGTGCTTCAAACCACAGCTGACTGGAGTAGGAATCAGCAGGGGGTTGCCAGAACGCGCATGCACACACACACAGACACACACGCACACATGCACACACACACACAGACACACACACACACACACAGACACGCACACACACACACACACACAGACAAATGTAGAGGCAGTCAGTTTTTCTTTCTGTTTCCAGATGGTCTTTTTCTGTTCACCTCTTTCAAAAACCCCACGATGGTCATTTCCATCCTGACCTGAGTAGTTAGAGAACAGTGTTTGTCTACTTGGGCCGGTTTCTCCGACTCAGCAAGACCAGAGTTCTGGCTGGACGACAGTCGGCCCACTTAGATTCTATGTATGTCACGATACAAAAACTCGTCATATCTAGGAAGGTCACCTGGCGGTCGTTCCATCGCACCTGGCTCTCCGGGCCAATCAGCTGAAGGAGAGAGAACCCGGGTCCCTCCTCGAACCCCCCCTCCCCCCCCCGTGCCCGTCGTCACGGTGACAGAGAAGCACAGAGGTGGTTTGATCCTGCCGGGAGAATCAGGTTCCGGATCCTTCTATTGGTGCTGCACAGTCTATCTCCTCACCAGCCTGTACTTCTCCTGTGAATCTCACTATCCACTACAGATACACCGCTTCTCCTATGTTCCTGCTCATCTAGCTACTTACTGCTTTAGGGGAAAGGTGGGGGTGGGGGGGGAGGGGGGACATGTTATGTCTGTTACAGGAATCAATTCAGTGGGTGTGTATATTAGCAGGTGATGCTAACATACTGTAGAGCTACCTGGTCCCAATGTCGATCCATAATCGTCGACTGAAGAAAATGTTTGTGTGTTTCTGTTTAATCTTTGTTTTCTTCTCGTTCGCTCGTTCGACTCCGGTGGCGAAGTTTCCGGACAGGAACCATTCGATTTGAAGTCTGCCGTTCAGAAATACAAGTAATCAAATTGTGACAGAAAAAAAAGTATCACTTTTTCAGTTGTTTTTCTGTTTGTGTTGCATCGCACTGATCACATTGATCAGCAATTAGAAACGATAGAATTCGAAAATCCAAAAGAGTGCAGTGCTACCCACTGTGTTCTGGAACTGCGTTGTAATAATTTCATTTATTGTAATTTTTTGTTTATTTTTTAACGTTTCATTTATTAATGGCTGCAGATAGATTGTCAATAATTGCGTTTGTAATACTGTGTGGTAACATGCATCATCAACTGTCATCAATTATTTGAAGAAAATGTGCATATTAGCAGGCCAAGTTCTATTTTGAAAAACTAAAAGTTGCACAGTGTACAAGCGTAAGGTAATTGTAGAAGGTAGAACTACTACATTTGATGTGTGATGTTTGATCACAACTGTACATTTAGCTGGTGATTTTTTTTTTTCTTCATATTTTTCTTGTACTACTTTTACCTGTATGTCTTTTACAAAGACAGTTGGTGGAGTATGTATGGTTGTTATTTTGTATTTTTAATACAATAATTGTAAATATTGGTTATATTTTTGTTGAAATGTACTATGTTTATGCCTCAACATCCAGTTCGTATGAAGCTGGTAATCAATAAATACTACAAAAGGAATCAACTCATAGGTTTAAATGCACTTCTTTGTTCCAGCATTTTTTTTTTCCTCCTTTTTTTTTTCTTCTCTTCAGAAAAACTGTTCTCTTCAAACATTTTCCATACACCATCTAGTGTTTGCACAAGATAAGACTTGGAATCAACTTGAAATGTGTAACTCTCGTACTTTTCTATCTGACAGCAATGTTTGTCAGAATTAATAAAAACATAAGTCTCTCCAATTGCTTTTTTATTATTCCACTTCGATTATGACTATTGGCCTCCAGAGAGGAGACAGTACAGACAGCGAGGCAATTAACACACCAACGCTTTTCCCCAAATCCCTCAAACTGATGAAGCGTAAGATAATAGCATGAGTACTCAGCACAATAAATAGCACACTTGTATGAATAAGTTAATGTATGACTTCACCATCTTTCACGTGACCATAAGTAGCAAGTAAAACATAAAAACGGAACCGTATGTACAATATGTTAGCTAGCGAACGACAACCAGGCTAATAGCCTACATTTACAATGAACTACGATGTAGTTCATTGATCTACTAGACTTAATAAATACAGCCTGATAAAAATGTAAAGATGAGCACCAGGCCAGAGACCCAGAGACCCAGCCCAGAGATCCAGCCCAGAGACCCAGCCCAGAGACCCAGCCAGCCTGCCAGTTCTCCTGAGACGTGGATTTGGCTGCGGAATTTTGACATTCACGCTGTCATCTCCTGGTGGTAGTCCGCCATAAAGCAGAATACCATCTCCTTCTAGTCGTTATGAATAAAACATGCTGGGGAGTCTTGGTTACCCATTGTCAATGTGACCGGTCTCTTGTCTGTCACACGCACGCACGCACGCACGCACACACACACACACACACACACACACACACCTTATGGACGAAATAGGATTCTGGTGTCACATTTCCCTGTTACGGAAAAGAGTTGCAGCTGTAGTTGTTCCTGTCACGAGCGCTTGCGCGGGCGCGCGCACACACAGCATGTCTTCTTGGTGAAACGAGGGCCTGTTGTGTCAGTGATGAAGAGAGGTGAGTCTGTCCCTGTTGTGTCTGTGATGAAGAGAGGTGAGTCTGTCCCGACGTGTCTGTCTCACAGGTACTGTGGGGTGTCACAATAGCAGAATACACCTGATAATAACGTAGCTAACATAGCACACTACAAAAAGCACTATCGTAGCCTGATGTAGAAGTAGCAAGTCCTCCGCTGACGCAGGCTAATAACTACGTTGTCAGGCTAGTTGCAAGCACTTGACTACCGAGCGTGATTATATTAGACTATCTTACCGCTTCACTACACGGAACCACGACACTCTCGCGTGGTCTAAAATATCCACGTTGCTGTCTACCGTATCAGTCAAGGGCTTCTCTTGATCTTCAGAGCGAATTCAATTCCACCTGTCACAGTGGGACTAAAAAATACGATATCTTCCACCCCCACCAGTAAAGTGGCTAACTCTAACCCAATGTGGAAAACAAGGAGCCACATTTTTTTATTTTGTCACTTAGATATCACACCTCTGTTGTTCGGTGGTTGGTCTCTTCTTATTTAATCCGCACGCGTGTGCGTGCGTGCGCGCGCAAACCAGGCCGCTGGATAAGGCTGGACTGCAAAATAGAAAATCTGATAGTAACTGCAGGAAGTTGCATCAAAGTGGCTCTTTAATCGGATCTTATAAAGGCCTGTGCGCGTACTGTAGATGTGTCTGGTAGGAGCAGAGATGTACACAAGTCTTTGGCTGCAAGTCCGAGTCAAGTCTCAAGTCTTTGGCCTCAAGTCCAAGTCAAGTCTCAAGTCTTTGGCTGCAAGTCCAAGTCAAGTCGCAAGTCTTAAAACAAACTAAATATGTTAATTAAGCTATATTAAATTGTTGTTAAAATATGGAATTTTATATATTGGCATTTGACAAGAAACAAAACATTTTCTTTAGAATTTGTGTTTTCTTATTGTCTTGCACAAAATTTGAGAAAAACTGTCACGGGCAAAAAATACAACTCCTGTAAAGACATACAACATAGACAACGGTACGCTAACGGCGTAATAAAAGAGAACAACATTTCTCATCAACAGAGGAAGTATCCTAGAGCCTATTTGGAAAACAAACTATACTGTTAATTCTGGCATATTATTTAAATATTAAACAAAGACAATATTTTACCAAAATATATTAAATAAAATACTTCATATGGATTGCATTTGCCACTTAAGCTTTGGAAAAAATATGCAACATTACTGTCTAATGGAAACTTTTTGGAAACAAAACAAAAAAAACTAAGATGAACTATTTGGATTCATTTTGATAAAGATGAACTCATTTTACTTAAGTGAGACATTACACTTCAGAAAAATCAAACTTGCTAGTGTGTCAGCCAGAGATGTACACAAGTCTTTGGCTGCAAGTCCGAGTCAAGTCTCAAGTCTTTGGCCTCAAGTCCAAGTCAAGTCTCAAGTCTTTGGCCTCAAGTCCAAGTCAAGTCTCAAGTCTTTGGCCCCAAGTCAAGTCTCAAGTCTTTGGCCTCAAGTCCAAGTCAAGTCTCAAGTCTTTGGCCTCAAGTCCAAGTCAAGTCTCAAGTCTTTGGCTGCAAGTCCGAGTCAAGTCTCAAGTCTTTGGCCTCAAGTCCAAGTCAAGTCTCAAGTCTTTGGCTGCAAGTCCAAGTCAAGTCGCAAGTCTTAAAACAAACTGAATATGTTAATGAAGCTACATTAAATTGTTGTTAAAATATGGAATTTTATATATTGGCATTTGACAAGAAACAAAACATTTTCTTTAGAATTTGTGTTTTCTTATTGTCTTGCACAAAATGTGAGAAAAACTGTCACGGGCAAAAAATTGATCAATACCTGTTGATAAAAATAAGAAATAGTTAAATTTTCTTAACTTGTACTTCTGCACGTTATATTAGTGCTGGTTATTCATGTAAGTGCTACACCTTTGACACTGAGACAACAAAACAAGTAATTTTAGGCGGGAATCCAGAGATGTACACAAGTCTTTGGCTGCAAGTCCAAGTCAAGTCTCAAGTCTTTGGCCTCAAGTCCAAGTCAAGTCTCAAGTCTTTGGCTGCAAGTCCAAGTCAAGTCGCAAGTCTTAACTGAATATGTTAATTAAGCTACATTAAACTGTTGTTAAAATATGGAATTTTATATATTGGCATTTGACAAGAAAAAATTTTTTTTTTTAGAATTTGTGTTTTCTTATTGTCTTGCACAAAATGTGAGAAAAACTGTCACGGGCAAAAAATTGATCAATACCTGTTGATAAAAATAAGAAATAGTAAAATTTTCTTAACTTGTACAAACAAACGTTATATTAGTGCTGGTTATTCATGTAAGTGACACTGAGACAACAAAAAAGTAATTTTAGGCGGGAATCTATTTTAAACACTTGTGGCAAAAAAACTAACATTTAATGGCTGCGCCCATTACAGTACAGTCTGTGCGGAAAACCTAGGGTTGTTGTTAACACTAGCTAGCTCGGTGCTAACTCACCTATCATTGTGTGTTTTCAAGTGTCTGATAAAGTTAGACGTTGTCGTCCTGGCGTCACAAATTTGAACCCCACACACTTTACATTTGGCAATTCTCTTGTCGTGACGTTGTACAAAATCTTTAAAGCCGAAACTAATGATAAACTGTAGCGCCGGCGGAGCCTGCAGCGAGTCCGCCATAGTTTGTTTGGGAACAGTAAGCTGCCGTCGCATCTGCATTCTTCATCAACATTGGACGCAGCGCAGGCAACTGTTCATGGGCAAGACGCAGCTCTCGGGGAAGGGGAGAAACAGAGGGGGGGGGTTCATGACAGGGCACGTTGAACATGACTCGTATGTTCACGAGTCTTAAATCACAAGTCCCAGTCAAGTCTCAAGTCTTTGGCTGCAAGTCCGAGTCAAGTCTCAAGTCGTTAGGTACGAGTCCGAGTCGAGTCGCGAGTCTCTGAAAACAAGGACTTGAGTCCGACTCAAGTCCGAGTCCGAGTCTCAAGTCCCCATCTCTGGGTAGGAGTTTATTACTTAATATGTATGGTGTTGACAACTTTCTTTTCTACACAGCTACCATAGAGCAGGACTACAAGAAGAAGACTGGCTAACCGTATATTAGAGAGAGGGAGTTAGCGATGTCAACATGACTGAGAATAGCTAGACATTTCTTATCAACCATGGCTATATTGAGAAAGACGTTCGAATTTGTCGGTGTCAAAAATAATTCCTGGCCAAAAGTCTGTAGCTACATAACTTACATTCACTCAAAAGCACACTATGATATGATGTCAGATCCAGTTACAAGTGCGACACTCAAACCGGTTGTAGAAATGGCTCAGTTTAATTTAGCCAAGTATGTTAGAGCCGATACCATATTACTGGAACTTCAGGTTCAACACCGAGCTAGGTGTATATAGGTGTTTCTGAGCGTCTGAATGTGTGTGAACATGTGTGTGAAAATTTGACAGACCATTGGTGTGTGCGTGTGTGTTTGTGTGTTTATCTTTTGTGTCGAACCTTGTGACTTGTCTCTGTGTGTTTGTTTGTCCGTTGCTGCACTCGGGGTACAGGTAGAAATAATAGTGAGCAGATAAAGTAGAGAGTTGTAGTCTAAACATCAGGCAGGTGAGACGGAGACGTCTGCTTAGGTAGATGCATCATTAAAACAGGCTATGCCACAGGCTGGGCCCCTGTGGCATAGGTAGCAAACATAGATAACTTGTTCTACTCTCATAATCTTTACCAGACATAGACATAGACTAGGGAATAAGAAAACTATAACTGGAGATAGGAGGTATTGTTTAGTTTCCAGAGCTGGCTGTTTCTAAGAATGCACATTCCCATAGGAGCTGTGTCCTCCATTTCATAAATATCTTCTTTTTTTTTTGTAAACCCAATTTATTTCCAGAGAAAGTGTTCACTGCTTTCTGTGATACCTTGTCATAAAGACCACTTCCAGGATGTGTTGGCTGGCTTTGTCCAGTCTCTACCCTGAAACAGCATAGTCAATTAAAATAAAAATGAAAAATATATATGTATTACTGTACTCACCTCCACTCACCTTTCAATAAATGAAACTTAACTAGTCTCTGACTAGCTTTTGTTGCTATTAGCTGATTCTGAGAAAATGCTGTCTTTTGGCTTCCATACAGTATGGAATTGGTTTCCAAGGCAACATGCTGGCTTTTGAATTTCCCTAGACTCCATTGGACATGACTGTTTACACAGTCGAGACAAAAATCTAAGAGACATAACAGCAACAAACAAAACACCAAACCTTCAATCTATGACTCCCCATCAAATGTGTTAACTCACAGAACATGTCATCCCTGTAAAAATGTTTTTTTTTAAAACCCACAGCAGTAAATCAAGAACAACCAACGTGCAGTGTACTCTTTCCTCCACAAGGGGGCACTGCTCTCTATGAAATATAGCTTGATGGAATAGCCCATTGGATTCCTAGCAGGCCTTATCAAGGGACAGCAGACGTCCACACTACTCCTGAGCCACGTCCTCAGTTATATGTGTGTGAAGCTCAGGCCTGGCATCGCCGACTGTGTTCAATCGGCCGGGCGCGGACAGTATTATGTGGACGTCTGGGAGTCTTTCATGGTAAATTGGATGAAGGCGCTAGCTGAGGAGCGAAGGAGAGAGGGAAGATGACACGGCCTTCCTCCGTCTTGTGTCTGAAGTCGGCGTGGAGCCGGTTGGAAGTGGAGGGATGTCGCAGCAGCAGCAGTAGAAGAAGAACATGGAAGGAGAATTCTTAACCCAGGAATGCGTCGGCGAACGAGGGACGCGTTAAATGTATGTTTTGTTTGGAGACGGCAGAACTGTGGGCTTTAATACCTACCTTAACTGTCACACACAAACAATGTTGTCAGGATTCACAGTTAATGCTCAGAGCCATTTTTTGTCTGTGAAAGGAGAGAGGAGAAAGGAGGAGACAACAAGATCAGAATCCACGTTCTACTCCTGCTGGCTCCCCTCCTCCACTGAAGCGCACGCTGGCATGTCTTTGACAAAGCTCCTGAAAATGTGCTGAGATAAGACACAGCTAAAAGTGATGAAAGGATTCCTTCCTTTATGGCGCTCATATTACTTACAGGAAATAGGAAGTCACTCTTCCCCTCTCTCTTCCTGTCTCTCTGCCTGTGGTTCCCTTCCTCTCTCTTCATGTCTACCTCCCCACCTTCCTCCCTCCCTCTCTCACAGTCATCCTCTCCTCTCTGTCTCTCTCTCTCTGTGTCTGTCTTCCTCTTTCTTCCCCCCTATCTCACCACCCCCTACCTCTCTCTCTCTCTGTCTGTGTGTCCCCCCCCCCTCCCTCATCTCTCTCTCACCCTCCATCCTCCCTCCACAACTCACCACTGATCCTAGCCCTGGCACCACCTCAAAATGCGAAGGGAGATATATTAATAAATAATCAAATCTTTGCTTTTTCACAGTCTCTTGCCCTGGCAGTGGAGTGCTGACTTTGTGGAAACTGTCAGTAGTTTGGAGTCACCTCATAATGTGTCTTGTCTTCCTTGGGATTCCTGAATAAATCACACCCGTCTTCTGTGAGATTCTTAAAGCAGGATTCTACAAAGACAGAAATTACAGGAGAAAGGGATATTGAAGTTATCAACAATTTAGAGAAATATGAATAGCGATTGACCTAATAAAACAAACTTTAGCAGTCTGTAGATTTTTGTAACTTAACATAACATTACTCACCCGCACCTATAAATTAGTTCTGTTTATTCTGTAATGTTGTTTATCTCTTTCCACAACAACACAACAACAACGTCCAGCCCTCCTCTCGTCCTGATTGGCTGCTAGACTTGTCTCTCCTCCAGAAGCCAATGGCCCTCCCTTTCACCCATCTGTAGTGAGCTCTGATTGGTCGCTTTACGACAGCGAGACGATAGCTCTCCTATGAACCTGTCGAACATCTGCTCAGTACTCATGTGTCTCAATCAGTCGGTCCTCCCAGAGCCATGAAGACCAGACTAATGTGATTTGGGAGGTCACTAGAAGCTCTCTCCTACTTAGTGGCCTAGACTCCTTCAACAGTTGTGTTGTGGATAATGGAGAGCCACTACAGACTCCAGTACTGAGGGAAAGCAGTCCTGGTTTGCATTCAAACACTTGACCCCTTGATGGATTTAGATACCGAAAAAATAACAATATGTTGTCTGTCTGTCTCCAAGTGCATAAAGGACCTTGATACAGAATTATTGTGTTCGGAAAATTACAACAAGGTTTCTCTCACAACTACAGAGAGTAGAATATAACAAACTCTTGTCTTCATCTGGATGTAAAATGACAGACAGGGTTTCTTATATTCGTTTAAAAAAGACTGTTTTACCCTTTACAGGCTTTGCAATAATGAATATTCTGAAAGGGATTTTGTGGATGAGAACCTGACCTCTTGGCTGCAATGCAGTGGTATCCCATATCACGAACCCATTTCATACATTTGAAACTCCATTTCCAGATTCAGTCAATAATTTATCTACATTACCAGTGGATATCAGTGTCATAGCTCACCCTGTGAATCATCCTTCAGCTAAATCATGTTTAAGTGTTGCCATCTCTCTTAGTATTCAGAAAAGGCCGAAGAACTTGGACTCTGCATTTCAGAATTCAGTTGACGTCAACAAGACCTCCTTTCCACAGACCATCAATCTTTCCCACTTGCTGTTTTTTTGTTGTTGTTTTTTTTTACTCAGCCAAGTAAAGGAATCAGGCATCTCTCTAGCCTGCACAGGGTCCTACCAAGACAACATCTGGGTGCTTGGAGATCAAGAGGGGGGAGGTGGAACGTTGACAGCCCCCTGTGGAGCCCCTCTCCCCCCCCCTCCCCTGTCCTCCCTCCTCCACTCCCTCCTCCCCCTTACACAGCACCAAGAAAGTTAACACAAACTCCACAGTGCCATCACTCCTGCCTCTATACTCATAACTTGCTCCCAAGCTGTTCCTTCTCACAGACACACACGTAAACGCCTTGCACTCCAGTTGGGGATGGTAATTAGAACCCGAAAAGCTCTTTGACAGTCGCCGCAAATCTGTATAATCACCCTGCTCTGTATAATCGTGATTTTGAGCCAGTACAGGTATGCTTTTAGTGAAAATGATTAGTTTGTGTCCTCAGGCATGAGCAGCGGCAAAGAGCGGTCGGCCTGTTTGGTTTGCTGATGTGTCTCTCGATGGGGTGGACAGGAAGGTGCATCACTGATAGATAGGCTGCGTTACGTGACTGTTAATGTATGATATTGGTCTCGTTTATGAGAAGCTGCACAGGATTTATACGGTTGTGAACCTATAGGTAACATATATCTTGGTGGAAATCTCTGCCTCCATTAGTAATAATAATAAATCCTCCAAAATCAATGATTTCACAGGTTTATGTTTGTTCTTTATGGAGGGCTATCGCCAGTTGTGGAGTTGGTAAAGAGTCTTTACCTGTGTTAGAGACGGGTTTTTGTAAAAATGTGAAAATGTTGTACACATCATAAAAAAACCTTTCAAAGAATCACAAAACACAGTGTTCAAAATGCGTCTTAGAGAAGAGCTGCAATAAACACGTGTCATATCCGGAGCGAAATTGTAATGAAGTGAAATAAAAACAAACGATTTCTAAATACAATTCAGTCGAGCAAGTCTTGATGTATGATACCGAACCTGCTAGCCTTGATGTGCAGTAGTCTAGCTAAACCGGTTACACTTTCAGCTTTGCCATCTTCCGACAGCGTTTAAGACCAAAACAAGCTCTCAGAAAGCACTCGCTCACAGTTCCAGGCACAGAACCGAGGCTGGATGGGAAAAGTGTGGGAGGCAATTGCCTAGTTTGAAACAAAAGCCTCCGCATCACAGCGGAGAGCATCGTGTAGCAGCCTTCTGCACTGTTTGTGGCCATCACAAGCAATAACGCATGTAGCCTCAGATTCACGCTCAACACTTCGTCTATTGCGCCCTCGAAGGACCAGATAGTGTTTGGAGATCACAGCACACAGATGGATTTGATCACAGAGTCCCAGTTGGGTTCACTGTAGAGAATATTTGTGTGTTGTTGTGTGCGCAGCCCATTATCAACATATCAACATATTCTGGCACTCAGGCAAAGGCCTATTGTAAACGATTTCAGCTGTATTTCTGCCCGTGAACAGAGTGAGTTTGATAGACATGTGGTCACTTTTGGTGATTAGATATACAAAATTGTTTGTTCTGGAAAGAAAACGGCACTGTGATGTTCATGGTTGGAGGTGGCTGGAAAAGAAAGGTATTTACTTGGAGCTTCAGTCCATGGGTTATAAACACAAAACCAGCTGAAGTACAGGTATGTTTTTGATCAGTCATATTTGGTATTTGGTGTTGATGATCTTAAATACATGGAATATTCCAGCTATAGTCTAAACCTCCGGAAGAGCAGATTATCTTTCGATATTAACAATGCTAATTATTTCTCAGTTTCCTTACCGCAATTACTGTCATTTTCATCTATTTGCAATGGTTACTGAAGGTCTACCAGAGTTAAATGAAAACAAGTGTTTATATCTCAGACGATTAGAAACTATTTTCAGAACATCTTAGAACCTTCAGAAAAATTACCCAGCAACTCATATGAAAATAACAATATAAAAGATTATATAAACAAAATAGATCTCATTAGATTATGAAATGAAAACCAAATGGCTCTCAGTTGTTTAAGGTCAATTTCTATTTTAGAAGAGATTGTTTTGTTTACTTGGAGCTGTTTAGATGTGCTTTAAATCCATATAATTTTTTAATAAAACCATTAAAAACATGTTTATCAAATTAATTAACAGCTCTCTGCTTGTGCGTGTATGTGTGTGTGTGTGTGTGTGTTGTACCTTCAGTGTGTGTTGTACCTTCAGTGTGTGTTGTACCTTCAGTGTGTGTGTGTGTGTGGGCCCGTGTGTGTGTGTATATCTCCTGAGCTGTGTCCAGTCCAGATACGTGCAGGTAAATGAACTGTACTTTGTTGGTTCAACACATTCAACTAACACTGTTTAAGGTTTGAATTTAAAGTGGAGATTATGTGTGAGCCTACAGCATCCTCCAAATAGCAATGTCCCAGATGGATTGCTATCCTCTTTAATGCAACGGCATATAAACAATCCCATCCCAAAGGCGTAATAGCTTGACATTAAAAGAAATATGCAAGAGGGGTTTGGACAGTATTACATATTCATTTCATCCCACACTTATTAACTAGTCATGTTTACTCAGAGAAGTTGTTGAGGGAACTTCACCCCCCCTCCCGTCGCGCCCCCCGCCCCGTAAATAACTTCCCCCCCACCCCCCCCCCCCCACCCCCCCCCACCCCCCCCCCACCCCACCCCCCCAAACAATAAAAAACCCCCCCCCCCCCCACCCGCCACCCCCCCCCCCCCCCCCCCCCCCCCCACCCCCCCCACCCCCCCCACACCCCGCCCCCCCCCCCGCCGCGCGTGTGCCCCCAAAACTGAGGTGGTTTAGGTCTGCAGGCCGTATCCTTCACACCTGAAATCCTCAAATGACGAGCAAACAACTCATCATCTACTTCCTGCTCTAAACCATCCAGACGCCAAGATGGCTGCCGCTCAGCATGTGGTCACATAGTCGCCTTGCGAAATCTAAAAAAGACGGCCGGTAAGGGGTAATTAGCCAGCGACGGGAGCGCCGCTGAAAGTCACGGTCTCCCTCAAAGCCGGCGTCTGTCGCATGCTGATAACATTGACATGCCCCCGTCTCTATGTCTGAGTCTCACAAAACGCCGAGCGAGGCCAGACAATAACACCGGCGACGGAGACAAGCTGAAGAGAAGCTGCGGAGACAGATGAAGACTTGACCTTCCTTCATTAGACAACAGCCTTCCCATAATCGATGGCTGGAATATAAAGTTGTGCCTCACCATTCACTGAGGCTCCATCCTCCTCCAACAAACTCTCTGTCTTTCTCTTCTGCCTCACCATTCGCTGGGGCTCGATCCTCTTCCAACAGACTGTCCATCTTTCTCTGAGAGGATGGAGAATCTATAGCGGTGTGGTGCGCCACAAGGGTTTGCAGTCGAATAGAATTTGCGTTGTTGGTGAGGACAAAAGGCGACTTGAAAGGACAGAGAACGAAGGTTCTCCAAAGGTTCTCCAAAGACCTCTTTACTCTCACAAAAGGGCCAAGGTATCTCCACTGTAAGGAGAGAGAAAAAACACACCCCAAACCAACCCAACTAAAACCAGATTAACATTGCTACTCCAAAGTGGCATTATGATGACCTTATTTCTGATTTGAAAATCTAAGTCCTCAACATAAATAGCTTCTACATGAGCATTTTTTCAATAGTCTTATACAGTACCTACTATCTTTTAAGATTATGGTCATACAAATTGAATGGAATTTTAGGAACTGTCCCTTTGTTCCCCTTAGGTGGACCATTATCCGACTTGCTATTTAATTACACAATGATTTGGTCAAAGCACTAGTTTTCAGGCTGATTTTTAAGTAACTGAAACTCATTATTCAGGCATGTGGCCTTGGGGTATTTTTCTCTTTCACTGCTGAAAACAATGAAGATTAATCTGTCTGCTTAGACTATTGAGTTTGATATGGTAGAATGGGTACACGTTCTTGGTTTCCTTTCCTATACGAGTGGCACCACCAAGGACGTAGATGAGGGACCGGAATGCCAGTCTTGTACTTAGTGACTAGAAGGGGACTTGGGGACGTTGGTTTGGATGCTGCCCTTGACTTGTTAAATGTTGAGCTGAGAGAATGTGCTTGCGAGAGCAGCAGATGCTGGACTCTTTGACCTCAGCTTGTCAACAGATCAAGCCTGGAGTTGAGGACACAAGCGCTGGCGAGGGCGTGACTTGCTCTGTTTACACCACTCACATGCTAATCTGTGAGGGAGGTTATGGCGTTTCTGTAGAGAGACTTCACACACACACACACACACATACACAAACACACACACACACACACACACATACATACACGCACACATACATACACACACACACCCACACACGCGCACACACACACATACATACACACACACACACACACACACACATTTATACACACATTACCTTGTGCCAATGTCCTTGGCCAGCATATCCACTTTCACAGTCTACGGGTCTTCCGGAGCGTGACTTTCTGACACAGCCGTGTCTCACACGGGCCAGCAGGGCGGTCAGGTGGGGGGACGGACACACGGACGGACAGGTGGGCTGCAGCAAGGCGCGGGCGGACGACAGGAGTGGCTGGGAGACCCAGCTGCTACCAGCCACCTGCTGCCCACCAGAGGTGACGCCTCCATCTCATACAGCCTCCGTGCCCTGACAAATACATCGCTAACTCACGCTAATAATTCAATTGGCAAGCTAATTGGGGGTCGCGGTTGATTCGCCGACGTCTCAAAGGGACGGAGGCGTTCGACTCGCTGCTCTGTGATGGGAGGTCAGTCCTGTGCTGGGTTCACCCCCACCCCCTTACACGCCCCCCCCCCCCCACTTGCAGACAGGTAAACACGCACGCGTGACAGACGACCATACACAGAGACTGAAGACACACACATACAGCACGCTGTGAAGCGTGGCTGAAGAAGAGAGAGAGGGGGGAGGGGGTGGGTCACTTAAGGTCTACATAAACGATGTAATTACAGATGTAAAAACAGAATGGAATTGAAATTACCTGGGAAAACATTGTTGTTTTGATTGCAGAATGCTGCTTCGGTATTCATTAAAATCGCAGACGTTCAGAAGAGGGCATAAGGTTTTACAGGAGTAGAGGTTTGTTTACAGAGCATTTCAACTACAGTCAACTTTTGCACGACTTTACATATTCTGCATCTATTTCCATAAATACATGTAATGAAGAAGAGATTCACAAAGTGAACGTTTTTCGTTCCTTTTTTAATTTTGTACGTACAGTGAGCTATTTGTCATCAAAACTTGTGACGTGAACCTCAAACATGAGTTGCTGAAATTAATCTTCACCAGCAGACCTGCACTGGCAGTCATGATAAACCGCAAAAAACCTTCTACCAAATTTAAGAGCAAAAATGCTAGTTATGAGCTTGCTTATGCTTAAAATCAAATACATTTCTCTGCCGGCACAGCAAGAACATTTTGATGAGATTTCCTAAAATAATGTGTTGTTTACTTTGAATTACGTTTCTAGATCATTCTTTTCTTCGAAACAAGTCCAACTAGATTTCGATCTAACAAGATAATCACACTCGATTTTATTCCGTTTTTGCAGCGTGTAAGTGGTGTATCTAACTACTGAGCCACCAACAGCACTGTATATCTTACAAATGACTGAAGTATGAAACACTAAAGGCATCCCCAACAGTTATGGGCTTGCAGCTCAGTTTTACAGCTCTCTATGCACAACAAGCTAAGATCAATTGCTGTTTCACACAAACATACACTAACTGTGAAAGAACGGTCTTCGCTATATCGGATGGCTGGGCTTATAGAACAGAGAACATAAATAAAGGATGTGCAAAGCTCTTAAACAAGGCTCTTCTGAAAAGCCAAGACTGGTAGTCAGTACTTAAAGATTCACAAGAGTACATTTATAAACTCCACTAACAAACTTTCAGAAGGAGCTTGCCAATCATCTCTCCCCTCCATTCCCTTTTACTCGCAACCAAACACACAAACACACACACACACACACGCAAACACTCACACACAAACACACACACAAACACTCACACACAAACACACACACACACACACACATAAACACACGCACACACAAACACACACACACACAAACGCACAAACACACACAAACACACACACACAGATACACCGAGGAACACTTAAAGAAAACCAGTTCCACTTTAATCCACCCAACTAAACTGCAGAGTGGAGGACTTCTCAGAAGGGTCATGGATTATTGCTTATGCGATGGCTCATTTCGGAATAATTTTCTCTTCACTTCACAGAATTAAAAGCGCTTCTCTTTCTCAGGCAGCGCTGCGAGAGCCTATTCATCAAAACAACTATTTAGAAATTCAAGCCCGTTTGTCAGCTTTGTCTGAGACCTATGGTGCTTTTAAACCTCGATTTCTAGGACGTGCAGGAGTGGAGAAGGGTCACTAAGTTCTGCTGCTTATTCGGACATACAGGGCAATACCTCCTGCTGTCAGGAAAGAGATCACAAATTCCCTTTGAGAGTGTCACAGACCGTGTGCTACTATCCGTGGTCTGTGAGTCAAAACCACCTGTCACCAGGGACCTGTTAGACAGGACATCTGCGGGCTCTGAAGAGCTCTGACAGAACCTCATCCACTGTCCTGACAGGTGGCTGAGAGACCTGAGAAAGTGAGGTGAGCCGGCAGGATTCTGACAGGGTTCTGAATATTCTTTTATATATAAATATACATGTATATTATGTTGTTGAGAACCTTTGTGTGTGTGTGCCTTTTTCAGCTTTTCATTAATTGACACTTGGAGAGAGGCTGTAATGTAGGAATATAGTGAGAGTCAGAGGAGGAAAAGACACAGGGAAAGACCCCAGCTAGATTCGAACCGAGAAACCCCTTGCAGTAAAGGGCACACACTCTCTCCCTGGAGTCTCTGGTTTGCGACCATGCATCCCTTCCGACCAGCACAGCAAAGCTTCACGCCAGACTGCCTCAGAATCCTAGGGGAGACAGGCTGAGAGAAAGCAGTCATGTGATCAGAAGGAGCTTGCTGGTTCCTCCAGCTATAAAGCCAGTCTCACTATCTCCATCTACAACCCCCTTGTTACTGAACGCCGCTCAGTCTCCTTCAATCCCCCTGCAAGTGACGAGGCCAGGTAAGTATAGCCTGAGGGCCAGCTCACCAGGCAGTTGAGCTGGCTAGGGTAGAGTTAGGGACCCACTCGAAAAGCTGAAACGCTGGACTTGAAAAATCAGCCGCCACACCCGTTTTGTCCGATTGCCTTATAGCGCCACGTGTTGTGCCGACTTGCCAAGTGAAGAAGAGTCTGCAGGGATTTGTATGCAGACGAAGCCACCCCTGTGGCCAGCTGTTCCGTTGCAGATTAAGGGTTCACTTCTGTTTGTTTAGCTCAGTTTCCTTGGGTGCTCTGCGGCTGAGGAAACAGCACTATAAGCTTCTTCCTTGCGTAAACACACTATCTCCTTAAGCTTGTTGCACACGGCCTTCTTGACATTTTTTGTTCTTTTATCTTATTTTTCTTTTTCTCTACGCATTTCTCTCTCCCCTAACAGTCACATTCACACGAGCTGTCAGCTGACACTGATACACACAAGCGCGCACACTGTCGCACGCACACACAAACACACGCACACACACACACAACTGCATGCACACTGACGCACACACACACACACGCACACACACACACAACTGCATGCACACTGACGCACACACACACACACTGACACACACACACACACACACACAACTAAGTGCACACACGCACACGCCAAAAGACACAGACTTGTTTATCATTCCAGTGTTGAATACTAAGCCCCGGCTCTTCTCGGCTGGTTCTCCTTGATTAACACAGTTAGACTGCAGCTCACTAAGCCCAAAGCCCAGTGCTTCTCCACAGCACACAGCGCAGACACAGGAAAGCTAGATAGGAGCAACATCATGGCTTTACATGGGTGCTTTAAGGCATGTTAGGGTTGTACTTAAGGTCACTCCCACAAAAGGCTATTGTAGAAAAAAGATTGCTCTTGGCTGAAGGTGAGGGGAGATCCTTGTACATAGAAACCAAGGGCTTCTTCACATTGCTTCAGGCTGTCGACGGAAGTCAATATTTTTACATTCAAACGCCATAACGTATTTTTCAGAGCTATCTTGACCTGTACATAGATGGTCTAAGTCTGAAGGTTTGAATTGTAAATGTATACATAGTCAGTTTGTAGTCGGTTCACTTGACATGAAAATTGGCCTCTATAATTGCCTGAAAGCCAGCGACTATAATTGCATCCTTCTTCTTAAATACTGGGCACAGCAGACAAGCATGAAGCACGAAAACACGTGACATGTAAGAAAACAGACGAGGGAAACGAATGGCATTTTAATCCATTTGATTCAAAGGCTGATTATATGTGAGTTGACATCTAAGTATCTGTTCAAACGAGAAGATTGCTGGAATTTCTCCAATGTCCTTGACGAAGTGAGCGGTGTTTGTACGTGTACCTGGGGACGTCAGTGTAGGAGGGAAGGAGTAACTGGACCAGGTGTGAGAAGCGCAAACAGCCATATGTACCAGAATCTGTCATGGACATCACAGATGCCCCCCCCACACACACCACACACACACACACACACACACACACACACTCAGACAGTTAAGCACAAGCATTTGTGTGCTTGTGTGCGTTACTCTCTGGATTGTAGCTCTACTTTCTGTACAGAGTGTGTCCTCGCATTGCTGTTACTGCTCAATAGGCTCTTGGCTAATCTCTCTGCGGTGTTTTGGGCGATTCTGCCAAGTCCCCAGATGTGTGGGTAATAAAACACGTCCAAGTGGATCCAACCTTCCAGCAGCTAATGAATATATTCACATACATACTGTACATAAATCAGGCAACCACTTCCAGGCCCACTGACAGACACCAGAACAACTCACTCCAAACCAAACCAAGCATGTCTGGATGGATGGATGTCTTTGTCTCTCAATGATATCAAGCGATGTCAGAAATCTAATCTCTGAAGTGATTTTTTATTTTAATCTGCAACTCTAATACATTATTTGATTTTATGAATGATTTCCATTTTCAAAATTCCTTTGATTACTTTAATGGTTTGATGTAATCACCTTTCCGTGAAAATCTTTTTAGTCGATTTTTTGAGTTTAAAAGTTTTCAGAATTTTTGGGATTCATGAAGACAGAATGAAATCCCTGACTGTGACCTACAACAAGGATAGGGTAGCATGTGCTCGCAAGGTGACAGCTAGCATTAGGGTTGCAGCTAACGAAAACCCTAACGCTTAAAATAATCAAGATTAGGGTTTGAGGTCAGCTTGTGTTAAGACGATCCCTGACAGTGTTTTCTTGACAGTAATAGGGTGAGATATGCCAGCAAGGTTATAGTTAGGATCTGTGTCGCTGTTAACTCAAACTCTTTTAGTCATAGGTGACCAAAATCCAAGATGTAATCTTGCAACCACACCTCACCCTTGTGCCTGCTGTAGACATAACTCCGAATTAGCCATAACACAACCCAACTGTAACGCTAATCTTAATTCTAAGGGATTTAGTTAGCAGTGACTCTAATCGATCTGCAATCTTGCTATCACACCTCACCCTATCCATGTTGTAGGCAAGAGTTTAATCAAACAGGTATTATGAAGTATCATGATGGTTCAAACCTTCCAGAGGACACTAAACAAGGTTGGACCACAGTGGAAGTCTCTACACTCCAAAGATCGGTCTGCATTATTGTTCACCAGCACAGCGGCAATCCAAACTCACTCCACAAAACAGCTTTGTCAAACGTCAAAATGTCCTCTCGTTTAGATCCATGTCTCTCTGATGCTCCAGAAATCCTGGCACACTCAAGCAACACATGCTCGTCAACATCCGGAGGGACTTCCTGGAACAGGAAGAGCTGTTTACTTCGACGGACATCTCATTAAGATCAACTCATTAAGATCATGTTAGAATTGTTTGGTCTCTGTGGGGGGGTTGTCTAAATTATTCCTCAAAGACCCAGAAGAGGGAAACACAAGGTTTTCTTCACAAGACTTCCGCTCACCGGGTGATGCATGCACTTGAGTGCTCGCTGTCTCACTCTTTTCCTTTCTTCCTCTCTCTCTCTTGCTTTCTCTCTTAGTCCTCTCTCTCTTTCCCTCTCTCTCTCAGTCCTCTTTTTCTCCCTCTCTCTGTTTCTTTTTCGTCTCCCAATTGAGACATTACTTTGGCACCCAGCCATGAAATTATTCTAGTAAACTAAAAGTATACACACAGTATTTGTCAAACACACATTTTGTTCTGATTTACTTCATTTAGAATGCAAATGGTGTTCAGTCGTCTATCAGTGAGGCAGCAAATCAATATACCCAAGCACAAAGTCTAGAACTCTGTGTCTCAACGATGAATACACCTAATTGAGCACCAGCACAGCTAGTAAACTTCCCAGGTAATACAGCGCTTGCTGCTCAGTAATGCCAATCAATGAAGTGAAAGGATCGTAGTCAGTCACAAACGGATAGCACATAACACGCAAGAAAACAGTTCACTAGTCTCTTGCACCTTCATATTTATGTACGAATACCCTACATCTGAATCTAAAGTCGCCTATATCGCTAGAATCTCCGACTGCTATTTAATGCTCGCTGCACCTTCATATCTCGTGAGGGATAAGCAGTCGCTAATTGGCTGCTTCGCGTTGCCTGGGTGAATGCCACAGATCAGCAGAGACCTCTGCCTCCTCGGAATTTAATGAGCTAATAAAGATAAGGATCGTGGAGAAATTGGAAATTGGGGACCACTCTTATTTTCATTGGCTGCGGTTATGCGGTACGGAAGTCTGCCTTCAGCACAGAGCAGGCTAATTGCTGAGATGACGGGCAGTTTTGACCGCTGTGAATGGAAAATAATGTAAATAAATAACACTATCCGTTCGTTTTTATTTATTTATTTGTTTATAGCTCGTGGATTTGAGGTAGAGCTGGTCATTGCTGTATATGCAATTTCCCTCCATCATTTTTTCAATCTAAGTCATTACTGTGGCTGGATCAGCACCTAGATAAAATGTTTAGTAACACGTCATATTACTGTACAGACACATTGACTACACTGAAGTCATTACATATCATACCCATCTTTCACACCCAAACACCGTGACTGGGAAAACAAACTTCCTCCATCAAATCAAATGTGATTCAAAGAAATAAAAGCTTAGAGACACCCGGGGAGGGATTCAGCCTACTGAAAGTTCAAACCAGGTGAATCTAGAGAGAATATTATAAAACAAACACCTTTTCAAAAAAATATCTTCAAACCACAATAATCCCATGCTGTTTGTTACGCTTTAAAACATCTGTTCCACACGTACTCACCAATACCCCATCCTATCACCTTTATTTGGTGGGTTGTGGATTCTGACTTTAATCAGATTGTACGATAAAGGCTGCTTGAACAGGAAGGAATGACTCATGGATTCACTGGTGGGCCTTCTTCTTCACGGCTTCCACTGTCTTCTAGTCGACGTGCCGCTTTTCAAGCCCATGGCTTTCATGGGTGTAAGATTGCCGCTGTTCATTCTAATTCTCTACCTTCAGCACTCCTTTCCACTCCGCTTCTTCCAACATTGAGGTAATTACCATTTACTACTCTCCTGAAGGCTCTCGATGTAAAATTCAATCAGCAACCAAGCAAGATTTAACTCCCAAATTCCCATATGTTGAAGCAACAGAGAGTAGAGTATTGATTTAGCTGTTACAGTCATCCTTTTTTCCTCTTCTCCACCATCAGGCGTTTATTCTCTCCTTGACAGTGTTCAATCAGTATTTCCTGCCATCCGAAATGTACAACATATTGACAAATGATAAAGGGTGGGAGGTGGGGGGGGGTCCAGTGAGGGTACAACGTCTAACAAGAAGCGGGGGTCGTTGTGTTTGCAATAGGCTTGCAATTGACCACACAACGTGTGTTTGAAAAAAAGGCAAACTTGTTTTTGTGTCTGTATGTAGACACTTTGTCTCCTGATGTTCAGGAAGATATTACGATGTACTGGAGAACACTGCACATGTACGTCACACTTTTTCTTTTTTGCGTTTATAAAACTCCTTCTTCCCAGGTCTCTAGGGGGACATGTTACAGTTCACAGAGAACATGTTCCAGAGTCACAAGTTCTGTGAAGTCAATCAACCGCTCCTTTTGTCTCTAAGTGAGCTTCAAAGTCACTCTGGGCCTGCAGCCAGGCGCCATCAAAAGGGACTATGAACATTTCACTAAAGGTCAGTTATCTAATATTCACTTTCATGAAGTGAAGAGAATAAGAGGGATCAGACTTCCTTTCCTGTTTTATCATCTCCAGCCTTTGGGAGTCAGTTCATCAGATTAATTCTTTCTCTCTTCAAGTCAGTTCCCGCTTCTACAGATTCATTTGCTTAGTTTTTCAGCAGTGTATTAAACATCCATTGGACTAAACAATAGTGATTGATTGTCATCAAAACATAAGTGGTCACAAGGTCACTCTTTGCAAGAGCAGTTCAGCAGAATGTGTATTTCGTCTTTGAACTGAGCTTGAACTACTAAGACCTACTCGTCTCTCTGCAACACCTACAATCAAAAGCTGACAAGAGGGGTTGAAGGGTTTCAAAAGTATATATCTTATGAGATTGTGACAATCATGCAGGTCAAGGTTATAAAATGTCACCACATTCTCATCCAGGCTAGGTCAAGGTCACCTTTATTTTCTCGCTAGGAGAGAATGACCAAACAGTTACACCTAAAACATAAAGGCAAGACAGCAGCGTTTGTACTTGCAGAGGCTGAGTGTGAAATAACACTGCACAGTTCACGATTGAACGTTTTTCTTTTTCTTCATATAAAGACAAAACAGAAGACTGATAACAGTTATCCAAAACAGAAACCAGACTCCAAGATTCAAGAGAGAGGTTGAATAAAGTGTACCTTGATGTGTGTTTCTAAGTCTGGGCCATGATTTCAAGACTTTCACAAAGGGATGAATGTGCCCATATGACTGGATCAGACCTCATCTGAAACAGCAGGGCGGGCATGTCTCTTTTACCTGACGAAGTGACGGCACCAGGGATGCATTGTGGGAAGGCGACAAGCTGCTAGAGGGAGTGTAATACTCTGGGCGATGTCCTGCTGGGAAACCTTGGATTCTGACCAATCACGTGGACGCCAGTTTGAAACAGGCCATCTACCCAAACATCGTTACAGACCAGGTACACCCCTACGTGACAACAGTCCTCTCAGCTGGTAGCAACCTCTTTCAGCAGGATAATGTGCCCTGCCACACTGCACTCACAGATGGGATGACAATGCTTTGAGGAAAGTGATTGAAGAGATGGCAGTGTTTTCCCTGGCCTTCAGATCCCCCAGATCTTAGACAGGTTGAGTATCAGAGGGATGGTGTTAGACTGACGAGTCTTTCAATCAAAACAAATTATTACTCTGATTAATGTCAGATGTAAGGCAACACTGTGCTTTTTTCCCCCCTTTCCCTCTGTGTAAAATGATCTAGGTTATTTCCTCATCCATATTACACAACCACTGCTTTGTGAGTGTGTGCCCACATAAACATTATGAATGATGCATGAAGCTTTGTTAATACAACATTAAATATTAAATTGACTTTTTATATCACTGTTGTGGTTTGCTGTTGCTTTTACTGCCCTTTCATGATGACACGCTGCATTTGAGAGACCCATGAGACCCATGACCCTGAATGTTGTCAGTAGAAGACAAGACAAGAGCGTTGTGTCATCTTAAAGACGATCGTTTTACAATCCGGGGTCTAAACTGCAGGCCTGGGTTAGTGCGAGGAAGGGTTAGATGCGTCTGAACAAGTGTCTGTTCATCTTTGTGCATCAATGGGAATGAAAGAGCACCACTTGAGGGTGTCTTTGCAAGCACTGATTACAAGAAGTGAATCAAATAATATTGCAGGGGTTGTCATTTGAACACAGCGCTGTAGAACACTGTCTAGTCTGTGAGGTGTAGGATGATTGATACAATTATAAAGTAAATATGATATTTTATACGACGACTTGGTTTCCGATTAGTCCCCAAAGAAAGAAAATGACCACCACAAGTAAACAGATGGCACAAGGAAGGTATTTTGTGTTGTTTGAACTAGTCTAGAATACCAACACAATGCAGTAACAGGTGTAGCATCTGTGCTCCAGGACCAACTTAGTTTGTACATCGTAAGAGATTAAGTTGTGTATTTAGAGACTTTCAACAGCTTGATACCTAAGAGTTCAGGATTACAGATACAGAATGTCTGATGAAGATTCATGTCAACTACCCCTCGAAGATGTTACAGAGCTTGACGTCTATCATATTTGCCTTGATTGGTGTGAAGTTACAGCCTTATCCAACTCCATCTCCTCATGTCATGGCGTGTTATGTACTGCGAATTCTTCAATGTCAACTTCCCTTCCTAATCAGTATTTACAGTGGCAGTTTAAATCCAGAACATTTTCTCCAAATGTCTTCGTTTACAGTTCAAAATCACAGTTAATGGACCAGCTTGTATCGTAAAAAGAAGAATTGGATTCACATTTTCTTTGCAACAGGGCTGCGTCTAAACATTCTGCAGAAATGCGATTGAATTGGCTTCTTTAACAAGCTCCACCTCTTGTTATTTTGTCTGTAAAACAAAACAGGCCCCAGAGGTCAAGATTTCACAAGGTAAACTTCAGAGACGTTTTTGAGAGTTTCATTTAAAAAAATCTGTTCCGACCTTATTCTGTCTATTAGATTTATGCTCTCTCTCGGCGAAGAACGGCGATACAACTCATGTTGCTGGAGGAAATCAACAAATAAACGGTAAGTCTACCCTCTGTGCAAGGCCAACGTTTATTGACATGGTTACAAAGTGTGGCAATCCACCAACTATATTCTCTCCGAAATACATTTATGAGACGTTGTGTGGAGTAGGTGGTGGCAGAGAGAATATTTATTAGTAGGGCTCTGTGTTACGAAGATTACATTGAAAATGCAAATCATGTAGGGTGCACTGAGCAGAGTGAAGCAGATAGGATTCCTTGGGTGAGCACTATATATACACACTTCATGGAGCACGAAAAGGAGAAGGGAGTGGGGGTGTTATTGAAATTTGTGAAGTGGCACAAAAAAGAAATGAATATCTTCAAGTTTTCTATTGGTTTCATAGCCTGAAGAAACAAAATGTGAACAATAGCAGCATCTGCTACCATCCTGCCTCCGCCGTGGCTCCTTGTGACGTTCAGATAACTAGTAACCGATGACGATTTTATCTGAACAGTTAAACACACAGTTTATTGACTTTGCGTGTATGCTTGTCTCTGTTTGTCTGTCTCATTTCAATAAAATATACATGTTTTACTACCACTAAGAGAAGCGAATCCATTCCACATCAACAAATATAAGACTGACGCCCCGTTCCTGTTATGTTCCACTATGTTCTAACGATTGGGATTCGTTGATATGGGACTGAATAGAGCGACCCAGCAACGCACACCTTCATCGCCAAGCTATCATAATCGCCTGTGCTATTCATTAAAATACGAATGCAGGATATGGTGCAAGGACATATGCATTTGACAGATTTATAAGACTAGTATGGAACAATGTCTCAATAGTTTCCGAAACCAGCTATCCCTGCTCTTTCTGTCTCGCTTTAATGGGGAATTAAATTCAGCTCACAGTCAATGGTAGGGAGAAATTCGTCACCCGCCTCTTTCTCCGTGCATCTGCAAAACTTGACATGATTGGGAGGAGTTTGACCAAACCTTATATCGTTGGCAAAAAGTCTCTCATTCCATCTGCGGTTGCTATGACTGTTCTCTTTTAAGGATTAACGCTACCGTTGATAAGATAATAAAGCTATTGCTCCTCCTTCAAATGATTTTGCCCGCTAGATCTTTTTCATTATAAGTTAATTAGTTATCTCACATCCGTCTTGACTTCACTCGTCGTGAGAAAATGAAATTAAGCTTGATAATAGCCATCGTAAACACAACCCTCTGCAGAAAAGAACATGAACTTAATTATCAGAGCTGAGTGTTCATAAATTCAAATGCACTTTTAATTCATTGTCAAATTACTTTTTGATTATTGCTCACTTTAAAAGCCAGAGGTGTACAGCGTTTTGAATGATATGTCAAGGCACGCGTTTGGGTTTAGCTGTACCAGCCACGGACATGCTCTTTTCAGAAATCAGCAGGCGTAGTTGGATTAAGCTACCGTTGGTGTTCATTATGTTGTTGTTTATTGGTATCGTACCTGACTGCTCTCGGGCAGTCAAGAACCCGGGTTTCTTATGACAACACCTGAAGTTGTTTTCAGTGGGTGCTGTGGAGGGATAAAGTCAGAGGTAATTAGGGATGACATTTTCCCAATGCGGCACTCGGCTTCAAAGGCCCGACGCCTCAGGAGGGTGTTTCTTTCAGGGGGGGACGGGGGGGCGGGGGACGGCATCACCCCAAGACCACAGCAGCGAGCGTCTCCCGTCAAAGCGGGGGTGATCGCCAGACAGTCAGGGTGCCTTCTAACTGCAGAAACACGAAAACTTGTGGGAACGCAAATTTGAACACAGGAGAGATGGGAGGGGTGGAGGTGTGCGTGCGTGCGTGCAGTTACATTCGTATAAATGTGTACCCTGAGGTGTTTGAAGTGGTCTATAGCGGAGCAGAATGCACCCGTGAATCTCAAATTCACCATTTTAGAGGACAGATGCTGTTTTGCTTAGAGCAGCGAAACTAATGACCTCCTACTGCGATTACTTTCATGGTGTTAAGTCTTGTGTTAATATATCGTTCCTGTGTTTTAACTCGCAGGAACCTTTTCTTAGAACTGCGTATTTTCTCACGGAAGTCACTCCTCCTTCTATAGTGAAGCTAGGAGGACAGAAAATAAACATTAATCAGTTAACAAGTTCTAATTAACCTTCAACTGTAGATTAAAAAGTACTTATGGGGAGTAAATGTGACTATGGACACTCAACTATATAGATCTGGGTATGTTCCCTCTCTAGAAAGTTCCTTAAATCTTTCAAGGTTTACTGACCTCACCCTTTCAATTTACCTTGTTTCCAATCTCTCCTTAATTTCCAGCCTCACCTCTGAGCTCAAGAAAGGTTACCTATTAGATGCAACGTTTCACACTGCAAGAAGAAGAAAAAACTCCACAATCAATGGAAACAATCTTTCACAGTCATGTGTGAGATGGGAGAATTTGGCCCTGGAAGATTGACCGTGAAATTATGTGCTTACCTCCATTCTGGTCTATGCAACCTGCCACATATGATAAAAACCAGTGCATCTGCTCAACTGGCAAATAAAACAACAAAAAGAGTTATTTGTTAAAGTGTGCAGAAAGTTCTACCCTTGCAATAAGAAAAATATGATTCTGAACTGTATACTATGATTATAGTGTCACCAATACTGTTTTGTTATTGGCCTTCAACACAGTGAGAAAACATTGTCAAATGCTGTGTTGGAATCTCCGGAACTTTTCTCACAGATCAACACAGGTATAAATAGAACTTTACAGAAACTTTGGAACGTTCACCGAAGAGACAATGCGAGAGGACGGAACAATCTTCTCCTGCATATTAATAGGACTGGAAAAAAAAACAGCGGGATGTAAATGGATTTCATGAGCGCGAGTGGTCCACACTCGGAGTCTTGGCATGATCTTCCTGGCTCCCTGAACCTAATTACTATCTTAGGCCATCATTTCATTATTGGTTTGAAGAAATGAAAGGGACTTGACAGGCTGTAGTTCCAGTAGCTCTGGGTTAAAAGGTTTAACGTAACTTTCACTCCCTTGAAACTGAGCGGACAGCGTTATTGATTTTCAAAGTCTCCGTGTTCGCTGTTCTCGTCCATTGCTTGTTTGTGAATGGCTTCATAGGATACGAAGGGTTTGTAAACAGTTATTACTTACTTCGATAGACTGTCTCACAGCCACAATAAAAGTAGATCCTTAAAAGTGACTGTAACCAAGAGAGAAGCCGCAATGTCATCCATCACTCACAGCCTTAAGGAGACATTAATCAGATGTTGTGAAAATTTGCACAGGGCATCGTCTTGTTCATAAGGAAAGTGAATAATGAGGAAGGTGCAGATGAGAATGTTCAGTGACATTCATGAGGTAAAGGTCAGAGTTTCCATTCGCTTGTTAGAGAGGAAAGATGTTTTTAACTGTGGCGGTCTTTACTTGTTAAGGGCGTTATATCCATTCATGAACCTGAGACCCTGCTGATGGCTGAGATAGTAAACGCAATCCTAACAGCACCTGATTTGGACAGCAAGCTGGTAACCTGTCAAGCAATTTACTG
Organism: Plecoglossus altivelis; assembly: GCA_036571765.1. NCBI lineage: Eukaryota > Metazoa > Chordata > Actinopteri > Osmeriformes > Plecoglossidae > Plecoglossus > Plecoglossus altivelis. The sequence continues at coordinate 2,463,227 of BROE01000006.1, forward strand.
GGTATACTGCGTGACGCGTGTGGAGGTTTCAGTGTGATTGGAAGTTTGGTGTGCACGTTGAAAGTCTCCTGTGTAGAAGTGGGTATGTGTAATGAGAAAAGTGTGTGCGTGTGCGTGTTGGTGTGTGTCTATGCAAAAAGGTACGCATGTGTCAGTGAGTGTGTATGTGTAATGAGATGGGTATGGGCATTTGTGTGTCAGCGGTTTGCAAGGATGTGAGTGTGCATGACACTGGTTTGTGAGCGTGTACATCTATGTGTGTATGTGGATGTCAGTGGTTTGTGTGAGTGTGTATGTGGCTGTCAGTGATTTGTGTATGTCAGTGGTTTGTGTGTGTGTGTGTGTACGTGGTTTGTGAGTGAGTGTGTGCATTTTAGTGGTTTGTGTGAGTGTGTGTGTGTGTGTGTATGTGTCAGTGGTTTGTGAGTGTGTGTGTGTATGTGGTTTGTGAGTGTGTGCATCACAGTCTGATTGGGATTGTGTTTTCTTAATCACCTGTTCCATCACCGTGACAGCGGCTGTTCTGTGTCCTTGTATATGCCCACCTCATGTGAGTAGAACACAGTCAATAATACAACAACAAAAAAGGAAATTAAACACAGTTTCAGTCTTGAAAATATACATGATTTAAAGGGTACGATTAGCAAAAACACATGCATTCATAACAAGCGTGTGATTCGTACTCTTGGCTGCACTTCTAATATAATTTTAACTATGTTCGCAATGCAAATCCTCAAATAATGAAATTAGTGTTTTTGTATGCCAGTAAATGATGAATGCCTTATCTCTAAGCAATACCCATCTCATGGAAACTACTGTAGCATTACGCACCTCATTAAAATTATGAAGGAACATAGAGAAGAGGAATTACAACAGAAACTTGGGAGGGTAACAATTGTGAATCTGCGCCTGTGTGTGGTTTTATATTGATATACTCCCAATGCAACTCAGCAAATATCTCTTATGGCTCTTTGGGGTTTGCTAATGTGCGATTTTCAGACACCTCGCCCGCCGTTTGTATGACAATGCGGACGTAATAGTATTTGGTTCTTCACATTCCATTTGGGTCCCGTCATCATCTTCCAATTATTTGATACATAAAACATTTTTCACCTCAAGGGATGAATAACGTACCTTCCATCAGTTGGAACTAGTCTCAATGCCACGCCGTGAAACAAAACAACATCCTTAGAAAATCCCTATTTTTTTAAATTGATTTTACTACCGAATTTCCAGTCTACCCAACACTTTGGTTGTGATCTCTCTGCTGACCACGCGTGGCCTTTCAGTGGCCTTGTGGCAGCGTGAGGCAGGCGAAGCGATGAGGGCTGAAAGCGGTTGCCTCCTCTTTCGCGGTGCGCTTTGATGGTCTTTTCCCCAGCTGTACTGTGTATTCTCGGCAGTGGCACTGTAGTGGCACAATGCAGTCGTGTGTCAGTTCTTTGAAGCTCCGCTATGAACTCTCTCCTTCTCAGATGGGCATGGCTAATGCACGACCTCACTCCTGCACCAGAACAGCAAGCCTTTCATTTACCAAGAGCTCAATCTAAGACAGGGAACATATATACATACAGTATATACATATGTATATTATATATATTTATATTTATATATATATATTATATAATTATCTAATATATATACACAATATATATATACAGTATATATATATATTATATTATGTATATATATATTATATTATGTATATATATATTATATTATGTATATATATATTATGTATATATTATATATATATATCTATATATATATAGTATATTTATATTATATCTATTATATATATATCTATTATATATTATATATAGTATATATATATATTATAATTCCACTTTATCCCGCTGATATTCCCTTGTTGCTTTTGGAGATGAGATCTGGTTGTTTTGTAGTGACCAGGTTTGCACCTTAGAGGCTCTGCTACTTCGCTCTCCAT
>BROE01000006.1:2465268-2486289 GCA_036571765.1 Plecoglossus altivelis
TGTATATATATATATATATATATATATATATATACACACATATATATATATACATGTATATATATATACATACATACATATACTGTACATATATACATATGTATATATATATATAAATTCCACTTTCCCAGCTGATATCTCCCCTTGTTGCTATTGGAGATGAGAGTGACCAGGTTTGCACCTTAGAGGCTCTGCTACTTCGCTCTCCATTCTTATAAATAGTGGTTTCGTTTCAAATAGTTGGAAAACTGAAACCCTCTTGTCTCAGGGCCAAGTTTGGGGCGTCTGAGAGAATGTGAGTCAGCATCGGTGGGTTTGGACTTTGAGTGTGAGAAAAGTGTTTGAATTAATGACAAAAAGGATCCGTTTCACAACAGACATAAGAATGTCCTTCGTGACAATCTGACGTCTCTACGTCTTTGTTTGGAAGATTTCAGGTTTTTCCTCAATATTTCGAGAGGAATTCCATTATTTACAAAAATCTAGATGAATACAATTCTTCTGCATGAGTAGTAAAAAGAAAATATATATACATATCTTTTTTTTTTCTTTACAAATTTCACAAACAAATCCTTTTTTCTTTCAGAGAGCAGGCAGTCCTCTGTTCCAGAGTAAAGTTGCTTTTGTTTACATGTGAAGAGGGAGACATGAAATATGTCTGCCTTGAGAGCTCTCTAAAGAATTCATCAGATTTGTTATCAGGAACAACAAAGTAACACTCGTGACAGTCTGACGCTTTGAAACAGGAAAAGGAAAAAACAAGACGAGTTGATATTCATCGCCTTTGTGAAAGAGAATCTTGCATAATTCTCTCATCAACAACATCAACCACATTCAGAACTGTTCAACTACAGTGTCGCGTCTTTGCCGCGAGGTAATTAGACACTGTCTCACACAACTATTGCGAGTTCGCAGACTATCTTTGTGGCCTTAGGATCTCTTTTCAGGAGAATATACGGCTTGCGATCCACAGGTACATCATCCGTCCTTGCACTACAATGGAATATAAAACCAAGGTATCATTGCCATTGCAGTTCATTATGACAACCAGACAGACTGCTGGCACTTAAAGACCTTTCAAGACCTTCAACTTAAACGAATAAATGATTCAAGTGGTCTACCTGCGTTTTTAGTATTGTAAAAATGTGTTAAAAAGTACAAATACTGTATATATGCTGTGTATTAAAAATCTAAACTTGTAAGAGGTATTTGCACTTTGCAAGGTACAAAATTACCACGTTTTGAAAATATTACAGCTTTTACTTTGTTAAAAGTTGGCGTGATTAGCATTTACCTAGACAGTCTGCTACACTCTGCGAAATGCTGCTGCTTTGGTTTGTCATGTTATTCATCAGCTCAAAGCTGTGGTAGGATCATCAGCCATAATAAACATGTAAACATGACAAATGGGACGTGGAAACAGCCCTTTTGAGAAATACACCACAACACTGAGAATTGCAGTGTCCCATAATAGTATCATAAACATACTATTAGAATAACTTTGACAGTTATATCTATCAAATGAAGCTCTCACGAACCTCATCCCAAAGTTATATTTTGGGATGGGGAATCACAAACCTTGTTTTGAGTGGGCAAACTCTTGCGATGCTTCCTCAGTCTTGTATTTGAAAGATGGCCGTAACCTTGAGAGCAAGAATGCCATTACCAAGAACACCCTCCAACCTCCCCACCCCCATTTTCAATTGCTTTAAGATGCAACAATCTCAGTTACATGACGCATCTCCGGGAGTCGAATTCCGCGTCGCGATATTGCCTTCCAAAAGTAAATGGATTTCCTTGCGTCTCTGTGCACATTACGAAAGTCTTGATGCTTTTCATGCAGACGCAAGATATTGCTGTTGTGGAATGGAACGCCAACCGTTAAGTTATCTATGGCCACTACTGTCAGTTTACTGGTAATGAAGTTAGGAGTCGTTGGGTAATTCATTGTAATGTTTGGCACTGGGCTAATGGCGTTTTGCCTCATTAAGCCACACACAGTACAGTAGGCGGCCATTTTGTCTAGGGGCAGGGTTGTCAGTCATGGCTCCCGTGAGACGCGAGCAGTAATTGAAAAGTGAGTGTTCAGACTTCCTGAGAGACCTCTGACCCAATCAGCTTCCTTCCCTTCACCCGATCTCTGGCTAGCTGCTTCTGTATCTGTTACCACGCCTTCAGCAGAATAGTCAACACTGACACGCTGCAGAACTACAGCAGCTTTCCGTTAATCATCAAAACAACAAACGATTATTATTTTCTCTCTCTCTATATCCCCGATAATATTGCGACTGACTGTAGAAATAACAGGTTATTTCAAACCTGTTTGTATGAGAATTCAATAGGCCTACTTGGCTTTGGTAAACAATGCTCTGATGCTAGTCCTCTTCAGGAGTGGTTGGTCATTAAATCATGTCACAGCTTTCCAAAGCTCATTAGTTTTAATGAATAAATTGATGGATGATGGTGTTTAAAGGGCTGATGAGGTTAGTGAATGCTATTATTGTGGAAACAGCCTGAAGTATTGACAAGAAACTAGCCTGATGGCTATCTAAGCCTTCAAGAAAGTATCACTTACTTACGCTTGAGGAAAACAAGAGTTTTCAAAAGGTCACTGCTATCAAAATCACATTTATTTAACTTTTTTGACATATCAAACACTGTCTCCATCTTATCAGGTGATGTTGCTCCAACTTTGACTCCAGGTGAGTTAATCTGCATTTGCTAAAAGCCAGTTCAAACTGCTCTCAATTACCCTCAAAAAACAGCAAGCACATGGTTTGAATACCTGTAGCGTAGGCTAATGGTTTTGCTATTAAAATGCCACAGCTGAATTTCTTCAGTAAATAACGACATTAATTACTTGACATATTAACATTTTTGGAATGTTTCACAAAGCCCTTTCCTGAGCAGATCATTTATTCGTTCATATCATAACTTAATGATGGGGACAAATCGAAGACAATGAACTGGAGTAAGTAGAATAATAAACTAGTGTTTTGCCTGTGACATTCCTGACTCCAACCATCTGTTTTATTTTAGATGTCAAGGACAAGACGCTATCATAAAACAGTCATATTAACTGGAGAAAATGCAGCAAATTTAAGTTTAAGATTACTAAAACATAATAGGGACTATATCTGTTCCTTAATGAGAACAGATGTAATGTAAAAACATATGCTTGCATGAAGTCATTTTCATGGCTATTTCATCTGCGGTCAACATCTTGGTTGACAAGATTCTGCCTGGTCCGACAACAGTGTTTTATGACCTCCTATTCGAATGTCTTGTCGCTTAGTCTTGATTATAACTGGTGCCGGTCTCATTTCACAACTGAACAGCTCAGTGGGCACGACTTCTCAGTATTTCAACGCTGACACACGGGAATGCTCTCACCAAAGCAATCCCACTGTGGTGGAACATACACCACCTGCTCACTAAACTGTATATCCATTATACTGTACTGCATGATGCATTGAAGCCAATTTCCGACAATGTCGTCAAGCTACCGTTGAAGGATGCCCAATGAGGTTTCAGAAACGTAACAAAAACTATTTTAATGATCTCTTACTCTGTCATTGTATGCCATCATCAGACCTGTCTTTTTATCCCAGACTAAGAAGCGGTTTGGGCCTCGCTATCGCTGTGTCCTTCTCTGCCATCTGCTTTTCTTCTCCTGCCTAAATGGCATCGGCACCCACTGCTGCTGTGCTTTCTCACAATAATGTACTGTCACTCTTGATACAATAGTACCTGTAGTGTTGTCTGCAAGTGGGCTGAAACAGTGTCATTATCATTCTCCCTCTACAGTACAGGTGCAGGGTAATATATTCAGTACCAGTCAAAGTCTTACTAGTGTGTGTAGTGCAGGTTGCAGTGGGAAGAAATAGGAATATATGTATATTAGGCAAGTGAAGAATTGAAAAAGACATTCTGTGTGGGTGGGATTGGGTTAGTTTGGTTTTTAAATGTCTTTTAAAGGCCAGAAATCTGGCGTTGACAGTGAGAAAGACTTTCCTAGACTGGTATCATTGTCTAGCTGCGCTGGTAACTTGGTAACAAGGTTTCAGAAGAATATAAGCCGCCATCGCTTGCACGTCCGGCCTTGGCACATTCTATTGCAATGGGAAACCAAGGTGATCGATAAAGGAACCATTAAACTCAGACAGAAGGATATATGCCAGCACTGTCCAATTGTCTAGTTGTGCCATATGTATTCCTTAGCCTGACCTCTACAAATGTCATCGCATATATTCTGCACCAATTCCTTCATGTTTCATAAGAGAGATATAGTATGGTTGAGAGCGAGAGAGGGCGCCTGGGTAATATCATCTAAAACCAGCATAAATTTGTATTTCTCTAATGTAAAACTCAAATGAGGAATGTTCTGCGTTTTTTATGGTGCACCCTGAGAACGTACTATACTATAAATTTAGCGAGGACGGTTTGTGTGTGCGATGTTATGCTCATGGCCAAAGAGTAGTAACTGTGCTCATGATCATTGGTAATGTCAATCATTCTCATGGTATTACTACATAGGGAGCAATCAGACGGGCCATTAGTCCTTCAAACGCCATACAATTAGGCCAACGCAGAAAGCGGCTTTGCTGCACAAAGAGCCGAGAATCAAACAGTCGGCAGAATTATCTTAAACCACAAATTTCTATTGCTATAGTGCTATGGAGGTGAGCGTGCAACATGCAGGGAAAGTTACAGATTCTATTTTCACACTCGCCCGCGGACTTTTTGAAACCTGCTTAGAAACCGTGTAAACTAAATAGGCTACCGGCAGAAAATTGCGCACTTTAAGCGATTAGCATCTCCTAGCGCAGCTGTAGCGTTCGGCGTGCTCCTATTACAACCTTTACGAAACAGATGTATTCTGAAGTCATGTCGGATGTTTTTAAAACTCTCATTTGATCGTTTGATCGGCCTACCTGGAAATTATGCCGGAGGTCAAAGGCAGCTCTTCGTAAGGAACATGTCAAAGTAGGGTAGAGGTCTTGATGGAGGCAAACAGAGAGGGGTTGCAAAAAAACAAAACAAAAACGAAATTCAATGGAACAAGCGTTGAAAGTAAGATCCTTTTTTCTCGTCACGCTGGTTTAGAGTGCACTTTTGGATCACTCATTTCTCTGTTTTATTTCACTCTAGAGTCTAGTATTAGACACGGGATCACTGCACATCGGTTTTTCACTCCGGAGTAAACACCACGCTTGTATTGTGAAAAGGGCCATCGTCAACCAATCTTGGCATGCTTGTCTCGAAAGCAACAGTGATCTGTTAACCACAGACTGAAAGTCCTAACTGCTTATTGATTGACAGTTGTGGAATAATTAATTCTGTTGTGTCAATATAACAACACTGAACTACTTGCGGAGGTTTTTTCAACCGCTACTTCCATCATTCTTAATGTGATCCTAATCACACAGAATCAACACCATGCTAAATCCAGTAGTCTGGTGAAGACCGAGGGAAACAGAATGGACATTGCTGTATTCTGCTGGTTCTATAAAGGATACTTTTCAGCAATTAATAATCTGCTCTTTAGCCTTTCACACCCTGAGCCCTTTTTAGGTTAAACTCCAAGCAGTTGCACAAAACCCATCATGACTCAGCATTGTGTGAAAATGGTGGCACGGATGTTATTAAAACCCCGATGTTGCTCACTGCTGCTCAAATAGAGTCAGAGTTTGAGAGCAGCTTTAAAAAAAGAAATCCAATTGAAGACACGACACAGCACAACACTAACTGTACCATGCTAGTTATTTTTCTCTTCTGTAGATAGCTACAGTATGACTACCTGTTAAACTCGCCAACTTCTCTCTAACTGTCTGTCAGAAGAGGAATTTTTAGATTCACGTGGCGTTAAAACCACATCACGTTCTCCCTCATCTATCTCTGTTTCTTTTTAATATGTCATTTATCATAAGTAGTACAGTCGATCAGTTACAAAAAGAAGAATTGAGCCTTTGAAACGTAGATATCAAAAAGGGCATTGCAAAAATCACCCAAGCGTAAAATTACACTGCCAGTTACCCAACGTGGTGCTATCAGCTCCCAGATGAGAAATCTGACCTAAATGTGAAACAATATTCATCTGCAGTTAGTCACTTACACTGAGAGCATAACTCTGGTGATGGGTTCACCATGATTAAAAGACTGGGGTAAATATTCAACATATTTCACTCAGGAAGGAAATATAAATAGGATAGGCAGGTACAGATCATCAGCTGTAAGCATAGTGTACAGAGAGAGTTTTATGTTCTTGTCAGTTAACGAACACAAAAAGCAAACATACAGTAGTAGAGTTCTCATGTATTGTACACTGCCAGCATGAAGACGTTTGACAGATTCACCTTCATTGTGTGTGTGTAACGTGTACAGGTACTGTACTTTCTTTGATCCAGGTGAATAACCTTTCGAACAGTTAACATCTCTTTCTATCACCTCACCGCCATCCTTTTCTCTGACATCCTATACAGAATTGACACGAGCGGAGAGATGAGAGAGGCTTCTCCTTACCTCTCATGATGAAAAGGAAAAAAAGGTACATCTAAGGTTGGCGTTCCGCTTGACTGAAGCTCTCGGTGTACATGCGGTGGAGGCTTTCACGGGAGGAGGGGTGAGAGGGGGAGGAAGGTGGGAGGGGGAGGGTGTTGAGGGACTAGCAGAGAGAAGCTATGCTCTGTCAGAAGCTAGCTCTAGACGGAGTGTAACAGAAACACTATGGAGGATTGGGGAGCTATGGCTAACACCAGCTCCTCCAATCGCATCGATGTCCTGCTCGACTGCAAGAGCAGTTACTGCATCTACTTCGACTGGGCTTCAAAGGAATAGAAAGTGAACTTTCCCCCTTTCTGAAATACAACATGGCTCCCTCAGTCAGACTTCTAGAAGATGAGTAAATTATAGAACAGTGAGATCCGAACTCCAGCCTGCTAGGAGAGCCAAGGTTGAGCTGAGGTTTGGGGGGACGACAGAAGGAGATACCAGGAGAGAAGCTTAGATCGGTGATATAAAGACCTTGGTCAAATGATCATGTCCATACAGTATTGGTTACAAGGTCTCCTCAACTACTGTTGGTTTATTTTACACAGACACAAAACACAAGGTGTCCTATGCTGAACTACAGTGTTCTACTGTTAAATCGCTAGTCTAAAGTCCTAGAAAAAACAGCTATCTGAAGACCATCCAATAAAATGCAGTAACACATTTGAGCCTTGTGTTTCTTCAATGGTTAAAATGCAATGATCCCCTCATGATATACATTATTTGAAGGGTTCATTAGGTAAACACTGAAGAGAGGCCTGAAGTTTAGCACCACCCAAAAACAACAGGACGCATAGCTATCGATCAACATGCGACAACAAGCTTGAGAGAACGAATGGGAATTTCCCCCTCCTGGCCAATTTGGCTGCCGAATTGCAGCCTCCTCCAACACTTCCATGCTTGAGAGGAGAGGGGGGGGGGAGGAGAAAGGGGGGAGTCAGCAGGGAAGGGGGTGGAGGTGGTGGGGGTGAGAGTTTGGATAGCCGCCCTCTGACTGCAGCAATGCCAAATCCCCTCCTGGGACCGGACGGTACTTAAACAGTTGAGGTGCTGATGGGGGGTGGAAGGATGTAGAGATCCTGACAAACTACCACCAGATCCAACATGGATGTGATGGATGATGCGAGAGGATTCCCACCGCACGCCCAGGATCAGGCTCTGCACAGATGGAGGTGACTGCCGAAGCTGTTTAGAAGATGAACTTTCCTGCAGCTCTTGAACTAAGGAACGTCCTGCATATTGAATGGATTCTCTGGCCCTCACTGACTAAGTTACACAAGTGAAGGAGTCCTGCAGATTCTGGACTGTGTTTTTTGCAGCAGTTGTGGCTCTTTTCAGCTTCATCTGCTGTCACTTTGCTCACTGTGATTCTGGCTTTCGCACGATCAGGTGTCATCCCAGGTGTCATCCCAGGTAGCATCCCAAGTGTCATCCCAGGTGTCATCCCAAGTGTCATCCCAGGTGTCATCCCAGGTGTCATCCCAGGTGTCATCCCAGGTGTCATCCCAGGTGTCATCCCAAGTGTCATCCCAGGTGTCATCCCAAGTGTCATCCCAGGTGTCATCCCAAGTGTCATCCCAGGTGTCATCCCAAGTGTCATCCCAGGTGTCATCCCTTTCAAATGAATGGTTTTTCTCCCCAAAGAAAATGGTTTTCATTCACGAGCAGAAAAGTGAATTATGATTCCAAATTTGACATGGTTCCACTATCATTCTTAGGCTCAATTAATTCTGCAAATAACAGAAGCCGAATGCACTGTAAGATTCCTGCAACTAATTATAAGGGATATAGATGACAAGACGTCACCATTATCCATGCAGATCTAATCGGATTCACCTAACAAACATCTCTCTCACAAAATATAAAAAACAAAAATTGCCTAAAGAGTTTATACAAAAACCCTAAACACTGAAACAAACAAATGCATTAGAGTAACATACCTCCTTGCTTCATTACAGACTCAAACATGCATGTTTGAGTTCAATGTGGTGTGACGGTCTCTTCGTGTGAACACTAGTTGTAGTGTCTTGTGACATCACAAGCCAAACACCATGATGGTTGAGTCTTGTTCAACGATCTGCATCAGAGAGGTCAAGTCAGGAGATCACAGAAGAAAAAGCCACAGATTAAAACTATGATAAAACCATTTCCTAGCATTGCCTGCACGAAATGAACACTTGAATCCTCTTACCGCAGCTATGGTTAGCATCCATCTCCATGCCTTACTGCAGTCTGTCAACTTGACCAACAGGGGGGACCAAGGCCCTGAAATACATCTTCAATTTGTGTCACAGATTAATCTTAAAAGGTTCGTAAAATTGATGGATCCAGCCTAGATGAGCTATTGTGATGGTTAAACTTGGAGAGAAGTCTTTGTAGATGTGACAGTCAGTAAAGTCACTGTATAGTTTCTGTGTTTGTATTTGTTTCTCTTTTCATATCTAAGCCGTGTGGCTCAGTGTGCTGAAGGGGTCTTTGGATTTGTTTGTTTGGGTGTAGCGTTTGACTCGGTAACGTAAAGTTTTGCTTGTGTTTTAGCTTTCCTCATTATCTCTGTAAATGTGTTCTCTGTGTGGTAATTATAATGGATTCTCTGGTGGAAGGACTGCAGATTGAAAGCTAGGAGAGCAACACGTTGAGGTATTTCCCCAAGGATCCACAAGACAAAGCAGAGAAACAGACGAAGCAAAGAACACAAAACTGTTCTCTTCCCGTTATCTTGAGAGTGACATGACTGTTGTTTACTGACTGATTTGCATATATCTATTAGCGTGTGATGGTGCTGGTGACGTGCCATTGAAAACATTGCAAATGGAATAACATTGCAAATAAGGTCGGAATTGACGGTCTCTGGGCCGACCAACAACAGGCTAATTGCTGTATCACAAAGTCAGTTCAGCAGTCAGTGTGATGTGAAAGCTGATTGTTGTCAGACGTAAGGGACTTGGAACAGAGATGCTAATGAATGAAACTAATCCATTTTAGACCGCAAATTGTACATTATTATTATTATTGTTATTATTATAATCATTAGTACGACCAAACAGAAATCTGAAATGTGACATTTTAATCTGGCTCGCAAATTGATTGCCAGCATGGAACAGTACGACCGTGATTGGAAAACACGGCGACTTCACTAAAGCTTCGATGCGGAGTGGACATTTCTAGACGTGATCATTTCCCCGCCGCTCGCTCTAGCCTACCCCCCACAGAGCGAAGAGTCGTGTGAACACAGTTGGCTGTGTTTTATAGCCAGATGTTTGTTAAAACTGTGTTTTTCTTGGGCTGGATTGTTACGGAGGAAAACACTTGTTCACTTCATTGCACTGGAATTGCTTTCGTGCAGCACCTGTGTAACACTGCGTAGCTTCCCTAAAACAGACAGTTTATTTGTATGCCGCGTGTCACAAGTTACAACCTCAGCCACAGAATCAAAGCTATACACCAGTTACACAACGCTATGCATTAAATCCAAGATCCCTCGTTTTTTTTAACTAACATTTCTCTCCTGTGAAATTGCCCCTGATTCAAGAGGTGCTGAAGTATTGTTACCATAGCAAAGAGCCAGCTGAAAGGCTCGCGGCAATGAACGTTAATTGCTGTAAACATTCACCACAGACGTATACCTTAATCATCCTCATTCTGTTGGCACAGTTCTCATTTTACAATTTATAATATGCTGTATTCTGGTTCCTCCTGATCACCCTCTGTGATTAGCCCTGTTGAAAACAGCTGAATTCCTCTAGTGCAGTCAGGCTCATTAAAGGTTGGAGTTAACAAAGAAAGAAGGATTTCCTTACAAGCTTTTTCACAGACCAGAATTCGGCCATATAAAAACCGTACATCCACTTCAACAAGCAACCAAAGTTGGGTGGGTGTGGTCAGTAGGGTCCTGTAGCCATGAATAGGCCTGCTTGTGAGAGACACCGGACAAGCCAGAAGCTGGCCAAGGCACTGATCACAACTAGGTTTAGTGAACATCAATTTGCCACCGTGGTCTTACCACCAAACCAGACACCATCTTTAAACAGCTTTGATGCTTTACTGATCTGCATCCAGCCACAGTGACAACATCAGACATCACTCTATCCACTCCTATAGAACTATTAAAAGCTACAATACTTGGGTGGAGCTTGTATGTTATCACGAACAGAATCACAGCGCGTGGCACGACTCCTCCAGCATATCCAGCTGTCTCGCCGCTCCGCCTTGAAGGAGGAGGAGCAAAATCCCGTCTGCTCCTCTAGCCCCGCACCAGGTCCTGTGGCCCCCGGGCGGGGGGATGTGTCTCGCTACATCTGGCAACCCTGCAGAGAGGCCCTGCATCTGGTGTGGTGCTCTGTAAACACGTTCTTCAGCAGCGGCGGCAGCACAGCGAAAATGGTTCCGGTGATTACCCGGCTGGCTGGCTGGCTGGCAGCCCAGCCCAGCCCAGCCCAGCCCAGCCTCAGTCACCCCGCCTAAGACACCTGCTCCATGGAGGATGTGACGCAAAGGCTGCCTTGATTTGTGGCTAAATGAACGCAGGGTTTCCACTTAACACCCAGACGGAGAAGAGAGATGTCTGTGAGGTACACCTGCATCTCTCTCAACCCATCAGCACTTATTTCACTGATTGGTATCTTTCACTGCCAATATTCATCTTCAGATAGAAGAGGAAAAATAAGGTTTGTCATTACTTCTGATAATCATGTTTTGATGCTTTTTTCCAAGATAACATGCAAAGTTAGATTTGAAATAGGGATGGCTTGGGAGAGAGGCAACTGTTTTACCACTGAGCTACACCCATCCCACAAAGAAAATGTATTCTCTCACAAATAATGCCACCCGTGACGGCGTCTCCCCATGCCCCCATTTTGTGTCCATCCAGTGGCCTGTTGGCCAGTCGCCTGCAGATGGATGGGATGTGGTTAGTGGCAGAGGGATGGAGCTCCATCTGAGCATCATCGCTCCAGCAGGTTCAGGCTGACAGGACAGCGGCCACGTCGCTGTCGGTGATGTGTGTCTGTGTGTCACACGGCCCTGGTGTCATGCCCCACTGATGACAGGCCGCGCTGCATGACAACACAGAGAGCCCAGGGCGACAGGGGTGTCGACCGCCTCCATCTTATCACTGTCTCAGGGTCGCTGCTGGATGTCCGTCTCCCTCGGAATGCAGCGGGGCTGGAGGGGTCGGGTTGCGCGAAGGTTTACAGAACGGATGTCGACTGTTCCAGCAGTTTTGTCTGTTTACATATGAATGTGTGCAAACGTATAGCAGGTCCAGGCGAAGGGGAAAGAAAGAGAGGCGGAGATGGAAAGAGATTGAGATAAAGGAGAGAGACCGAAACATAGAGTGAGAGGGATTGAGATAGAGGAGAGGGAGAGAGAGGGAGGGAGAATGGGAGGGAGAGAGAGAGTGGGAGGGAGGGAGAGAGAGGTAGGGAGAGAGAGGGAGAGAAGGTAGGAGAGAGAGCGGAGAGAGAGAGAGGAGGACGAGAGAGAGAGAGGGAAGGGAGGGAGGGAGAGGCGAGGCGAGGAGGAGAGAGGGAGGGAGGGAGGCAGGGAGGAGGGAGAGAGGGAGGAGGGAGAGAGGGAGAGAGGGAGAGAGGGAGAGAGGGAGAGAGGGAGAGAGGGAAAGAGAATCTGAAAGACTGGTGACAACACTGGTGTGTGATGACAAGTATTCGAGTCTGGCACGAAACCCAGCTGACATGGAGTCCTGGATCTACTAGCCGTCCCCACAGCAGACAGACCAGAGGCATTAACCATGCCAGGCACGCGAAACATGATGAAGGTGTTTGCCTGGAAATGGAGAAATGGAGAGAGGGGGGAGGCGGATCCGAAACTCTACACCAGAGGAGAGCATGATGGGGGGGAGGGTGTGGGGGGCTAGGGGGTGGGACGGGGTATGGGGGAGGGTAGTCCCACTGCTTGGCTTGTGGATGATAAAAGGCTGACAGTAGATAATTAAGGCCCTGGCAGGACCTGGCTCTCTGGTCTGGAGTTATGTATTCTCCTGGCATATTTTATTAACGCAGGATCCAGTGGGGGAGACGATTAACGTAATGTATCAGGGCTCCACAAGTTAGAGGCCGGTGCATATTTTGCGTGGCAGTTTGAAACCTAGCGTACGGTGGGGGGGGATGGGGGAGGTGGGAGAGAGAAGGAGGGAGTGTAGGAGAGAGGAAGGAGGAGTGTGAGGAAGAGGAAGGAGGGGTGGGAGGGGGAGGAAGGACGAGTGGGGGAGAGAAGGAGAATGAGGGGAGTGGCAGAGGAGTGAGAGGGAGAGGAAGAGTGTGGGAGAGAGGGAAGGAGGAAGTAGGGGGGAGCGAAGATGGATTGTTGGGGGAGTTGAAGACGAGTGGGGCGGGGAACTAGGATGGGGGGAGAGGCAGGAGAGTTGTGGGGAAGGAAGGAGGAGTGTGGGGGAGTGGAAGGAGGAGTGGGAGGGAGAGGAAGGAGGAGTGTGGGGGAGAGGAAGGAGGAGTAGGGGGGAGAGGAAGGAGGAGTGTGGGGGAGAGGAAGGAGGAGTGGGGGGGAGAGGAAGGAGGGGCGGTCACAGCATGGCAGCTCCCAGGTTTGATGGTTGAGGCTCAGGCCTGGTTACTCGTCACACATCACTTCCTTCTCCGGGCTGAATGCAGACGAGACGCAGACGAGACGTTGCATGCTGCAGCCGGGGGATGCCAGCCTTCAGACAAGCAGACGCATCATCATCATCACAACCAAAGCTGAGTTTGATGCCCTGCTGGATGGACGGGGGAAACCTCGCTTTGGGTTCGAATCATCTGGGAGAAAAAGAGAAGAAGCTGCGTGCTCGTTTCCTGCCTGTACTCCAGGCGACACCAGACGATGTACACTGAACTAATAATACACTCTCCGGAGCTGCAGGCAAAAATAAGCACAAAATTTACATTTATTAGCAAGGTTCCTGTTCCGTCTCTCTGGCATCAGGCGGAGAAGCTTAGCGTGTGGAGCGATGCCCTTTCAGAGGGGCGGTACGTTGTCTTACGGTGTTCCTCCCTTCTGTTCTTTAAGAACTACGTTGAAGTATTGTACAATGGCACATTAACAACTTGAGCCTGGAAGTCAAACGAGTGCGTTTCATCACCACCAAACAAGATGAAGTTTTACGGGTGGCCAAAGCAGGGAAAGGCTGATGTCACGATGACGAAAGGTTTCAGTTTGGCTGGTAAATTAAATGCTGAGAACTTGGAGTTAAGGAGCAACCGTTTCTTTGATGTGACTTCAATGGGATTAACCCTAGCAGGGTTCACTTTCAAACATTTGTGATCTCGACTCTTAAAAGCGTTGATTCTGTATGTATAAAACAGAATTATCAATGTATCTTAATTTAAAGGTCACGCTTTCTCAAGATAATCTGTGTCTCATGAAGTTTGTGTGTGTACATGTATATCACAGGTGCCAGTAAGGTAGACAGAGAGCTAGTTTGCCTATGGCTGTGGTTATTTCAGTTGATGATTAGATGTGGTGCGTTTGCTGTGTTTGTGTAATTGTAATGAAGTTTGCTGTTTGGCGATAACAGCTACTGGACTGTTTGGACTGGGGTGTGAATCCCTGCCTACCAGTGGTGGTGCAGCCCATCACTACATCACCACACCACCTCCACTGGTTGGTGATGGGCTCACATACTGGCTAGCTTTCTACACTACTGGGTAACTGTGTCAGGTACGTGTTTGTTTTGTCTCGTGGGAAACGTGTTTACAGCAACACAAACAAAAACGTGATTTGGAGAGTATAGGCTTTATTGTTGAGTAAAATGACAAGCGCGTTTTTTTTGTTTTTTTTTCTCTCTACATAAATAACCACACAAAAAGAACAGACGGAACATGGCTATGTGGAAGTGACATCACAATGTACTTGGTCAAGGGGAAGAGGATGAGTTTGTGGTTTCCTGGAAAGGAGGGTGCCTATATACTCTAAACAATAACAGAGCCCTCAAAAAGTGTATGAAAGCTACAATGGTGATGACGTCACTGCCTGCTTCTATGTACAGAACACAAGTAGGAATAAATCTGTGTTTATCAGAATGGTCCTATGGGTTTGAAAACAAGATGAGATATAGGAAATATCATCAATAGACCTAAATAGAAGTGTTCATCTGAACTGGGAGAAGTTTTTACATGGCCCTGTGCATAATTATACGAAAGGTCAGACACAAGCTGAAGAAGAAAAAAAAAAGGATAAAATAAATAACAATTGAACAGTGTTCCTCATTACACACAATGTTAGAGTGCTAGGGTGAAAATGCATAGAATGTGTCAATCTAGGAGTCAGCTTGATGTCTATGTCAGGCAGGCTTGCCAGATAGGGTTACGACTAATGCAAGAAACACTCCTCCTCAAAGCATTTGAAAACAACTGTGGTTTACTTCTCCTAGACCTATACCCCTCTACCCAATACGCAGCGGTTTCAGCTCCACCCCTCTACCCAATACGCCACGGTTTTAGCTCCACCCCTCTACGCTCTACCACCGCCAGAAATCCACACCCAAAATATGTGAATCGATCATTACTTCACGTTAAAACATCCATTTTCAGCACAGTCAAAAATAACTGACAGTTTTGTTTGTCTACTGATATTTGTAGCACACTACGTATTTTGGGGGCGAGGATTTGGGAATTGGAATGAATTTGTCTAAACACACTGACCTACTGACTTAAAGCTGTGGTGAACTAAAATAGTTTATTTTACAATATTAAGCCGGAGCACTTTAACTAACTTGTTGTTGACTTTGATTGTTGGACAAAAATCGCATTCAAATCATTCTCCGCTCATTACGCTTCCTAGATCAAAGTTTACAGAGTGCACAATCATAAAAGATGACTCGATCTCTCAATCTTCACTTCAAAAGGGACGTAAGCTCAGCAAGGGCTCCTTTTAATTAGCCTGCAACGGCTCCACATCGGTCTGAGATAAAGAAGAGAAAAAATGGATTCTTTTTGGGAGCATCTCTCACCATGAGGGAGGGTCAAAAGAGGAGGTTTAAGCTGCGGCCGCAATGGGAATAATTACTCTAATTCCTCTTATGGAGAATGTTTTCTTTCAAGGCACAGGCAGGAGTCGGAATGATGAGCCCAAACAGACAGGCCAGACCTCGTTTTACCTTCAGTTACTGGACCGTCGTTTCAGTACTTTGTGTTAACTTTGCGAGATTTGTACGCGATAATTGGTTCGAATGACTAGATTTTCGTATTTTCTCGCGGAATCTAGGGAAGACCCTTGTGTGGACTATGTTTTAACCACCCATTTGGACTCGCAGACGACAATAGACCCCCTCCCCAACAAGGTGACTCATCCTGTATCCTATTTCAACGGTCAATTTGGTCAAAAAGTTTTAAGAATCTGCTTTTGATCGTTTCACATCCAACGCGATTATCGACGGTCAATTTGGTTTAAGAAAGTTTTCGATCATCGCACCCCGTAAATGACAAACCCGCCACCGGATCCAGTGCAGCTGCACTTTCAGACAACACAACACCGGTTGGCGTCGCCTCCTAGGACTCACCGACCCACACCACCACGTTGCCCTTGACGACGTCGGTGATCTCGCAGTTGAGCTTGTTGAGGCGTCCGTCCAGGATAAAGAGAGACTCCCTGGAGGGGGTCATGAGGTACTGTCCGAAGAGCCCGCTTCCTTCCACCACCCTGTTCCTGCTGTTCCAGGGCCAGTCTGACGGCTTGATGGCCTCCTTCAAGCTCTTGATCATTTTCACCTTCCCAGAGCTCAGCTCCACAAACAGGGCGTCCGTCTGACGTCCGGAACTCCCGAACACGTTGTACTGGTGTGCCTCGGTGAAGGAGGGCTGGAAGGCCAGGTGGGCCAGGTGTAGGTTGGTGTGGATGTCGAAGGGATCCTGGATCTCCCCGCGTTCCGTGATCCTCTGGATCCTCATCAGCCCGTCACGGTCGTCCACGGTGACCACGTGGCGGCCGTCAGGGGACACGTACGGGGTCCCGGTGACATCCCGGTTCTGCCCGATGACGGCGTCCGTCACGCTGTCCACCAGGAGCTGGGGCTGCGTGGCGCCGGTGGAGTCGGGACGGCAGTTGACTAAGTAGTACCCGCCCAGGTGACTGTAGGCCAGGGAGCGGGGGATGCAGTTGAACTCCTTCAGGCTGATGTTCTTAACGTACGACGTGGTCTCAAGGTCGATCTTGTGGAGAGCGGGTTCGTTTCTGTGGAGGATGATTCCAAACCTGCGCAGAGACAGAAGAAGAAGGTTAACAGCTTATCTCCGTACACACACGCATGCATGCACACATGCGCTTCTGTGTTGCGACATCTCTGGTAGAGACGTACACTGCAAGAACAAAGAAATTCTTGAAGTTACAGAAAAACAAAGTTGGTTCTGGCCAAGACATTACATACTTTACGAGACAAACTGTGCCGACCTTCTGGGGAGACCTCAGAAAACTTTTTCCTGCCAGCGGAAATGCGGGAGATGCAACATTTCAGTTTCTCTGCATTGACAACCCACTTTAAATTTACGACCAATTACACAAAAGTTCTCGGACACCACAAAGGTTCTGCAGAGGGGATGTGTCAGGAACAAACAGCAAGAACAAGAACTGTGAGAACAAAACAACGTTGTTTTCTTCTCGCGACCTTGGGTGCCAAAGCTTATTTCTCGGTTCTTGCGGAATACGTACTGACCTGAAACACAGCCAGTTTCTCCCTTGGTAGTGAACCGTGTTGAAACCATGACTCCAACCAGTTGCTATCGTGCTTCGTTTATGATCTTATAACCTGATTATGCTGCCAGGCTGTCAGCTGTTACGTGTCAGCTCCTCAGACCGTCAACATCTTCAGATCGCTTCTCAGACACGCCAGAGCACTTTCGGCGGCCATTTTGTTTCCTCCTGAGCGATCTCACAGCAGGGGACTTTAATCAAGCCACACAGACTATCCGTCCTAATAGATTTCTATACAACACGAATCATAAAAAAATACTCTATTACACGTAAAAATCTAAATGGTCTGATAATGACACATTAGAATTCGCTGTTAAGAGTCTGGGCGGAGAAGAAGGTTCTGAGAAAGAGGCAGACAAGCTTCAATTAAATCTGAATGTCTGATCAATCCTGACATCCACTTCAATCTCCGCGTCATCCATCTTCTTTTATGCAATTTTACCACCTCGGTTTGCTCGTGTGAACAGAAAATGGCTGTTTGAGAGTGATGGAGCACATTATGAGGCCTGAGAAGTGAGGCATTGATCCAGAGATGGTCTCATTCAAGGAGGGGGGGGCGGGGGGTCTCAACATGGGTCTGGTCATCAAAGAATGGATGACACGACCTGAGTTAGAATGAGAGAGAGTGTGATAGGAAGCACCACAGTGGCTAAATGTATAAAAGGGTCAACTTATTATAACATATAAACATAACCGTATTTTTAATTTTATAGCTGTGCCTTTGTGTTGTATGCAACCCTTTTTTTTTTTTACCAAACGCTGTGAAATCATTTTTTACAGTCTTGGTATAATGATCGTTTTACAATTAAGTAATAATTACAGTTCAAGTGTACAGAAATACTGAAATGAAAACAAAAGCCAGCCATCTTTTGATTCCAGCGCTGTTTACAAACGGCTTACTAAGTGAGCTTCATTTCAGTCTCCTGGAGAGAGAGAGAGAGCATATTGAGTATGAACAGTAATGTGTTTACTCAGCAGGCGTGCGCTAAGCGAATATGAGGAGAGGGGTTTTGACCCGTGGACCGCTTGATCTGCAAGCCAACACTCTGCGGTTGAGCTACACCCCTTCTGAGAACAACTCCAGGCACAGGGAGAGAACTGCAGATGGAAACGCTGTCCAATTACATACTGTGTTCAAAAGTGTATTATCGGAATGGATGGAGGTGACTGAAAGTTCTCTTACTAGAATGTAATGTCAGGGAACTCGCTGGAGAATGGAAACAGTCCGCAAATAACCATCTGTTGGCTGCGGGGGGTGGGGTGGGGTGGGGTGGGGTGTGGGGTGGGGTGGGGTGGTGGGGGAGCTTTCATTCAAAGAATTGGAACTTAGAACGCTGTCATCTATGCATTCCCATGATTTTTTTGCGAGTGTGTGTGTGCTGTTATTACGTAAGAGAGATTACAGTGTGGGTACTCTGATCTGAGAATGACTGCTATTTCCCCCTCTGCTTAATCCCCTCCTGCAACAGAAAGGACTGGTTGCTGGAAACCAAAGATGTTTCCAAGTCCTTGAGGTCCGATTGACGTGGGTTTTCTACTTGTTTATAATTATGAATACAGAAAAAAAGTTGCATGAATACATATACATATTGGTAAGTATTCGTACAGTTTGTATAGTTTGTATCCTGTTTAGTTTATGTATAGGTAAATTGTTATATTTATTTTAAATTGATTGTTGCTTGCTTGTACTGTTGTATGTCTGTACTTCTGTAGCACCGTGGCTCTGTGAGGCACGACATTTTGTTCCACTGTATGCACCCGCATGTAGCGGAATGACAATAAAGCACAACTTGAACTTGATACATATTCACACATAAAGTACTGTGCATATGTTTTAGGCACCCAAGATTTCTTACACAAACATAATCTCCTACGATCTATTTATATTGTTTGTCTTCTGTATTCATGCAGTTTATGTTATAGAATTTTTACTTTCCTTTTTTTGGGGGGAGTGGCTCTACAAACTGGACTACACCTGATACGCACACAGCCGTTACAGAACGGTGAAATACTGGGAAGCAGTGCAGCAGTTTGATCTGAATTCAGACGGGTATTCAAAGGGATGGCTTTCACTGAACACACAAAGCTACACTCCGACATCACCACAGTCCTCTCGTATGGTCCCTCGCTGGTCTTTCACTAAACACACAAAGCCATGCTCCGACATCACTATGGTCTTCTAGTATGGTCCCTCACTGGTCTTTCTGACTCATCTAACAGCACACATTGAGCCAGAACTGAATATTTTTTTCTTTCTTCGCCCATTTAATACAAATTATATCCTTTTGCTTTTGGAGCAAAGGGTTTATATCGTTAAGTAAATACCAGCTCCAGAGAGTCCACTTAATGTAACCTTTACTGTAATAGCCTACAGGGAGAAGTGATTTTGCAATATAAATAAGTTATTTTTTTCCATCGGCGTGACTTATTTTTAGCGTGGCATCGCTGGTGAACGCTCGCAGGGGGTAGCGTTGGGACGTTCAACATCTGATATCTTCCTCTCAGAACTGACTCACTCGCGGAATAAGTTCCCTCTCTTTGTTTCATACCCTTACATCTAAAATGTAACAGTGTTCAGAAATTCTTTGAAGATGTCGTTCCCATTCCACGGTCCCATCTTTGAAGGAAACTTTCTGAGCGTGTTGGTGGACCTCGTCACAGCTGGAAGGGTAAACACACACGCCAGGAGACACTCTTCCTCAGAACCGCCTCTCCCCCGCTCTCCACAGGCTCCGCCTCTCCCCCGCTCTCCACAGGCTCCGCCTCTCCCCCGCTCTCCTCAGGCTCCGCCTCTCTCTCGCTCTCTACAGGCTCCGCCTCTCCCCCGCTCTCCACAGGCTCTGCCTCTCCCCCGCTCTCCTCAGGCTCCGCCTCTCGCTCTCCACAGGCTCCCCTCTCCCCGCCTCCACAGGGCTCGCCTCTCCCCCCTCTCCTCAGCTCCGCCTCCTCTCGCTCTCTTACAGGGCTCCGCCTCTCCCCCGCTCTCCACAGCTCTGCCTTCTCCCGCTTCTCCTCAGGCTCCGCCTCTCCTCGCTCTCTACAGGCTCCGCCTCTCCCCCGCTCTTCCACGGGGCTCTCCTCTCCTCACTCTCCAACAGGGCTCCGCCTCTTGCTCTCCACAGGCTCCGCCTTCCTGCCTCTCTCTTCCCACTCTATCACCCTTTTTATATTAGCGAAAACGAGTTTACTATAAGACAATAGTCACTTCCTAAATGATTCTAGCACCCCTCTGGCCAACGAGGAGTAAAAGTGTTATTCAGAAACCCGTCTTTTGTAAAAAAAGTTCACCCTTTTTATTAACCCCACTGCGGAGGAGTGATGAGAGACGAGCGTATCGAGCGATGTCGTAATTGTGTTTAAACAAAATCCATCAATCGAGAAATGATTTAATTCTTAATCAATGACTCTTTACACTCGTATCTGCACTCAAGATCTGAGGACCTCTGCGGCTAAACATGCCGGAATGGTCACATGATTGGTGGTCTCCCAGTATTTATCTATGGAGGGAACCTTCACCCAAGTGGCACGTCGTGGTACAGAGGGGCGCAACCGAGGTCGGGCGGCCCGTGTTATACCCGGATGTGTCAAGAGGAGGCCGGGTTGCGTTGCTCTGTTCCGCTGGCGCTCAGGCTGCCAGAGGACACGTATATCGAAGACCAACAGGGCCCATATGCGACCAGGCTCAATCTTTCCCCCGGCGTACCGAGCGGCTCCTGCCAATAACACTCAGCGCAAGGACGGGAGCACCGGCCGGCCCATCGGATTCAGCATATG
>BROE01000006.1:2488575-2504166 GCA_036571765.1 Plecoglossus altivelis
TTGTACATCTTCAATACTCGTATTGACTGTATGAGCCTTTCCTCTATAGTGAATTCTATATTTGAGCAAACTTACTCGGCGAATGAAGCCGATTCTGAAGTGAAGTGAAGTGACGTATTGTCAAGTATGGTTACCCATACTCAAAATTTTACCTCTGCATTTAACCCATCCAAGTGCACACACAGAAGTGAGTAGTGGGCAACCGCACGCACACACAGTGAACATACACCCGGAGCATTCTGACGTTGCCCCACGTATGAAACATATCATGCAGATGTTTTAGTGTTACCTGTAGAGTGGGAGAGTTCTTATCTTCATTTCCCCAGCTCAGAACCCACACCTGGTCGTGAGATTTGTCATAGTGCAGCTTCACTGGATAGGGATCTGTGTTCACAGTCTGTAAACCCAAACCAAAGACACGACACAATCAACACTGAACCGAGGTCGCTGCACTTAACACCTTGAGACGCTTAAACAAGTAAAAAAAAAAAAAAAAAAAAGAAACTTTGGATTCTGTAACACATTTCAGCGTCAGGAACCCTTTTTCGTCCGTGCTAATGCATTAGATTTGACGGGAAGAATGTTTTTCTTAGAGGAAGACAAAAGGCGCATTCAAGTTTTTATGTATGAGGTGTTACTGGAGTGGTGACAGCAACAATTGCTTTACCACACCAGAGTAATTGCTTTCAATCCATACCCCTTTCCTTGACATCTGGCTGCAATATTACATCTAGCCAGAAGTAGGGATGTCAAGAGAGACAAGGAGATTGTTTTCTTGAATTACGTCTACTTGAGAACAGATTGACAGTTATCGAGAACTTGCGGAAAGGGAAACAGAAGCCTACGCGCTTTGTTTTACAAAACATAAAGCAATCATCTTCAATTAAGGTAATTAAAGAATTCTCAGAAACAAGCCGTGTAAACAAAACAGTCGCTTAGTCAACTTTTTTTCTCTCCGGAAGCTAATTTTCGGTGTACCGTGAAATCTTAATGGTATTGTTTCCAAGGTGACCTCGAAACAAACCAACGTGGAAAAAGTAGACGTCTCCACAGAGAATTATTCATTGGAAGGAGGAGATGATTTTGTACCCCCAATGAGCCGCAGTCCAGTTATAACTCAGAAACAGCATCAAAGTTGGTCGTTTGTTACCGCGCCGTACCGCCTTGATTTTATCACGGTGGATAAGCGAAAGTAAACACAACTGAGCCGCCCAAACCGCTTCCTGTTCTTTCAAGACCCGAGTAAGGATCAGGTGGCTAATTACAGAGCTCTAATCAAAGCTAATGAAGCTAAACCTCCAGGTGACCGTATAATGAGTGCGTGACAGTCGCCAGAACTGTCGTCTGGAACCCTGGGGAATATTCCGAGATGGAATCAGCCTCTCTCTCTCTCTCGTTCTGTCCTTCCCTTCCTCCCCAACCTCCCAGGAGTCTTTGCTCTCTGGGACAAACACACACGTTGCCCCGGCACGTTTGCCTTCTGTGCCGGGCAGAGCTCCATATCAAACAAACTCTCTGCAGGACAGCAGTGAGGTCACGTTCCATGATGATGGAAACTGCCTTTTCCATCAGCGAAGATAAACCTGCTTATTTCCTTTGGACACGGACGAAAATGCCTCCAAAAAGTGGCTCCGAAATAAACAAGATGATGAAGTGAAAAATAATTACTTTCATCGCTGAGGGTACGCAATAATTACCTCAGGAACATATTTGGAAAACTGTTTTCTCCTTGGTCTTGGTAGCTCGTCAACTCAAGTCAACCTTCAAGTCGTCAAGTCAACCTTCAAGTCGTCAAGTCAACCTTCAAGTCGTCAAGTCAACCTTCAAGCCTTTTCTGTCATATTAACTCTTTTAAATAAACTGTGTTAGAACAGACTTGAGGGAAGAAAAGCTGACATACAACCAGGGAGCTTGTTTTCAAGAAGGTTTGCTTTTTTTATAACACTTCACAGAGGAGCTGTCAAAACGAAAGGTGATCTTGATTATCCAATTCCAGATGAAATTACCTGGACAGCCTTCTGTGACTGGATGTCAACTAAGAGGACCCGGCTCAAGGTCGGCTGTGTGACGTAAATAAACTTGTCCTTGACGTTGACCGCTGATGACCACACACACTTCTGCTGCGTCTCTCCTGCTGACTGGGGGCACACTTCCTCCTGAAAACACACACGCACACACAAGCACACAGACAGACACACACACACACGCACACACACACAGAAAAGCACACAGAGACACACGTACACACACACAAGCATACACACGCACGCACGGACACGCACACACAAAAGCACACAGACAGAGACACACACACACACACACACAGAAAAGCATACAGAGACACATGCACACACACACAAGCATACACACACGCACGCACGGACACACGCACAAGCACACAGACAGAGACACACACACACACACACAGAAAAGCACACAGAGACACATGCACACACACACAAGCATACACACGCACGCACGGACACACGCACACGCACACACACAAGCACACAGAGACACACACACACACACACACAAGCACACGGAGACACACACACACACACACACAAGCATACGCACACACAAACACACAGACACACACACACAGACAAGCACACCAACACAGACACACACACACACATACACGTGGTTAAACACATAACAACATTGTGCACTATATAACATATTCCACACAGAAAGCTAAATCTCTGTCTGTCTCTCCGGCCTGTTTTCAACCTTCACTCTCATCGACCATCTTGATGTGAGCCTTTCGCGTCACACCTGCTCCCCGTTACGTCCTGCTAAGTCCTGCTGCTGTCAGACACCCCCATCAGCACAGCATCAGCACAGCACCAGCACAGCACCATCACAGCACCAGCAGAGGAGACAGCCCTCATTATCAAGCACAGCCAGGCAGCTACTGCTAGCCAAGACACGTGGGGCGTGTTCCTCTATCAATACAGAAATCATGTTTCCTGCACACTACTTTTTCCCCACAGGGTTTTTGTAGTTTTTCCTCGTGGGTCTAAGGACAGGGGATGTTCTGGGATGGTTGTCCATTTGCTGAAGTCATTTGGACATTGTTTATTGTTTACCTTGCTTTGCTGTTTAAATATATATGTTCTATGTTTTCACTTCCCTGCCACTGTAAATTCTGTGCTTGTGTATCTTGCATGGCGAATAAAAACGATTCTGATTCTGATCCTGATTCACTTGGCACAGGGTTAGCAGCATACACTATGACACTAAACACTAAGCTAGCACTAGGTACTGTAGTTAACAATAGACACTAAGCTAGTACTATGCTAGAACTAAGTACTACAGTTAACATTAGACATTGAGTTAGCACTAGGTACTGTAGTTAACAATAGACACTAAGCTAGCACTGGGTACTATAGTTAACACTAGACGCTAAGCTAGCACTGGGTACTATAGTTAACACATTACACTAAGCTAGCACTAAGCAAGCACTAAACTAGCACTGGGTACTATAGTTAACACTAGGCACTAAGCTAGCACTAGGTACTATGGTTAACACTAGGCAATAAGCTAGCAGTAAGTACTATCGTTAACACTAGATGCTAAACTAGCACTAAGTTATCACAAGGTACTGTAGTTAAGACTGAACACTAAGCTAGCACTAAGCTAGCACTAAGCTAGCACTAAGGTAGCACTAAGGTAGCACTAAGCTAGGCCCTGGGCTAACACCAGCCACTGTCTGCTCTGAGCTGTAGCGCTCATGGTAGGAGGTGGAGGAGGGTTGAGGGGCTCTCCAGATGCATTGTGGGTCATGCATCACAACGGTGAGCTGTGTCTGACGGTCACGGGGACGGTCACAGGGACGGTCACGGTGGGGCTTCCCTGATGGGCCTTGTGTTGTACTGGGCCACATCCTCCAGCTAAAGAGGTGAGAAGAGCACCTGCTGAACCGGCAGAGAGTGTAAATGACGCTGGAGATAATCCCTCTGTGTAATAGGAGCGTGTTCAGTGTGTGTGTGTAGCACTGTGAATGTGTGTGTGTGTGTGTGTGTAGCACTGTGAATGTGTGTGTGTAGCACTGTGAATGTGTGTGTGAATGTGTGTGTGTGTAGCACTGTGAATGTGTGTGTGTATGTGTGTATGTAGCACTGTGAATGTGTGTGTGTGTGTAGCACTGTGAATGTGTGTGTGTGTGTGTGTGTGTGTATGTGTGTGTGTAGCACTGTGAATGTGTGTGTGTGTGTATGTGTGTGTGTAGCACCGTGAATGTGTGTGTGTATCTGTGTGCGTAGCACTGTGAATGTGTGTGCCACAAGTCTTTTCAGCTGAAAAAGCTGGCTTTCGGGGAAGAGCAAGAATGATGTTTAGTTCATCTTTGGCTTTCAGTTCGCCATATCTTTGCTGAATGTCCACACATACTGGGCTGCCATGACTCACCTCTGATATACTACGGATAAATCATATAGATCTCACTGCAGGGCTTGAGCCGTACTGTAGCAGAAAGACAAACTATACCTACTAAGAAAACCGACCAAAAACGGTGCCTAACAATGTGGTGGTGTCGATTGTTTTTAGTTTCACGATAAACAAACGCTAGAACTACGCAGGAGATATGTTAAAGTGTTTACAAGATATTCACAAGCACATCAAAGAGAAGTCTACCTAGGGGTTGTTAGGCGTGGCCCAGCAGAGCTGCAGTTCCAGAATATTCATTACATTTCCCTCTTGCCATTATATTCATTTAGTAGACTTTAAAAAAAAAATTCTTATTATGAATCCCTTTCATTCAAAGTGTATGAGATCCAGCTCAGGTCATTCTGAAGAAAGATCGGTGTCCCTTTTTAATCTGAAGACGTATGGAAACGCAGAGCAGCCTTGTGTGGTTTGTCAGCTCAATTGTAAATGAACCTTTGTACAGCTCCAACACTGCTCACTTCAGAGTGATCCGAAGGCTGTCTCTCCAGTCCACCTCTCCTGTCCTCCCCCTCTCTCTCTCCCCTGTCTACTTCTCCCTCTCTCTCTCCTGTATACCTCTCCCTCTCTCTCCCCTGTATACCTCTCCCTCTCTCTCCCCTGTCTACCTCTCCCTCTCTATCTCCCCTGTCTACCTCTCTCCCTTCCTCTCTCCCTCATGTCCACCTCTCCCTCCCTCTCTGTCCCCCTCTCACTCCTCCTGTCCACCTCTCCCCTGTCCACCTCTCTCCCTCTCCCCTGTCCACCTCTCTCCCTCCTGTCCACCTCTCCCTCCCTCTCTCTCTCCCCTGTCCACCTTTCCCTCCTTCTCGCTCTCCCCTGTCCGCCTCTCTCTCCCTCTCTCCTGTCTACCTCTCTTTCCCTCTCTCTCACTCCAGAGATGAGAGTAGTTTCATCTTATGTTCATAACCTCCTTGGTATAACACTGAGGCATAATGAATTGTGGAGTTATTACCATAAACCATCAATCAAAAGTTCTCTGAATAGAGTATGTGTGTGTGTGTATGTGTCTGTGTTCATGTGTAATTGTCTGTGTTGATGTATGTGTAGGCAGTAGTGTATGTGAGTGAGAGTGCGTGCATGCAGGAGTGCGTATGTGTGTGCTGGAGTGTGCATGTGTGTGTGCAGGAGTGTGTGTGTGTGTGGAAGCGTGTGTGTGTGTGCAGGAGTGTGTGTGTGTGCACCGGTCTGGGTGGGATGCGGGGGTCTCCTTGTTCAGAATGAGCTAAGCTCTGCGATAATGCACTCACACACCCCATTCCCTCTAGACGGCACTGAGACGAGAAGCTACAGAGTTCAGCTTGATTGATATCCTAATCCAGGCATGGCTCTCTGAGGACATGCTTGATGGTTGTGCATTCACAACGTCACTCGCGACGCAACAGCTGTCCAATCAACAGACGCTGTTTGATGATAGGGGGAAAGGGGGAAAGTGACCATTGGAGAACGTGTGTAAATCGAACATCTATCAGCTCCCTATTTTGAATAACAAGGCAAGGTCCAAGGGGAGTTTGCACCAGTTAAATGGCAGTTTGATAGCGATCTTGACAGGGAAAAAACGTCTTCAGGGAATAGCGAGCCCTCCAAAGGCGGACGATTCTCTGTTCATCAAATATAAAGGCAGCGGTTAGCTGTGCCAGACTAGACTGAAGACTGTGTGTTGGGCCATGTAATAGCTCGTAATCCTTGGCTGAAAATACTCCAGCTTGCACCATGGAAACGCTAGTGTAATGAAAAGCATGTGACTGATTTGTTGATTCAGATGTCTAAAGGATCAGTCTGAATCACTGGCTCCAGTCTGACTTATCTAATGGGTGCTTTGACTACAGAAACAGTGGTGTCTTCTATATCATAAATATAGGATGGTGTCTACTGTATAATCATTTTAGGGTGGTGTCTACTGTATGAGGAGGAAAGGGTGGTGTCTACTGTGGTGTCTACTGTATAATACGTAAAGGATGGTGTCTACTGTATAACACATGAAGGGTGGTGTCTACTGTGGTGTCTACTGTATAAATACGTAAAGGATGGTGTCTACTGTGGTGTCTACTGTATAATACATGAAGGGTGGTGTCTACTGTATAATACATAAAGGATGGTGTCTACTGTGGTGTCTACTGTATAATACATGAAGGGTAGTGTCTACTGTATAATACATGAAGGGTGGTGTCTACTGTATAATACATAAAGGATGGTGTCTACTGTGGGATACATAAAGGGTGGTGTCTACTGTAAAATACGTAAAGGGTGGTGTCTACTGTATAACATATCAAGGGTGGTGTCTACTGTATAATACATAAAGGGTGGTGTCTACTGTATAATACGTAAAGGGTGGTTTCTACTGTATAATACATAAAGGGTGGTTTCTACTGTATAATACATAAAGGGTGGTGTCTACTGTATAATACGTAAAGGGTGGTTTCTACTGTATAATACATAAAGGGTGGTGTCTACTGTATAACACATAAAGGGTGGTGTCTACTGTATAATACCTAAAGGGTGGTGTCTACTGTGGTGTCTACTGTATAATACATAAAGGGTGGTGTCTACTGTATAATACATAAAGGGTGGTTTCTACTGTATATCAGGACAGGTGCAGCCAGGTGTTCAGCTCACCTGAAGGCTCAGGAGTGTCTCACTGGGCTTGATGTGT
The DNA here is from genome assembly GCA_036571765.1 of Plecoglossus altivelis. Taxonomy (NCBI): domain Eukaryota; kingdom Metazoa; phylum Chordata; class Actinopteri; order Osmeriformes; family Plecoglossidae; genus Plecoglossus; species Plecoglossus altivelis. The sequence continues at coordinate 2,495,681 of BROE01000006.1, forward strand.
CTCTGAATCTCACAAGCGACTGGCTGGATGACTTTGATGCCATCGTCGTAAAACACATAAAACATGTTGCCGATTCCTAGACCTGAAGAAAACACACACATTTAGTCAGTCAGCAAGAAGTCTTTACCAAACACAAGAGAGAATCATTACAGTCATGCTTAGTATGTTACAGGTGTGTCTTGTTACAGGTATTGTGCCCCAGTTTCCATATCCTTAATTAACAGAACATTTCACCAGAAAAGCATATTCTCACATGTAATGAGATTGTTATAATTATAAAAAATGATCTCCATTGATTATTGTGTACCGGCTTAAAGAAATGCAAACCCACCTTCCTCTCTCCACAGAATGTTGGCCACTAAAGAAAATAGGAAAAAAGCACCAGTTAGAAACAGATTGAATAGGATATCTTTGTGAACAGACACCTATCATGACTAGTGCCAGGACAAAGAACATCGTTTTACTCAAACGGTGTGATGAATTACACCAGACATACACAAATACCTCAATATATCAAGTGCTTTTATTAATCTGTTCACACCCAAACACTTGCTAGAGAAGCATGGAGATGGGTGTGGGTGTGTTACTGTAAATACGCAAGCACAGCTTGTTTGTGGAGTTTGTGTGGAACAAGGACGTTCAAGGTGACAGGGCAAACCAGGAAAACTAATGAACGTGAACACTATGGAAATAAAAAGTAATTATCGGTTGTTGAGGATTTTCACGCTTTTTCACCGAAGCAACGACAGAAGGTTGCTGGAGATATTAGATACTCATGAACGATCCTCCAATATTTTAACACTGATGAGCATCACCGGTCATTAGCATGGATTATTCTTCTCCCTCTGAGAAAGTGAGACCCGTTTGGCTCATAATGTCAAGGTAATTTCTTATTAAATTCACTTAGAGACAACTCATCGCACGGAATGTGAAATTAAAACTGCGCGGAAAAACCCAGGCACTTTAACGCTTGACCTTAAACGCAACCTCATAGTCGGGCCCTAAAATCCATTCTGTAGCGCTTTCAGATAGCAGGAATAGGTCTATTAAAAGAATGTGCTCGTTCGCCTTGGCTACAAATGAACCACAGAGCACATTGTAAAAGCTGAGCCTATAACATAAAAAATTAAGGGCCGAACCATCTACCCCCCACCCCCCGCCCCCCTTCCTCACTTCTCCTGCTCAGTGCAAATAACTGGCCTGTGCCTTTGTTTGGACTTTCCTCATTTCCCACGTCTAAGCATGACCTTCTCTTATTGTTCAGCTGTCCCATGGTTCCACAGCTTCCATTCCGTGTTCCATTTTCTGTCCGTCCACAAACCAATCTCACCCCAATTCACATCCGATTCTAATCTCAGGCCCTTTTGCAATGCTCATTCTCTTACCCTGCTGCCATGTAGACAGAGAGAGAGAGAGAAAGACAGAGCGAGAGAGACAGAGACAACGAGAGAGAGAGAGAGACAGACAGGCAGAGAAAGAGACAGACAGAGTGAGCCAGAGAGAGAGAAAGAGAGCAAGAGAGAGAGAACGACAGAGCGAGAGAGAAATGGAAGATAAAGAGAATGGGAGACGGAAAGCAGTGACACGGATGTGTTAGTCAGACGTGATCTTTGGAAGGTTCTTCAACGAGCCATCATGGTGCACTCATGCGTGTCCTGCTCCTCATTAAAAAGTTACAAAAGACTCATCAAGATGAGAAATCACACCAAAAACAATAGGAACACTTCCCTGTGTTTTGTTTTTCAAGAGGAAACAAAAAAAATGTGACATGCGGAGAAATGGTGAGACAGAGAGGGTAAGAGAGAGAGAGAGATGGAGAGAGAGAGGCAGAGAGAGAGAGAGAGTAGCAAGACGTTGTGCCCAAGTCTTTTCCAATAACAGTGTGTATCGATGCTATTCATCACCTCCAAGAAAAGATTGCAGTTGTTCTAAACATACCAGTGCCCCATATATCAAATTCGTCATCCATATAATAAAATAGCAATGTGCCACTTTTGGTGATAGGTTCACTCTAGCCTGAATAATAGTTTTCAACTACGCAAACTACAGCCTACTTGCAGAGGGAGGACCACAGAGCTACAATGCCACCTTCCCATCAGCAAGGTCACACAAACTCAAATTGTTTACAAGGGCACAGCGCCGCAACGTTTGTCCCAAACTGCCTGTGGTAACCAGCACCCTGGCATTATGAACCGCGATGCTGTAATGCTGGATGGCAGCGATCCAACTAATCTGGTCGCACCCGATGCGAATGAAACGTCAACGAATCGCGAGGCTGAATTGAGTATTTTAGAGGTGCCGTTAAGCGTAGTTGGGTAACGCGGTTTCAGGGACTGACATTTGTTATGCAAATTATTCTGTCAGTGCGACGTATTCGAATCAGATCATAGCTTTGTGTGATTGCTACGACTGACACACATCTGCGCAATGTTGTCGCCACACAAGTGATATTACTTTTTTTTTCTTTTTTTTTTTTTTACTGTAACGGAAACTGATGGCGCATCACAACTCCGCCTTGATAAATCCCTATGCATTAATTATATATTACACATTTTTTATCATAGGTTTCGATGATAGCTGCTACAGTTAAAGGTTACTTTGTAGCTGACACTCTATTGATTATAATTCTGTTTTACACGAAAAGGACAGGACAGCCGTTATTGCAGTCACACAGTGAATACACATTCTCTCAGCAATGGGTCGATGTTTTTTTAAACAGTGACAGCGATCGTTAAAAAGTGATTACAAAGACTTTATTTAAAACGTCTCCCCATGGCAACAGTAAAACCTACTTTCCGTTAGTCAATTCCAACTACAGTAGCCTACCACTGACCGCCAAACCGCATCAAAGTCCACTTCCTTTATTATTAATACTCTCACTTCCCAAAGTCTCGAAAAGCCGTCACAGGACTAACTCGCTACTTTTTGCTGTTGTTGCTTTTGATAGCTTATCCCAGCATTAAGGCTGGTGGTTTAAGGGTTAACACCGACTGATTGGCGAGTCGTCAATCACACTGTAAGCAATAATTCCGTAAAAGTCTTCAAAGCAGATTGACTGGTTTTATAATTGGGAGAAGGAGCCTTTAGAAAACGGATTTGGGAAAAAAGTGTATCATCTTTTAAAAGAGAAAAAATATCCGAGGACTTAATCCTTGGAGGAATATCCTTGAGATTTTGAAAGTACCAGTAATTCGTGTGGAAAAGTTGAAACATCTATTGAAAATCTTCCACATGGAATTTCCAATGTGATTTTGCTGCGTCAGTGAGTAAAGATGAAACGCTGAGTAAGAAATTAGGTTTTGGAAAAAGATAACTTTTCTGGCTTTCTGCAAGATGTTGAAACCAACGATGAAACAATCTCTCATCAATTCAATTGTCTAAATGAAACATAACAATTCTTCAGGGAAAAAAAGAAGAAGTTTAAAGGTCTCTACAATAACGATGCAGTCAAGACCGTGCTAAAGTTCGACAACATTAATCCTATACAAAGAATCCATGTTTACCACTTCTGAGAAGAATTTCACACAGCGTTGTTTTGTACTATTTTTCCCGCCTGGACAGTCAATGTTGCTAGGTTCATGTTGCTAGGTCCATGTCACTAGGTTCATGTTGCTAGGTTCATGTTGCTAGGTTCATGTTGCTAGGTCCATGTCACTAGGTTCATGTTGCTAGGTTCATGTCACTAGGTTCATGTTGCTAGGTCCATGTCACTAGGTCCATGTTGCTAGGTTCATGTCGCTGGGTCCCGAGTCAAGCACAGCCAGCTGGAAATCATGCTCAACACAGCATAAAAATACGAAAAAATTGAATATGACGAGGTCGATGGAGATTGAATGCAAGCTCTGACTGCATGAGCTCCACCCTCTAAATAACTTGACTACACAGGCAGACAAAACCAACATCCCCCATCCTGACAGCTCCTCAGATATCACAGCATCAGATCGTCAGATATTAAACCCCTATGGTTAACGCTCATGTCTAAACTCTGGGCTCAAGTAGGAGGCGGATCAGTTTGAATGGGGAGGTGGCCAGGCACATCTGCCAAAGCGAATGAAACGTAAGCTTGCAGACTGGTCTGGTTCTCTCTTTTTTAGAGAGACCTATTCTCTCCATTGATGAAACGCAGGGTTGCGGTTTCGAACCTTTCGTCTGTAGATTCTCAGAACGCAGTTCTTGTGTCTCGCCTGAATCCATCTCCTTTCTAATATAACTACGCTCTTACCTATTCAAGATACCTGTCAAGGGCATGCTGAACGAGCTTGTCAAGAGCTCTCTACAGTCTTAATATATCAAAGTGTGAAGTAGCATGCATATGCTTTTTTTGGAAATGGATAACAGCAGGTCGGAGAAAACCTATTGTCGCTCCCACAACATGAAAGTGCACCTCCAGCGAAGGCCTCTGTAGAGTTTTTGTTTCATATATTTGTGTGGACACCAGGGTAAGCTTGAAAAGCCAGTAATCCAGTCTATTTCCTTAGAAGGAGCTCGTTCCAAGGAACCATATGCTTGTCAATGTGGCGTGGTGGAGAAAAGAGCAAAGCCCCAAAGTTAACTCCAGGCCTCAGCTGCTGAGGGGTTGAGTGCCTCTCTTACAGAAGAGGGGAGGTCAGTAAGAGGTCACACCAGCTTATGAAGTCCAACACACAGGCAGCCACAGAGGGGAGTAAGGAAGAGAGGGAGGGAGGTGAGGGAGGTGAGAGAGAGAAGGAGGGAAGGAAACAGGGAGAGGTAAAAGAGGTGAGTGAAGGAGAAGGGAAGGTAGGAAGAGGAGAGAGAGACAGAGGAGGAAGGAAACAGGGAGAGAGATGAGAGAAAGAGAGAAGGAAGGAAGAGGAGAGACAAAGGAGGAAGGAAACAGGGAGAGAGATGAGAGAAAGAGAGAAGGAAGGAAGGAAGAGGAGAGACAGAGGAGGAAGGAAAGGAGAGAGGGAGGGAAAGAAGGAGTGGGAGAGCACGATGGGGAGGGTCCAGAAATAGCCTGGTTATAGAGGTTAACATGCAGTCAAAGTCAGAGCTGTAACTTGTTACTACGAGCAACCGGGCAGTGACAAATGTCCACCAGGACCACTACAAGGAGTCAGCCTAGGCTGGGCTACGTCGTGCCTCCCTGTCATCGTCTCTTCTGACAGCCTGCCATCGTAATGCACCTGCTGGCATAGGGGAGGCCACACAGGCGGAGCAAAGGCAGGCTGTGGGGCGTGACTGAGGGCGTGCAGCGCAAGAAGACAGGCTGGAGCTGAAGGAGTTAAGGTAGCACACAAGCCGTGCGCTGACTCTGAGCTGCATTATAGCCCCGGGGTGGGAGAAACGGCTTCTGGGAACGAGTTTCAACCGTGGAGGGAGAGAGCCAGTTCAGACAGCCATGAGGAAGCATGTCCTGAGGGCTTGGAGACGAGGCTACGAAGGTGATTTAGGCTCCTAAGAGATTCGCGAGTGTGAAACGGGATGTAAGCTCAGAATGGCGATTTGTAACTTCGAAAAGCGATTTTTCGAAAGCGCAGGAAGGATTTGTGAAATCTCTATGACCCTAATTTATCTTTATGCAAGCCCTAGGTACTGGGAATTATGCATAAGAGCTGGAAAGCGATTGGCTAAGCGGTCAGATGTGCAGACAGGCCAGAACGCTATAGGCCAAATGGAGAGTCACTTGCGCTGCTGGGCTTTACGGTTAGGTCTGTCTCGTCTCCCCGCCCCCCTCGTTTCCACAGTAATGGTTGAGAAACTGCTCTCCACGCTGACTTCCTTTTGAACCCGTTCCCATGGGTTGCGGATCCAAAATGGAGGCCAATATCCAACCCCAGAGCTGTTTCATCACACAGTGTGCTCGCAGCTTCAAAGAAGGGGGTGGGGATAAATCAGACTTGTAACCATAGAGATTTGGATCCTATGATGTGTGAAGCAGTGTGCGTTGTGTGGCGTCGCCCTGGGGACGGAAGCTGAACTTCCTGACACAGCCCAAAGGCGTCGAGGTCAGTGTCGCTGGCAGGACTTGTGAGGTGAAGTAAGGTGCACGCTCTTCATACTCCACCCTTACGTACAGAACAGCCAGCACCGAGGCGGCACTAATGACAGCCTGCTGATTGGACAAAAACCAGATGGGGGGGGAAAAAAATATGACTTTTTTCTGGCATTTCTGAAAAGGCCAAATATAACGACTGGGAAAGAGAGATAACTTCGCACCAGAGTAAAGAAGACTATCCATGTGTTTGTAATGAAGAGCTGACCTAAACTTTGTCCTCATATTTCACAAGCACTTAGATGATTGACAATCACAGCTGGATCACAAAGGCAGAACAGCCAACAGGAGAATAACAGAGAAGAAGATTTCAAACGTTGGCGATTAAACGAGCAGGAATGCATGTCTAGTGGCCCATCAAGATAATAATGGTCTCACAGGCCGAAGGCCTAGATGAGAAAGAATACCGTATTGTGAGAATAACTGCTATTTCTCTAGCAGTGGTTCTATTATTACATTGGAGGTTATAAACTATTAAAAAGCGAGGAGATGAATTATTGAACGCTTAAGCTGCATGGTCCCATTATCCTCAGAAAGGGACACACATCATAAGTTATACATACAGGTCTTTCGAGCGGAGTCTTCCACAAACAGCGAGGAGATGTCTTCATCCACCCCAGCCTCGTTCTTGGCGATGCAGGTGTACGCGCCAGTGTCCTCAAAGTGCACATTGCTGATGTGCACCTCGCTGCTATTAGCTGGACGACACGAGGGAAGACACACACACACACACACACAAGTGCACACACACACAAGTGCACACACACACACAGGCAGACTTTAAGTTTGCATGGCGGACTAAGATAAAAGACCACTGACACCATTTGAAGAGAGGCATGGCAATTTTGATCAAAAGCTAAAGCTCTTACATAAGAGAGTCCAAACAGCAAGACTAGCTGGAGTGAGGGGTTCAGGGGCGGATATTGTGTCTATGTGTGTGTCTGTGTGGTTTGGGGCATCTGTTGGGGAAGGATTTAAGTGTGACACCCGAGGGAATCACTCTGAGATTTACACAATTAAACTTGCCATTCAAGCAGAACACAGGCACGCACAGACACATGAACTGAAAATCGAGTTGATTTTCATATATTACAGCAAGTTGTTGAACACATCTCCTAAACCAGTCTCCTGAACACATTTTCTTACCAACTCTGAGTGTGGTAATGGGACCTGAGTACAGGCACCCTAACAAGTCTCCTTAACAAGTGTCCTTACTGTGTCTCCTTAACAAGTGTCCTTACTGTGTCTCCTTAACAAGTCTCCTTACTGTATCTCCTTAACAAGTGTCCTTACTGTGTCTCCTTAACAAGTGTCCTTACCGTATCTCCTTAACATGTCTCCTCACTGTGTAACCGTAACATGTCACCTTAACGTATAACCGTAACATGTCACCTTAACGTGAAACCTTAACGTGTCACCTTAACAAGTGTCCTTAATGTGTCTCCTTAACAAGTCTACTTACTAAGTCTCCTTACTGTATCTCCTTAACATGTCACCTTACCGTGTAACCTTGACATGTCTCCTCACTGGGTCACCTTAATGTGTCACCTTAATGTGTCACCTTGACATGTCTCCTCACTGTGTCACCTTAATGTGTAACCTTAATGTGTAACCTTAATGTGTAACCTTGACATGTCTCCTCACTGTGTCACCTTAATGTGTCACCTTAATGTGTAACCTTAATGTGTAACCTTGACATGTCTCCTCACTGTGTCACCTTAATGTGTCACCTTAATGTGTAACCTTGACATGTCTCCTCACTGTGTCACCTTAATGTGTCACCTTAACAAGTGTCCTTAATGTGTCTCCTTAACAAGTCTCCTTACTAAGTCTCCTTACTGTATCTCTTTAACATGTCACCTTACCGTGTAACCTTGACATGTCTCCTCACTGTGTCACCTAAATGTGTCACCTTAATGTGTAACCTTGACATGTCTCCTCACTGTGTCACCTTAATGTGTCTCCTCACTGTGTCACCTTAATGTGTCACCTTAACGTGTCACCTTAATATGTCACCTTAACATGTCACCTTAACAAGTGTCCTTACTAAGTTTCCTTACTGTATCTCCTTAACATGTCACCTTAATGTGTAACCTTGACATGTCTCCCCACTGTGTCACCTTAATGTGTCACTTTAACGTGTCACCTTAACAAGTGTCCTTACTGTGTCACCTTAACATGTCACCTTAACAAGTGTCTTTACAGTGTTGCTTTTCTCAGAGTGTGATCACGGGAGCTGCAGGCTTCGTCTCACCTTGCAGAGTGAGCTGTTTGGACAGCTTGGTGGTGATGTCCATGCCGTTCTTCAGCCAGGACAGCTGAGGCTCCGGGACGCCGTCTGCGTGGCAGCGCAGGCTTGCTGTCACCCCCGGCTCCCTAGCCTGGCTCTCGGGGTACACCCGGATGACAGGGGGCACTGGAGGGGGGGAGAGAGAGAGGGAGGGAGGGAGGGAGGGAGGAGGGTGAGCAG
>BROE01000006.1:2504763-2582439 GCA_036571765.1 Plecoglossus altivelis
TACACACACACACACACACACACACACACACACACCTACACTCTCTCACACATTCCCCCCCCACACACACTTGGGCAAGTGCACAAACAACACATATATCTACACTTTCTCCATCTCTCAAACACACACACCCCCCACACAAGCACCCCCTTCCACACACACACACACACCAACACCCCCTTCCACACACACACACTTGGGCAAGTGCACAAACAACACATATATCTACACTTTCTCCATCTCTCAAACACACACACCCACCCCCCACACAAACACCCCCTTGCACACACACCCATATATAACCCCATCAGTGGGGCTCCATCTAGCACCATGCTAGAGGATGATAACCTACTAAGCCTGGCTTGTTTTAACTCTTTCTGCCAGGATTGAACCCGTAGCCCCTCTCTGTTTCCTGTGCCTGCATGTCTGCCTTCCCTCTCCCATCGCTCTGCCGAGCTGATTGTAGAAACTGTCAACACTCAGCGGTAACTCTTCTCAGGCCCAACCCGTCCTCGGGCCTGTCCTCATCTCTACCATGTGATTACTCTTTGGGGAGAGCTGTTCTCCCCGGAAAGCTCTGGCCCTCCCTGATCCTGAAACCCAGCGATGGGGAGGCAAGCCTACGATGACCCCCCCTCCCCCTCCCCCAAGCTCTGATGTCGAAATGAATTGGAAACCAGCTCTGCCAGAGCTAGCTGTTGTATGCTAGCTTTGAGGCGCGTCTCACGAAGGAAATCGAAAGCTTCCCCAGAATGGCGTTACCACGGCTTCCAGCGATTTCGGAAATGCGATTTGAAAAAAATCGATTTCGTTAAGTTCTGCTGATTCTTCCCCGCATTTTTTCTGTATTGAAAGGTGTTCTCGTTTGGGTAAAAGTGATTCAAGCCTGGACTACTGTAAACGTATAATTATGTCAATTTAATGACATAATTATGTCGGGACAACTAAAAATTGAGTTTTCTGTATGGCTGGGTTTGTAAGCGTTACTCTAATAGCTTTTATCAAAGCTGGTCAAACATTTGACCATCTAATCATTTAATACAATACTGCAAACTCCGATTTATTTATTTCCTTGAAGAATTCCATTCTCAGATGGCCCTTGCTGCATAATTAGAGTTATTTCACAATTGTACTTGTTCCCTGGTTTCTAGATTGATTGGGTGATTGCAGCCGGTCCTTCGGCTAAACATGAACTGAATCTGTTTGGAAGACTGTTGCTAGGCTAACAGTCTCTAAAAGCCTTTTATCAGCATCAGGAAACAGCTATGTCTGGATTGGGGGAACTTGTACCTCGTTCACAACCGCAGCCAGCTTGAGGGACTAAGCAGTTCATTTGAGGGGTTTGGTCAACCAACTCTAACAGCGTCCGCCGAGCTGAAGGAGTTACTTTTATACTGCATGAAAGAATCCTTGTGTTTAAGCCCTTTCTGAGAGCTATGCTGGAGTTGAGCCTGTGCTGAATGAGCGCACCCTTACACCAGTGAGAAAGACTTGACCTAGATATAACAGGTGATAGCATCAACATGTGCTTGTATCTATGAGATAAGCTCATTCTGTAATGACCCAGTCCTCAAGAAACACAGTATTTCTGCCATGACGTCTTCTTCAAGGCTGCTGCTAATGGATAAGTAGAAAGCGAAGCCACGTTAAGATGTTTTTGTCAACACCTTATAGATATTAAAAGATTCAAAGCCTTTCTTCTACTGAAAACATCGCTCTTTATTTCAACCCACCCACTCCAACAGATTTTGGACTCGAATGGACGCTCGTGTTCCCAAATAACCAGTTTTTTATACACAACACTGGGACAAAAAAAGATGGCTCCGCAAGCTTGTCCAAACCCGATTCTTCTTCAAAAGAAAATACTCACTGTGGATCAATGTTACTGTACTTCTTGTCAAAACAACCCTGTTATCAAGTTGCATTTCCTCTCAGGGTCTTGGGGGAGGGGGGGAGGGGGGGAGGAGGGTGTTAGTGGCCCTGTCGCCCCTGTCTCTCTGTATTGACCGCTTCTTGTCAGAGTGGCTGAGTGTGCGCCACAGGTGTGGTTTAGCACACTGACGGTGACTTCGTACCAACAGGAGTCATGGAGCAAGCGCTCTGCTGCTGAGGAAGAGGGAGAGGAGGGAGGGAGAGGAGGGGGGGAGAAGAGAGAGAAGGAGGAAGAGGAGAAGGGAGAGGAGGGGGGACAGGAGGAAGAGGAGAGGGGGAGAGGAGGGAGAAGAGGAGAGAGAAGGAGGAAGAGGAGGAGGGAGAGGAGGGAGAAGAGGAGAGAGAAGGAGGAAGAGGAGAAGGGAGAGGAGGGGGGACAGGAGGGAGAAGAGGAGAGAGAAGGAGGAAGAGGAAAAGGGAGAGGAGGGGGGGATGATGAGGAGGAAGGGGATGGAGAGGAGGAGAAAGGATGTGTGAGAGGAGGAGGGAGAACAGGAGGGAGAACAGGAGGAAGAACAGGAGGGAGAACAGGAGGTGCTTACCGTTCACCTGCAGCACGTGCGTCTGCGAAAGCTGCTCGTAACCGTCGCCATAGCAGCTGTAGTTCCCCATGTGAGTGGTGGTCACCTTGGTGATGTACAGAGAGCCGTCGTCTCCGAAATCCTAAGGAGCAGAGAGGTCTGGTCAGCTGACAGCGGGAGGGTTCAAAGGTCAAGCCTTGGTCGGCGTACGTCTGCACTCTGAAGGGTCTTTGGTTGTTCGAATCCTTGGTTTGGAGGAGGAATGGCCGTGGGAAATCGGCAGGATGGGAAAGCGAGTATTCAGGAGTACCAGGTCAATAAAGGAGCATTGTGAGACTGTGTTCATAAAAAAGAAAAATAAATACTGATCTTTGTTCAACCGTACAGTCGCATTATGCCGTTCAAGGTAACAGAAAAATGTACAGCCTGACGGGAGGGAACACTACTCATAGTAGAACAATTCTTTTAAAACAATCATGTGAATTCTTAGTATCAACGCTCAAATTCACAAATGTCTGCGCAGAATTCACACCAACGAAGCATGAGAAAGCATACATGAGAAAGCATACAGGACTGCATACAATTTGTTGGAAAATAACACAGCTGAAGAAAACCAAACGACAAGTGTTACTCTGTTAAAACACGCATGCTACAGAAACACATCGGTTGCACACACACGTTGTGAAATAAGCCTTGGCAAAATCGCAAGCCAGCCCGTGGCATGAGATTGTGAGCAACATCAGATGAAATGCTGATAAATGCTGTGTCATGACGGTGACCACAAGAGCGTGCTGAGTAAGAAAATAACCAAAAGTGCTGCAGTAACATTGGTGAGAGTCCAAGAAGCTAATGAGTCGATGCAGAGGAAATGGTTCATCCTAAAGTGTCTATTCTCCTCATTAGAAGCAAACCTCACATTCCTGCTCTCAATTTGTTAGGGTCTCCTGGGGAATATTTCCCCCCCATTTGATTTGAGTCTAATTTGATTATAGAGCTTCGAATCAAGGCACACAGAAAGAGATTGCAAATCTTTGAGGGTGTTTATTATCATAATCCCTGAAAGGCAAATGAAGGTTGTGTTCCTTTATTAGGCTTGGTTACCATCCCTTGGCTTCCTGTCAGACAGCGATGAAGCTGGCCTGCCCTGTTTAGAGGTTTACGCTCTCTGTAGTCATCCAGGGCTCTGATATATAGCAGAGCAGAGGGGAAGAGGGGGGCAGGGGGGTGGGTGGTGACAGGGGGGCCATGCAGGGGCAACAGACCTGCACCGTGTGAGGGGGATTGATGGTGCGTTTTGGCCCTTCGGCTGAGAGCATATTGTGTCACCTTTTTAAATGAAAAATGAATGGTGAGAAAAATGAAAGTCTGAGGAGTGGAACGGGTGGTGCTAGAGGCTATCACCCCGGCAACCTCCTCCACCCTCACCCCCACCTCCCCCCCTCCCCCCTCCGCTGTGCCGAGTCACCTCGCTCCTCACCTGCCTCCTCCCTGCAGACAGGGAAGGGGGGCAGGGCTTTGACGGCACAGCCTGAGGGACGTGCACATCTAGGCCATCCTCTTAAGACGAGGCAGGTGCCTTCTTAAGCTCATCAACCTGGTTAACCTCCACAAAGGCTCAAAGGAGAGCTAGCCTGCTGGGATCCTGACAGCCAGCAGGTGTACCAGGTGAGCTTTTGGGACGAGTGTGGGGGAGGACAGGGGACGGGGGGAGTGAGGAGGGGGGGGGGGGGGGGGGGGGGAGTTCTGTTTGCCACGACACCACAAGGACTCATTAGCTTCGCTGCTCTTTGTGAATGAAAAAGAATGGTTTGACGTTATTATTCGGTTCTCAAGTGTCTGTTCTGCAAAAACAAAACCTACCTGGTTTGGGATCTGTGTTGTGTTGTGTTTTGGTGGTAGGGAAGAAACACACAACAGGAACACACGGCTATTAGTTCTGAAAGAAGCTCTGGTTTTAGTCACTGTTCAAGTTAAAAGGAAGATACGGCCCATTAGTTTAGTTCACAGTCAACACTGTACAAGCCTTGGGCTTGTATCGCTAACGATAGACCACACACCCAACAGTCACGTCTTGCCCGACCCAACGTGTTACATTTTATTTATCAGAAGCAACGTTTAAAAACAACCACAACCACATCCTGTCAAGTCCCCAAGTCCCGTCCGTTTGCTGCCAGCCTCTGCTCTCAACGGACGATGGACTCGGGTTCGCTGGATGACGATGGACTCGTCCCTGGATAAGGTTCGCTGGATGACGATGGACTCATCCCTGGATAAGGTTCACTGGATGACGATGGACTCGTCCCTGGATAAAGTTCGCTGGATGACGAAGGACGCAGGAGAGACTTTGCGATGTCGTTCGTTCCCTGGCTGATGCATTCCAGAGGTAGAAGGTGTGGAGATTCTGCAGCAGACTGACTTCAGTCCCCTGACGACATCCTCGCAGGAAGTCGTTTAGCAAACCTTGCCGAGCCAAGCGTATTTTACCACCTTTAGACCACAGGAGAGAACTAGAGAAAATGACGCAACACCCGGCAACAGCGATGGTCGTGGATTTATAGTAAGCTGCTTTGTCAAAATGGAGACCGGCTCTATTGAACTCCATAATACTAGCACACCGACGGGATTAATGCGGCATTCATCGAGTCTGTGTTTTGACAGAAACGTTTTATTTTAATGTTATTTATTCAACATCCTTTTCAAATGGGACGCAGATATACAGTTAACTTTTACATATTTACCGTTAGGTAATTCTAATTAGGATTGGAAGTTGTAACTAAGTAATTACGGAGAAACTTTGGAGAAAATCGAGTTCATGGTAAGTCACAGTGGAGTTTGGAGACAGCAGGTGCATCTAACTCCACAGAGTACAGCCATAACAAACCACAAGGGCGCTCTCCCATGACGGATTGAGCACATGAAAATAATCTGGGCTAAGCTGGTGTTTGGATCCTGTTGATTTTGTGCCATTAGCATTTCCATACAAGGTCCTGTTAGGGTTATAAATGAAAATGAAAATGACTTACATTTGTTTTATTATTTATTAAAACCTCAGCTCCAATAAGCAACATGATTATATTCAGTCACAAGAATCTGAATACAAGCCTCTGTTTTCTGTTGCTCATTGAAGATCCTCACGGCACTATTTGTGGTGATTATGTCCACTGAGCTGAGGGTGAAAGACTAAGGCTTCATTAGACGACCACATGGAACCAGGGGTGACATCCACAGGCCCAAAGTGTCAGCGGTCAAGGTCAAGCGGTCATGGTCAAAGAAAAGCTCACAGCAAAATACATGATCTTTTCTAGCATGCTTACATGTCGCCTTTGAATCCCATCTTAAGATGTTTTTAAAAGGGAATTCTCTGTATTTTGCTCTCGTGGATAATCACGTCTCGCTACGCTATTTAGGGGGAAATTAGATGAAGCAAAAAGAGTCGCTCATTGGTCGAACACACACATTCAAGTTTTGCTTTACGTTTCAAAGTGGAACACATTTGAACAAAAGGTCATGTTAAAATATACCTTCGACACATCAGCTCCATCAAGCGAGATGGTATTTTTCCATGTGAGTAACACAAAGACCACCCTCTAGCTTCGAGAACAGGAGATGTCTTGAGGCGATATCAAAAGATGAAACTAACAACAGGGTTCCACGTCAAGCCTGCAGCTCCAGAACCGAAAAGCATCAACTAAAACCGTCTTTGAACACTTCGCCTCGTACACAAAAAGCAGAAGATCTAATCAAAGACAGCCCGGTTCGACCCTGCTAGATCTAGACAGCACTTCTTCATCCAATAGTAATATCACACTCCTGCTACATAATCCAAGTTGACAGACAAGTGAGCTGGTGTTCGCATGTCAGAGGTTTGCCACCCATTACAACGTTCATACACTCCTGCAGACGGAACAGAGAGAAGACAGCTCTTCTGCTTTTACATTCAAACCAGCGCACATCACCGGGGATGTAACTGGGGCCCAAAAAAGAAAGAAATAAGATTCCTCATGTTTATGTAAATGGTGATCATGCAACACCACCAGAGAGAGAGAGAGAGAGAGAGAGAGAGAGAGAGAGAGAGAGAGAGAGAGAGGGGGCGAGAGAGGGGAGGAGACAGAGAGGAGAGGGGGAGAGAGGGGGGACAGAGAGAGGGGGGAGAGACAGGCAGAGAGAGAGGGGAGAAACAGAGAGAAGGGGAGACCAGAGAGAGGGGGAGAACAGGCAGAGAGAGGGGGGGAGAGCAGGAGAGAGAGACGGAGGGGGAGACAGAGAGAGGGGGAGACAGAGAGAGAGGGGGAGACAGAGAGAGAGGGGGAGACAAGAGGAGAGGGGGAAACAGAGGGGGGGAGACAGAGAGAGAGAGATAGAGGGGGGGAGTTGATCCTGGGTGGTAGCAGAGGGGCTGACTGCCGACAGCTGCACCCTCCTCGTGAGGTTTTAAGGGTCATCAACATTTAATGTCACATTAGTGGCTTCGCTGGGTCCCCTTTATCTACTGTGACAGTGTTGACTCAATTATGCACTCAGGCATGGCTCGCTTGGTCGTGACAGAGCCTCTCTGACACCACCCTCACCCCCGTGTCAACCCTCCTCAACCCCCCTGCACCTCACCCCTCCTGCTCCTCACCCCTCCTGCCCCTCACCCCTCTCCTCCTTAACCACTGTACCTCCCACCTCCTCCTCACCCCTTATCTCCCCTGCACCTCACCCCTCCTGCACCTCACACCCCTGCTCCTCACCCTTCTTCTCCCTCACCACTGCACCTCACCCCTCTCCTCCCTCACCACTGTTCCTCCCCACACCCTCTCTTCCTCCAACCCTCACACCCTCACATCTCTTCCTGCTCTTCCTCAACCCCCCTCACCCCTCCATATATCCTAGTCTACCATCCTGTCTCAGTGTGCTGGCTTTGAAGAGGATGAAAGTGACATGCCGGTTGTATGAGGCTATTAAAGATATGTGCACACACACACACACACACTTAGACACACACACTCACACACGTGTGTACTCACACACACACACTTAGACACACACAGGGTCAGACTCACACAAACACACACACACTTAGACACACACACGGTCAGTCACACACACACACTTAGACAACACACAACTGACAACACACTACACATACACTCAACACACACACACTCAGACACACACACTCAGACACACACATCAGACATCATACACTCAGAACACACACACGGTCAGACACACAACACTCAGACACACACATCACTCAGACACACACACGGTCAGACACACACCACTCAGACGAACATACACTCTAGACACACACACTCACACAAAAAAAACATAAACTGTGAAGATGGAGAGAGCAAGGAAAGGATAAAGAGAGAAAGATGGAGAGACAGACAGACACACACACACTTAGACACACACAATCAGGAACATACACTCAGACACACATTACACTCAGGACACCCACACTCAGACACTCACGGTCAGAATGACACACACACTCAGACACACCACACAATCAGACAGTCACACACGGTCAGACACACACACACTCAGATACACACACTCAGGTACACACAACACCCAGACATAAGACACACACTCAGAACACACACACTCAGACACACACACACTCAGACACACACACACTCAGACACACACACGGTCAGACACACACACACTTAGACACACACACTCAGACACACACACTCAGACACACACACTCAGACACACACACACTCAGACACACACACACTCAGACACACACCCACACACACATGCAGTGAGCAGTAGTTGCAGAGACCATAGCTGGCCGATGCTGACTACATCCTCCTGTTCCTCTGCTTGTCTCTGTTTGTGGACATGGTCCTCCACACCAGACCCTGGCACAGCTAACACGAGGAACGCCCTGTTGGTGTGGATCACAGATAAACCAACAATGTCCTTCCAAATCACTCCTCCTCCCCTCTTTGTTAGAGCTACAAGGAAAAAGCCTTCCAGCCAGGCTGATAATCTGAGCAGGGAAAAGGACAACAGGAAGCAACAAGATGTTGCAAGTGCTTTTCCGTCACTCTCTATCCATCGCCCCAGGCTGTCCCCAAGCTTGGAGTACAATACTCAACACACAATACACCCTTCCATCACTGTGGAGGGGAAGTGACATCACAGGTGAAGTCTGGGGAACTGTGGGCCATCTGTTGTGGCCTTGTGTCACATAAAGCAAAGAGATTTTCGCCAAAAAGAAAAGAAAATGTCTCCAAACTTTCTCCAAAATAACTCTCAACTCAAATTAATATTGTTATTAGCTCTACATTTCCTAAACGGCTGCGCGTTTGACTTTATTACAATATGACGGTCAGTCTAACTAAGACATGAGGTAGAAAGACAGAGACAGAAAAAGAGAGAGACATAGACACAGAGGGGCGTTTGACAGAGAGAGAGAGAAAAAGAGAGAGAGAGAGACAGAGGGGCATTCGACAGAGAGATGGAAAAAGAGAGAGACAGAGACACAGAGGGGTGTTCGACAGTTAGAGAGATAGAAAAAGAGAGAGAGACAGAGACACAGAGGGGCGCTCGACATAGAGAGATAGAAAAAGAGAGAGAGAGACAGAGACACAGAGGGGCGCTCGACATAGAGAGAAAGAAAAAGAGAGAGAGAGACAGAGACACAGAGGGGCGCTCGACATAGAGAGATAGAAAAAGAGAGAGAGAGACAGAGGGGCGCTCGACATAGAGAGAGACACAGAGGGGTGTTCAACAGTGATATCTTACATTGATGTCCTCCAGATCCAGGGTATTGAGGACCTGATTGTTGCGCTTCCACATTATGGGAGGTCTGTGCTCTCCGGTGATTGCACAGGTCAAGACGGCGCTCTGGCCAACGGTTACCGTGGTGACGCTCAGCCTCTGGTCGTCGGGGAGGCGGAGCTGGAACACTTCTGCCGACAGAAACACACACAACGCGATGAGGCCACCTGCTCCTGACTGTGCCACGGTGTGAAAAGTAGTGGGCTGTAGTGTGTGTGTGTGTGTGTGTGTGTGCGTGTGCATGTAAATGTGGGCTTCAATGAGTGTGTGTGTGTGTGTGTACATAAACGTGGGCTTCAATGAGTGTGTGTGTGTGTCCATGTGTGTGTGTATGCGTATATGTGTGCTGCAGTGTGTGTCTGTATGCGTACATGTGTGCTGCAGTGTGTGTGTGTGTGTGTGAGTGTGTGTGTATGCTGTATGCGTATATGTGTGCTGCAGTGTGTGTGTGTGTGTGTGTGTGTGTATGCGTATATGTGTGCTGCAGTGTGTGTGTGTGCTGCAGTGTGTGTGTGTGTGTGTGCACGTCTGCCCCAGTGTTACTGGCTGTGTACACTTTACACTCGTTTAATAATCATTGGACTGTTAATGACATGCAAGGACCAAAGAGGCAGAATAATTGCAATAAAGTGTATTTACCTGCATCCTTAATTTAATCAAGCTTAACAGACACAGAGTGGTTCATTTCGACATGTTTACAAAAGCACAGCAACAATTCATAAGCCGAACAGAAACATATGCTGAGAGAATTACCCAAAGGCTCCCCATATGATACCTAGTTCAGATACAAGTGACTCGTGTCATTTCAACACGCTGACTGGAGATGCATCCATGTTAATGAACGCTTTATTAATGCCAAGCCATCGTCTGTTTTAGCTTCAGACTTACAACTACCTTGTTGGAATCAATCAAATTCAACACAAACGTTATTTTCTATAAAGAGAGTGGGTGTTTTAATGAACTTCAAATTAAACCACAAATGATGTCATGTTTTTTTTGTTTTTTTTAAAAGTTTGGTAATAACACATTGCACAAAGACAGGTTTGCAGTCCCTCCACACACAACTTTAACTAAGTACTAACTGAGCGCTCTACAGAAAACCTATTTATAGAGCTGGAAAGACGAGGCTGACCAAAAACAAAGCTGTTTTGTGAGTGTGTGGTCAGTGCATTCAGCTCAACAAGTATAATTTGTCCAATTATTCAATGAGACAATGAACACAATGTCATTACTCAAACCGTTCGTCTATTTGGTTACGTAACTAGACTTTTGTGAGCACGCTTTCACTTTTTTCCCCCTTTGGGTTAATGAGAGACAACGTAAGAGAAACAATGACTCCATTTGTTCTGCTCCCGAAGGCGTGAAATACCAAAACCTTACGGACAGCCTGGTCTGGCAGACAGAGTAACCTCAGCAGAGCTGCTGTGCCAGAGAAGAAGACCTTCACTTATTCGTCGGTAACTTCAGGAGCCTTCGCGTTCACTAGCAACAACTTGGTTATTGAATATCATCATAGTTTCGCATCCGATTACTGTTTATTCTACCATTGAACAACTGTAGCTCGATCAATATTGTGTGGCAGATCTCTCTCTCTCTCTCTCTCTCTCTCTCTCTGTCTCTCTCTCTCTCTGTCTCTCTGTCTCTCTGTCTCTCTCTCTGTCTCTCTGTCTCTCTGTCTCTCTGTCTGTCTGTCTGTTTCTCTCTGTCTCTCTGTCTGTCTGTCTGTCTCTCTTTCTCTCTCTCTCTCTCTCTCACACACACACACACACACACCTTTACAACCTTCCCCCGTGTTGGTTGTGTGTGAACCTCATTGATAGAACTCCACATCTCCACGTATAAGACAGAAAAGGATGTTTAAACTGGGTGAAACAGCCTTGAAAGCTGGCCTTTTCATTGACACAAAGACAGAGCATATCATCTACGATTCTCTCTCAACAACAACAGCACTTTTTAATGGAGTCTTCCGACAGCTGAATTAGCCAACGAATACATGGATGGCTGTTCCCACAACGTTGATAATGATTACTATTGATTTAGAAAAAGTGAAGGCAAGTTTCTTTGTTGAAACACACAAAACTCCTGCATGCAGTCTCTTTCATTATCTCAAGTAAGTTCTTATTAGGTTATGGTTGATGGTCATGGTTGTCACATAATTCAAGTTAACACTTTGGAAAAAAAATCTCCCATCTGTTACCTGTCTAACAAAGTGCAAAGTGAAAAATGAGGCCGAGGCTAACATAAATATTTAGAGAACAATTAGCGCGACTACACCTCAGTCTGAGGTATTCGCGGCCGTTCATGGCAACGAATCCCTTCGAGCAACATTAAGATTTTAACAATAACTCAAGACCATGGCGATATTGGATGGAAGCCGAATGCCCACTGCCCACTAGCCGTTATCAAAGAGGAAACATTTCCGTGTCAAATACATTTTCCTCACAGTGCAACCCTCCCACACGCCATCCTCTCTCACATCCTCTCTCACACTCTGGCGAATACCTACCGCTCTGTGTAAACACCCGAACCATTCAGTTAGCACAAAACAAACCCACACTGTAGAGTTGAGCTAGCGGTTTGCTGGCGTGTGGCCCTCCCGGTGGCTCTCCTCTGGAGCAACAGCACGACTCCCCCCTATTTCCCCCTACTCTCCCGACGTTTCATTAAAACGTCTGTTCCCCTCCACTTTCATCTGCCCTCCTCCGCCATCCACTCCCGGAGCTCTATTAAGATCCTCCTTTTCTCTCGACCTGCTAGCTGAGCAAGAGCGATAATATCGCTGCTAACAGACCGCATGTTTGAATGCGCGGCTGAGCTTAGCAGCCGGGCCGATGGAGAATGATGTTCCAACATCGTATCCCCCCGGTAACACCCACCCTAACCGTTCAATTATACTCCCTTGTATCTTAATGGTTCTGGAATGTGCCTCGAAGCGACAAACTCGTTTCGCCGGCAATCTCTGAGGGAGACCGAAATGTGAACTTATGGGGGTGTGTTAAAAAAAAAAAAGAAAAAATACAAAAAACTAAAAAAAAAAAACTGCCAGTCTCTCTCAATGGCCTCTGGAAATGAACGACCCCGCACGCTGCAAGAATGGCAATTTCTTCCACCAAGGTTGTGCTTTTTGCCACTGCCTTGACACTTCGGCCCACCTCTTTGGTTGCTGATTTATCAAAACAGGAAGCGCTTGTGGCTTCCATCTATTTCCTGTCTGGTTTGGTAACGGCAGGAAACCTCCCTGGGGGAGGATCCAACCTTCAACTAGCCGACTGTAATTAGTGATTAACGCGAGGGTCTGAGCGTCTGCCTTTCTCTGGACGGGTCCCATAATGGGATGTTGCTCTGTGCCACAACCAGGGGTAAATCACCTTTGACACTGTAAGGAACGTGTTTGTCAGGAAAAATAGCTTGTACCTGCAAGACACACCAGTGATAAAGGAGACAGAGGGAAGGAGAGAGATAGAGGGAGGAGAAGAGATTGAGGGAGGGAGGAGACAGAGGGAGGAGAGATAGAGGGAGGGAGGAGAGATGGAGGGAGGAGAAATAGAGGGAGGAGAGATATAGTGAGGAGGAGCAGAGATAGAGGGAGGAGCAGAGATAGAGGGAGGGAAAGATTGCTTTGCCTTAGCTGCAATTCCAACATTCTCTTTGATTACTACCAAACAATAAATAAACTGCATCATAGGATGTAAGTCTGTGTTTCCATTCATCATTCAAATGCCCCCGTTCATGCATCGGCAGTTAGCTTGATCAATGTGGTGTGGCTCTCACAATACCCCTTTTTCCAACGACTGCACAGTGGTGCAGTAGATGGACTGAATTACCTGTTCCTCCATCTATCAGGCCTGCCAGCAAACCATACCTAACACCTCCAATAATCACATTAGCTCCTGAAAGCGACAGAACAGGAAAGGAACAGTGAGTGTGTGCGGGAGGGGGAAGGGAGATCTTGTCGTCAAGGTTTTGAAGTGAACGATGCCTGTAGGAGCTTGGCTAAAGGTTCTGTTGTATTACCTGTGGCTAATCAGATGG
This sequence comes from Plecoglossus altivelis, assembly GCA_036571765.1. Taxonomy (NCBI): domain Eukaryota; kingdom Metazoa; phylum Chordata; class Actinopteri; order Osmeriformes; family Plecoglossidae; genus Plecoglossus; species Plecoglossus altivelis. Next base: position 2,518,038 of record BROE01000006.1, read on the forward strand.
GGTTTGGTTTCCATAGCAGCTGTCGGAGACGTCTTTTGGGACGGTTCTACTTCGGTATGCAACGTGGACAAAGGTTCTCAATTGGACTAATTTGATCACAAGAACTTCTATGAGGAGACGCTAGTGTGAAAATACCTCTTCAACGTTTTACAGTTGGGTTTTTTTTTAAAGCGCGTCTCTCCAAACCGTGAGATGAAATGACTCGTTTTTCTTTGCTTTCTTGCTTTTCCCTGCGACAGCCTTTCTTCTCATGGCTCACTGCTGGCCATATTATACTGCAATGCTTTTTTTAAATCCAAGTCAATTTTGTTTCGAGTGCGGTCTATTCCTTGTCATGGGGCTACCGCAACAGTGAGCAACACTTAATGGCGTGTAGGCGTTTCTCTGGAAGTGTGGGCTGTGGAGGGCCTAGTTGATTGAGACGTGCTAGCACTCTGGCACACTAGCGCACCATCGCGAAGGGGTTGGAGCCATGTTTAGAACACCATCAGAACATCCATGGAGACACCAGCGAAGGGATTCTGACTTTGCGAGAGAAGGGTTGTTATTGATACAGTATAATAACACACGAAGCACGATGTTACTGGATCGTGGAGAAGTTTCTTCTGTTTCTGGAGAATGTTACCTAGAGACTTGGCCTACAGACGGATGTGTAGGCTGCAAGGAAACGTCTCAGAGAACGCTAATTGGAAATTAAGACTAAATTTGTTGGTCTCAGTCGAATAGCTGAAGATTTATATGTTATATTTAATTACTGTGAATCTTAAAACTTTCGAAATGTTATGGAAAAACTCTGAACTTTTAAGAAAATATGACTTATACGCACTACTTTATTGATCAAAATACTTAAAACATTAAGTCAAAGTACAAATCTTACTTAGCAACTAAATTTCTCAAAAACTGCTGCTGTAGCAAGTTGTTGGTGTTAACATCCTAGAGGGTTCCATGGGGAACGTATGCTGAATTTCATAAGCCTTGGTTAAGCCAAGAATATGCTTGATATGATAATGGAAAGAAGTTGTGAAAGGAAAGAACCCCCTTGAAACCAAAGGGTTCATTCAAACAGCAGTAGCTTTCTGTTAGAATTAGTTCCAAGTCAAAAGATACAATTGGCCATGGGTTTAAGAGAGTAAGGGAGAAAAATATCCTCTTGGGCATTGTTAAGCTTAAATTGGCCATTGTCTCCGCAACAGTACCTCCATGCTTCCACGTGATACTGAGAGGTCTCCGACTACAAAGAAAACTTGAACATTTTTATAACACATTCACCGGAAATGACAACTCTCAAAATAAGCTGTGTTTGATGAATCCAATTTATCAGCTCCCCTTGAAGCCTGTGAGCTGAATGCGCTGAGGGAGCTTGTCGACAGAAAGCATGAGTATCCATTAATTGTCATCGCGCCTGGAGAGATTGGAGAACGCCCAAACTTTCCCTTTAATAGAGGCAAGGCCCCTGGAAAAAGGCAGCCTGCCCTGAAGGACACGAGTTTGGGCTCATGCCTTCAGACATCTAATTATGATCCATGGAGAGAGCAGAGTTTAAGTCAACTCATTTTCCACATCTGCAAATGTACTGCTGATCCAAGGATTAGTCATCTTCAGAGGGCGTTGGCGAGGAGACGGAGTCTGAGATCTTATTATTACTAAGCAGGACCCCAAGATTGGCTGTTTCTTCTGCACGGTGACGACAATGCAGCTAAATCCCATTTTAAAAAGGTGATAAGCTCAGGATGTTGTGGAATCACAACTCTGAGTCTTGCTAGATTTGCCCCCCCCCTCCCTCCCCTCCCTTACCTTACCCTCGAAAACACCTTTTAGATTCCAACAATTCACAAACTCCACACATGCTCAGAATACCAGTTCATTGTTTCGTTTGGCTGTCGAACACCTTTTTCCTGTACTCAGACACGCGCCCAAACCCCAGCCATGTACCGGACGCTACGCCTGAAATGTTCCTTTGGATTTTTTCTTGAAGGGTTACGATCAGATATACCACCTGCCTCTTTCGATTTCTCACACAAAGACATCCAGAGAGTTTCTTTGAGTTGGACGATGGCTTATCTACGTGGTTAGATGCTCTGCAGAGTCATTTATAGAACTATACGAGGATGATAATACGTAGGCGATCTTGGTGTGGCAGACTTCAGTCATATCAGTAGCGTCATCTAATTAAAAGTTGTCACTCCAACACGTTTTCCTTACTTCTAGTTGAGGCAAATTGATTTTCTCTTCCGTGTACGGGAAGGAGAAATGAATAATGCATAGACATTTAAGTCTTATCTTTAACAGCGACAAACGGCATTGCTGTGCTTTGAATATTCCACAAAGGTACAGTGTGCAAAGGCTTATTAGCAAAACCAGCACACCTACTGCTGCAGCCAGGTGCAGAGTCACTGGGAGAATTATTCTGCTTTTACAGCTTTTATTCAGAACACTGTAATCAGAAATGTACTGACTGAAGGACTTTGCTTGCTAAGATCAAATTCTTACATCACATTACAAACACGACATCCAGCTCAGTACACACTCGATTTCTCTATTATCTTTGATAGATTGTATTTTTATTATATTGATAGATCGTAATTTTATTATATTGATAGATTAAAATCATTGGCTGGTCCTTTGGGAGGATTAATACGCGATTTTTGTCACATTTTTGGCCATGTTTTGGCCATTCAACAGCATTCGCTATTCAATCTATCTCCAACAGAGTATGAAATGATTATCCTTTACAGATTTACCTTCAGATGAGAAGAATGAATTAAGAGATTACGTTTCACAATTGTCAGCGTTAAGAAGCGAGGCTGGTGACAAAAAAACCTTGTAAAGAGATTGCAACACATGGCAGACCAGGAAGACAGATCCATACAGCATTCACGAATCCTCAAACGAACCCTCAGCAACACATGAAACCATATAAGCCAAAGAACTTATAATGTAATGAAACACCGTTTTACAAGATCCCACTTCAAAGCCAAAAGTACCAGTGGAACAGAGGAGAGAAGGAGAGAGAGAAAGAGAGAGAGAGAGAGAGACAGACAGACAGACAGACAGAGACAGACAGTGAGAGAGAGTGAGAAAGAGACAGACAGAGAGAGACAGAGAGTGACAGACAGAGAGACAGAGAGAGAGGGAGACGGAGAGAGAAAGAGAGACAAACAGAGAGACTGAAAGAGAGAGAGAGACAGAGAGAGAGAGGTAGACAGCGAGAGAGAGGGAGAGAGAGGGAGAGAGAGAGTGAGACAGAGAGAGGGAGACAGCGAGAGAGAGAGTGAGACAGAGGAAGAGAGAGGGGGAGACAGAGGAAGAGAGAGAGGGAGACAGAGGGAGACAGGGAAGAGATAACAGACAAGAAGCAGACACATTAAGAGCTACACTCTACCTCAGACAGAGCACGACTAAAACCATGCAGCGTTTCCTTTGTGAGAAGTTCTGCCTGTAAGAGCTTTGGAGAACACAGAGTTAAGCAGTTGCAGCAACTGCATCCACAACTCTTCAAGGAGGTGCGCATTCTTCCCTTCTTCCACCGCCTTTCCCTTTCTTGACGTGATTCGCCCGAAGGCCTGCACCCACACAGCAGCCAGACGAGCAGAACAGCACACAGGAGCTGCGTGCTGGCTTGCCATTTGCTTTTGTATCTTCTTGTCGGTCCTAGAAATGCATTAGGCACCGAGTGCTGATGAGCGCCTGATTTCACAATGGCGGTTCATTACGGATTCGCTTTCCCCTGCGGAAGTGTCAACCCGGTGAAATGTCACAGGATATTGAGCGAGTTGGAAATGCCAGAGTGGTAGGAATCAGGAGGGAGAGGAAGGTGAGCTCATGCGTTAGCGCCACTCAGATCACAGGAAGTAGCTGTCATCTCGCACGTCAAAACCAGGACTAGGAGATCCGATTGTTAAACTCTTCCAATATTTGTTTAATACGTTTTCTCGTCGTAACCTACACGTGTTAAAGACTTTGTCTTAACGCGCAGCAGCTGTCGTGCTCGAACGAGTCGGCGTCGTTTTAACGCTCGTAGAACTACTGCATCAAAGTGACTCCCCACTCTCGCAGACACACCAATTTCAAGCATAATCTAAACTTAAATTAGACACCATTTACTTTTATAGACTCCATAAGGCACTGTGGTTTTAGATGGGAAACAGGAAGCCTCAGCCTTCTGCCACCACACGAAAGCCTTACTTGGGCTTCACTAGTGATTACTGCTGACACAGACACAGAAACACAGCAATTTACATACAGTACCGGCTCAAAAAGCCCTGTTCTCTGTTGTATGACGATCGCCAAGTGCCGCACGTCGTTTGACCTGGAAATACAACTAACGAGCTCCCTGTTTTCAGACGGTTGTATAATGATGGTACTTTGATCTAGCGACTGTATCACAGATCCCCCACTGGCATCAGGAGAAGAGAACAAACATACGTTGCAGAAGCAGAAAAGCGTGAAGTTACACATAAATGACAGAGCTCTAAATCTCTCCAAGCCAACTCTCATAATAGCATCTGACTGTATCACGCTGTGTTTTCGGTTCGAAAACAGTTATTCATTAGAGCACAGATGGTGTGTTTACAAGTCCGTTATGAGGGATTTGCTCACGTAGATTAAATGATTCATTCGGCAAATCCTGCTCCAAGAAGCAGTTTTACTTTCTACATTTCTTTGTCATTTGTAAACCACACTACTCTGGAACGAGTAAAGAAAACTCCGTGTGTGCGTGCGGGGCTAAGCGGCCTTGAACACACAACAGATGTTTAGGAGCCGTTCCAACAGAAATGGATGTTGCAGAAAGCCTTGTGGTGTAAAAGCGAACATTCCACCTTGTCACCTGGCGCTTTCACGCCAGACAGGTTCCGTCACTTACCGAAGGCTTTGTAGAATTCTTCCTTGGCCAAACTCTCATCTCCATTGATGTCGTTGTACTTCAGGAGGTCAAACAGCGTACACTCAGAAACATCCTTGGATAGACCTTCTTGCTTGATCACCTGCAAGGTACAACAACAGAACCATGATGTTCCGTTGAAACAACCAACTTATTCAATACAGTTAGCCTTTTTTCCTGTACCTCTAAGAGCGAAACAGAGTTAAATATCCGAAACGTTAATTAAAACATGACTTTTTGTTACGAAATGTTCAAAAAACAAAGACTCCGAATTGAAACGTTACAAGGCATTGCAGGGCAGCCCGAGCCTCAAAACATTTCTGCTGAAACGAAACGATATTTCGTCCTTTGAAGTCGTGCGGGTATAGTTAGAGGAACAGGTTTTTTCCCGTTGGCAAGGGGACATGAAATAAAAGCAGCATCCGACCCTTCCAGATCGGTTCTGTCTTCCTCTTCTTCATACAGGTCAAGTCTGACCCCTTCTCTCTTCAGCCAGACAGACAGACAACACTATTGCATTCACGCGAGTATAAATCCTAACAAGATACATGGCTAGAGAAAAGCTCAACGCTGATGTTTGCTTTGAAAGCTGAGCTGTTTGAGAAAGCAAGCAGGGTTGGAAGTAATGGATGGCTTAAGCTTCATGTCAGCGCTTGCATCCCCCCCCGTACAGACGCTTTAGAGCCGAACACGCCTTTTTTAAATGTCCCCATTCCACTTGAAATATGATAAAGTCGCAACAAGCTACAGGGACTGGTGGCTAGAACATCAGTCTTCCTACGTCAGCTGTCAGCGGTCTGATTGGACGAGACAGCGTAGCGCATCATCGCCTCAGCTTTTGTTCCTCTTCTCTGCTAGTTCCTGAAGACAGGCGTCTGGATTTCAACATGCTTCTAACTATGATGAATGTTTCCCTCACGTCCGGACAAATTCTATTAATTGTCATTGTCAATAATGCATTCCACAAAGCTGGATAGTAGTTTTTTTTTTTACTCTAAGATTTGAAGATAAATTTTAAAACATGCTTTCTAAAAGAATGTAAAATTTAAAAATACATAAAATTAGTAAGTAATAACATCACCAATATGATATAAACTAGTTTTTAGGGCATCACCTCGTTGCATATAAGCCTTGTGTCTCTTTGTAAAGCCCTTTATAGACCCAGCAACGGGGCATATTGGTCAGCTAATCTATATACAGTTTAATGGATGTGTCGTGCTATACTTACACAATACACCCACTCAGTTTTCCCACAGCGGTCTAATATATGCATGACATATTTAGAGTATATGTTATACAAATATATATAAATACATTAATTATCAATCTTATAACTATAAAGTATATAATGTATCCCTAACTTTAACCTGGCCAGTGGGAGGTTTTTGATGCTTGTTTCCTCATGTTAGAGGGCAACTTCACTTCTACCCTTTGATGCCCTCAGCCATGTTCTTAAATGTTTTATGTAGTGGCCCAGCCCAGTGTCCTGGTGTGTAGGCAGGGTCATCTCCAAGCCTAGTCAGGCTCTTGTCTGCTCAGGTTTTTACTGTTTCATCAAAGCATCAAAGAGAGACCCGTATACATTTCAAGCTCTTCACCTTCAGTCGTACACACACTACACAGGCGCAAACACACAGACACAAACATCCATACGCACAAACACACAATCGTACGCACGCAGCATTGGAAGTAAATGAAGCGCAACATGACAAAACACAAACAGGTGTGATGTGTGTTCAGAATGCAGCTGTTGTCTGTGTGGATACCTCCCTCCACCGCAGGACATTACCCCTTTAGCCAACTGTAACAACTCTCTCACAGTTAGCACCACACGCTACCATAAGAATCCCATCACTGGTCACAAATTGTCTTCTTTTTTTTAAACGAGAGCAGATATTGTTTTCGTATTTTGTGTTGGAACAATTTTGAGTACGATGGGTGAATGAGAGAAGACCCCAAACAGAGGGAAACAGAAGTCAGTTGTGGACTATGAGCACCATCCTGTTTTCTCTTCTGAGGGTGAGAGTGTACGCACTGTATTTATCCAACCAGTGTCAATATTCACATATGTTTGGCAGACACCGAGGGGGCCTTAGCACAAATGCCCCAGATACACTGTGCACTCCTTTCTCCATCTGTCCTTTAAATAATGTTTGACCAGATTGTGACATTCAACCACCTGGGAAGAGAGAATCATGGCAGAGTTTGGCTGTATCCCTCAGGCTCTTTAAATAGTTAAGGCGTCTTTCATTGTCAGCCATGCTGCAGTCTTACAGCAATATTCTGAGCGCCAAAAGGGCAGCCTTTATTTGCATATTTAAAAAAAGTTAGACAGTTTCCCGTTTATTATGTCTTTCACCCACTGTGTTCTGGTTTGCCCTTATACCATAGCATTAAAAAACACTCTTATGTAAAAATATGTAAATCATATGAGAATACAGTACAATAATATTAAGATTGTTGGCAGTGATCAAATGGGAACCCTGGGATTCGAGATTGCAAATTCATAACAATACCAATCCAGACTCCCTTCTGTGTGAGACGGACAGGACTAATCGCTTCGCCCTAGGCTGTGTGAGTATGCGGCCAGCCTTAGAACAGTTGAAGGGTTATTAAACCAGGAAGACTTGCTTACCTTTTCAATTATTCAAATGCATGCCATTTAAAGCTAGACCTCAGGTACCGTGAGACATTTATTTTCACTGTGTACGCAAATGTCTCCATTCTCAGGCGAGCCACAAATAAAAACTCCATCAGCCAAGTATTTTGGCGGAAACAGACAAGCCTCACAATCTCCTTTTAGCAGGAGTTTCAGCTGACCAGGATTACACTTTAAAAGACACTGTACAACAGCAGTTCACGCTCCTCTCTATCCAAACCCAGGCGACCTGCAGGCCAGCGTAATAGAACGGTGCTAGGTAGGTTATCAAGATGGCTCCGGTTACTTCATGTTGACCAGTATAAAACACTATAGATATGTTTTAGGGGTTCTGCTCTTTTCTTTGGGAGGAAAGAAGAGACAGACGAAGCGATTCCTCTCATTCTTCAGAGGAAAGGTCTGTGTTTATGGTCCTGTGGTGCTGTGTAATACTGTGTGGTGCTGTGTAATACTGTGCTGTGTAATACTGTGCTGTGTAATACTGTTCTGTGCTGTGCAGTGCTGTGTCATACTGTGGTGTGTAATACTGTGCTGTGTAATACTGTGCTGTGTAATACTGTGCTGTGCTGTGTAATACTGTGCTGTGCAGTGATGTGTAATACTGTGCTGTGTAATACTGTGCTGTGTAATACTGTGCTGTGCAGTGCTGTGTAACACTGTGCTGTGTAATACTGTGCTGTGTAATACTGTGCTGTGTAATACTGTGCAGTGCTGTGTAATACTGTGCTGTGCAGTGCTGTGTAATACTATGCTGTGCTGTGTAATACTGTGCTGTGTAATACTGTGCTGTGCAGTGCTTTGTAATACTGTGCTGTGTAATACTGTGCTGTGCTGTGTAATACTGTGCTGTGTAATACTGTGCAGTGCTGTGTAATACTGTACTGTGTAACACTGTGCTGTGTAATACTGTGATGTGCTGTGTAATACTGTGCAGTGCTGTGTAATACTGTGCTGTGTAATACTGTGCTGTGCAGTGCTTTGTAATACTGTGCTGTGTAATACTGTTCTGTGCTGTGCAGTGCTGTGTAATACTGTGCAGTGATGTGTAATACGGTGCTGTGCAGTGCTGTGTAATACTGTGCTGTGCAATACTGTGCAGTGCTGTGTAATACTGTGCTGTGCTGTGCCATAGGGTTTCTCAGGAGCTCACCTGGGAAAGCTCGCTGCTGTCAACACGCCCGCTACTGTCGGCATCAAAGCGTTTGAAGATGACGTCCACCAGCTGCTTCCTGGCATCCATGTTGTCTTTATGACCTCCATTGTTGCTGGACCCCATGTACCTCTGGTTATAAAGGTCCAGAATCTTATTTTTCAGTCCACGGTAGTCACTCAGTCTGCAGTTGTCATCTGCAGGAAGAAAAGAAGAAGAAATGTTACCTAGTAACCGTCACATAGGGAGAGATACTGTTAGAAAAAAAAGATTCAAATCCATGCTTCCGACGCAGCTAGAACTCTTTAAGATCTATGTCAGTTATAACATGGAAAATATTTTAAAACATGTAATTAACTCTGTCAGTGTGTCAAAATGGCAACATGTTAATGCTGTTTGCACACTGCTGCCGTATGTTGTAGCAATCAGCTGCAAGGCATCGCATCCTTCTACTTTGTTTAGTCAGTGAGGAATAATACCTCAGACTAGACTTTTATGACTCCTACTGATGAACATAGACACAAAGCCTAATAATGTTAATACTTGCTGCCAATGAAATAACAGTGTCACCCCCCCCCCCCCATCCCTCCAACATGGCATTTTAGTCATCTGGGATGACATTTGTGGAGAACATCACACAAATGAGAGAAGCTGTGTAGCACACGACAGCTCGGAGCGACCAGCCAATCAACCCGGTTTACAGAGATGTCAGGAGCATTTAGATTTAGCCGCAGAACATGATTTTAAGTATGCGACTGCATGCAGCGTGATTGTAACTGTACCAAATACCATTCTGCTGGGGAACTTTTACCGCCTTTTCGATGCCACAAACAACGACTTCAATCCTCCTCGACTTCAATCCAAACGAAGAAATCCACAGTCAGAGCGAACTGTCTGACAAGCAGACTCGCGGTGTCAACGACAAACATTACAACCGACAGTCAGGGGAAAAAAAACCTCTTTTTTTTTATTTATTTTTTTTACTTTATTTGTGACCCTCCATCGATGGAGACACATCAAGCACGTCAAACAGATGAAAGGTTGCTCGTCTGAGAAGAGAACAAGGAAGAATCGCCTAATGACTGGAATCTGTCGTCAACATCTCCCTCTGCTCCATTTTTTAGCACTCCATCCTTTCACAAACACCTTTCTCCAGTGAAATATAGCGCTAACAACGTTAGCAAGATGCAGTACCGCCAACGCTAGTCTGACAGAATAGTTTGGGCCACTCCAAACCATCTTCTCTGGTCACTGTGTGTCACTAGTTGTGGTGTGCAGAACATCATAAAATGGTGACCAGCCTGGGTGTCAGAAAAGCTGCCTTCCTAAGAAATGGCTGAATGAATAAAAGATAAATGGCTGCTCGTCTAGCCCTGGGGATATGAAGGTCAGTGTAGTCTCAAACAGGTGCATATACAGAACAACACACACACAGTAACACACTAACCCTTCCTAGTCAGACACACACAGAAAACTCTCACAGATAGTACACTCCTACAATCTACATGTACACACACACACACACACACACACACACACAAACACAAACACACGCAGAACACCAGTGCAATCTATACACATGCATTCTAGCAGCATTCATTAAGTACATTTGACTTAACCTACTTGAGCATATAACCTTTCTTTTCATACACCCTGGGTGGATGCTAAGCCGTCAAGTGGGGGTCTTTTGAAGGTCAACGTGACTGAGCCCAACACTAATGCTCAAGCTGTGAATGATGCCGTTTCTTCCTACCTAAGGTCTTGGTTAAACACTCGACTGTTCTGATGACTGCTGAGACGTCTTACGAGCGCTTTCTGAATCGATGAGAGTTCATGTCAGCCAGTCTCTGACCTTCGCCGTGCAAACTGTAGATGAAGATCTGCGAATTTGTTCGATGAATGCTCTACATCTCGTATTATGCCGAACATGAATATAGAGCTTGAGACGCATGTGTGAACAGTGTTGCAAACGCAACAACTTTGTCAGGAGAATTTGCGACTTTTCCATTTACCTAAGGACAAAAACAAATCGCATTTTGAGACTGGTGGCAAATCCGATGACTTTTTTCAGGCCTACTTTAGAGGTGTGGATGCTTGTCTCTTTAAGGATTGTGAATATTATTTCCCTTGAGTGCCTGAACAAAGTGCGCGCAGTAAAGTACCGAGCTAAGCCTCACTAAGGGAAATGGTCGTTTACAACCGAAGAAGACCAGCGTCGTCTTTTAATGAACTCGCTCCTCAAAGTCAAACGCTGGGGTAACTGACCCTTGGAGGACGTTTATTTTACACCGCACAACGACCTCAGGCAGGAGAGAGCAGCTCTCTAGGGAGCCGTGCTCACAGTAATAGACCGTCAACATAGCGACTGCTCCTGGACATCCTCCATATTCCAAAGGCTTCTCTCCACATCCCTCATGTAAGGAAACGTGCGGCTGCTCCCGAATGAGAGAGATCGAGAGAGGCCACGTATAGTCATGGTCACGGCTGACTGGTCCTCGCGATGAGAGCCAGACAGTTATATTTATTAATTTGTTTTTTGTTTTTTATGTCATTCATCGTCCCGTAGCCTATGGTAACGTCCGGTTTCGCAGCTCTACAACCTTGTTTTTGATAAATGATCCTGTTCACGGCAGGCGGGCGCGACGCAAAGTGCCTCGCTAAGCTCGGTCGCCACTGCCCCGTTGCGTGTTATTAATTGTAATGGTCTGCTGATATAATTTGCAGGTCAAGTTCCCTTTCCAGAGAGAAAGATATATGGAGAAGGCGGGTGCCCGTATGCAGGCTGTATTGATTGCGGGCCTGACTGACGAACACAGTGGGGCACATCTATCGATGTAGGCCGACACACCACTGTGGAAGAACTGTCCACGAAGTGAGACGCGATTGGAACGATCAACGAGAGGAATAGGCCTCTCGCAGGGTCCAGCGGCGTGGCAGTGGATCACGCCGGTTTCCAGGGCTACGGGATGGGAAGGCGGAAGAACACTTGTCTTTGTTCTGCAGAGTCATCTTTGTTTTCATTGTCCAGTAACAGATAAGGTCTTGCGTCAAGATGAGAAACGCGCGGTAAAGAAAGCGCGTCCCGTCAGTACGCTGTCCAGATCGCTTAGTTGTAATTAAATCCTCAATGGTCTGTCTTCGCGTGCAATCTGAAGAACAGAGACTGACTCCGGATGAAAGGAGAGACCAATCAGGGCTTGTTTTCTCATTTATCAATCAACGCATAGATAAAACGGACATAGTTTTATTAGACGATAATAAACTAATCTGTGAAACAAACACAATAACTCTCACAACAGAGTACAGTTATTAAATCAATAATTACCGAGCGCTACTATCATCTAACTATACCAGTCCGCTATTTACCCATGATTCGTAATTGCACAATTATTAATGATGACAATAATAATGACAGACTCTAATGCATGTGTTTACAGTCTACTGCAGCGTGTTGTGACCAAGGAAAAGCCATAGCAGCTTTAAAGAGCCTCACTTCGGGCCTACTTGCGCTGCACGCAGGATTGGGGTGGTGGGGTGGGGGGGGCTGGCCCCATGGGTTTTTGGTTTTCGTCGTGTGTCTCTGCCTCGCGTGGCTTGCCGCGCCTCCCGTGGCGGCTGCCAGTCCAGCCTGGGTCGGTCGGCCATCAGCTGGTTTGTCCTCCAGTTGCTAGACCACCAGCAGAGGCTGAACTACAGCAGTCTCAGCTCACAGGGCTGCGCGCTGTCTTGATGATCGACTTTGTGAAGGAAAAGAACTGGCTCACGCGTTAGAGACTCTAACCGCCGGCATGTGTCCACCGGGCAACTCGCGTCGCCCTCTTCTCCCTCTCTCGCTGCTCCCTGTCCCAAGCGTCACAACGTCGAGCTCGAAACCTTTCGCCTCTCGCGCCTTCCTGGAGCGGCTGTGTTTGGGGCATCTCAGACCTCTCCTGTGTCTCTGCTCGCTCTCGGCCCTCGCCCTCGCAACCTTCGCTATCCTGTACTCACTTGCCTTACAGAACGTTCCTCTCAGGTGAACCGTTTTCCCTCCTTAGCCCTGATCTCGGGTTCCCTCTTCCTCTTCTCGCCCTGACCCCTAGCTCCGCTCTCAAAAGCCGTCGTTCGGCCTCTCTCCTGCCGCCTGTCCGCTGCTCAAGCCCTCGTCTCCTTGACCTCTCCAGACCACATCTTGGTCCGATCCCTCCCGGGTCCCGATCTCGAATGCCTTGTGTCACCGGTCCCGCCTCTCGCTCCTACGGGCGTGGGGGTGGGGGTGTTGTTCTCCCTCGTCGAACGATCTCTCTCTCCGTTGGCTCTCTCTCTCTCTCTCGGACCCCCCCCAACATCTCTCTCTCTCTGCCAGGATCGCAGCATCTATCCTCCAACTCTCTCTCTCTTGCCAGACATCCAGCACTCTCCCGCCGAACATCTCATTCGTCCTCTGCCAGACATCAGCTTATCTCTCCCCCCAACATCTTCTTTGCCAGACATCCCAGCCATCTATCCCCCCAACCATCTCTCGATCATCTCTGCCAACATCCACTCTATACCCTAACATCTCTCTCTCTCTGCCAGGCATCCAGCATCTATCCCCCCAACATCTCTCTCTCTCTGCCAGGAATCCAGCATCTATCCTCCCAACATCTCTCTCTCTCTCTCTGCCAGACATCCAGCATCTCTCCCCCCAACATCTCTCTCTCTCTGCCAGACATCCAGCATCTATCCCCCCAACATCTCTCTCTCTCTGCCAGACATCCAGCATCTCTCCTCCCAACATCTCTCTCTCTCTGCCAGACATCCATGCACTCTCCTCCCAAATCTCTCTCTGCTCTCTCTGCAGACATCCAGCATCTATCCCCCCAACATCTCTCTCTTGCAGACATCCAGCATCTATCCCCCCAACATCTCTCTCTCTCTCTCTGCCAGACATCCAGCATCTATCCCCCCAACATCTCTCTCTCTCTGCCAGACATCCAGCATCTATACCCCCAACATCTCTCTCTCTCTGCCAGACATTCCGCATCTCTCTCCCAACTCTCTCTCTCTCTGCCAGGCATCCAGCATCTATCCCCCCAACATCTTTCTCTCTTCTCTCTGCCGCACATCCACGCTCTCTCCTCCCAACATCTCTCTCTCTGCCAGACATCCAGCATCTCTCCTCCCAACATCTCTCTCTCTGCCAGACATCCAGCATCTCTCCCCCCAACATCTCTCTCTCTCTGCCAGGCATCCAGCATCTCTCCCCCCAACATCTCTCTCTCTGCCAGACATCCAGCATCTCTACTCCCAACATCTCTCTCTCTCCCCCCCAACATCTCTCTCTCTGCCAGACATCCAGCATCTCTACTCCCAACATCTCTCTCTCTGCCAGACATCCAGCATCTCTACTCCCAACATCTCTCTCTCTGCCAGACATCCAGCATCTATCCCCCCAACATCTCTCTCTCTCCCCAACATCTCTCTCTCCCCCCACCCAACATCTGCTCTACTCCTACCCCAACATCTCTCTTATCTCTCCCCCAACTCTCTCTCCCCCCAACATCTCTCTCTCTCCCCAGCATTCCTCCCCCAACATCTCTTCTAACATCTCACTCCCCCAGCATCCATTCTCTCTCTCTCACACACATCTCTCCATCTAACATCTCTCTCCCCCAGCATCCAGAATGTCTCCCAGCATCTCTCCTCAGAATGTACATCTCCTGAATACATCATCTTTGTGTGAAGACCTGAAGCAGTTAACACCAATCCCAGCTGGTCATTGGCTGCCTTCTACTCGACCTCTCGACCTCTACTCGACTGCCAGAAATGAGATCGGCACGGCTGGTCAGCACGTTTAGTACAGAGAGGACTTTGAGCATAAAATAACCATGAGGTTATTCTTTTTCAAACTTCTACCAGAATAACATTATTCCTTCTCGTTCAGGCTCAAACTTGTTTCACAAACACCAACATAGCTCCCTAGATGAACTTCCCAGGCATCACCTGACTCATTTCTACATCTCTTCTCTTGCACTTCTTTGTCTTAGCCTCCATCTGTCCATCTCTCCGTCCGTTTCTCACTCTCTATCATTCGGTCTCGGTTTGCTGTCTCTCTCTCTCATTAAGTCACAAACAACAACACTTTGGTCCAATCCTCACAGCTTGTGATGGATATCTCCTTCCGTTCCAGAAGAGTAATCTCCTCCCGTGAGGATATCCTCTTTTCATTCTGTCTCTGTCTCCTTCCCGCCTCGCCACAGCCTGCCCAGGTGGGCCGACACTCTTTCTTGCACCTCTAATTTGGTTTTCTTCACTTCGCTACCTGGTCCTCAGTTCCTCTCCATCCTTCTACCTTCAAGCCTTCGCTCCCTTTTCTTCTACCACTTCCTCACGTTTGAAGGGATCATTATCAGGTACAAGACCAGCAGCCCATCGTAAACTAGGCTTGGAGGGGAGAGGGAGAAGGGGGAGGTGGGGGGGGGACATGCTTGGAATTTCTGGACTGAGGAGTCTTTTATTAGCAACGTTCAACGCTCCGTGAGCTCAAAGAACACTGGAGTGGAGACAGATGTGCTCCCCACGCCGGCGTTCTAATGTGACAAGACGCCATGAGATTATTTCTGTCACTTTCCTACCTTCCTGATGGAGCAAACAGTTACGTCTCATGTTGCCTCCATAGTGCGTCTAACAGACTGGAGTTTGTGGAGAGACCTAATTAACGTACACATTCTCCAGACCCACTGAAGATGGTGAAGTGTTGTATTGTTGACAGGTTTAGCTGGTTCAGAAACATCATTGCCCATGGCACCGTCTTTCACAGCAGTGTTTGTTTGTATATGTGTGTGTGTGCGTGTGCGTGTGTGTGCATGGATGTGCTAGCGTGTGCATGTGAGTGACATTGTGTTCGGGTCTCAGTGTGCATAAAGGCATGTGTGTGTGAGCCTGTCTGATTTGAGTGTTGTGGGTGTGTGTACAAGTGTATGTGTCTGTGGTTGTGTGTGTGCACACATGCGTGTGTGTGTGAGGCTGTGTGATTTGAG
Source organism: Plecoglossus altivelis (assembly GCA_036571765.1). Taxonomy (NCBI): domain Eukaryota; kingdom Metazoa; phylum Chordata; class Actinopteri; order Osmeriformes; family Plecoglossidae; genus Plecoglossus; species Plecoglossus altivelis. The sequence continues at coordinate 2,533,727 of BROE01000006.1, forward strand.
TGTCGAGTGTGTGCTCCTATAGATGTGCAGCTGTGTATGGTTGTGCATGTGTGTGGTTGTGTGTGCATGTATACGGGTGTGTGAGGCAGTATGATTTGAGTGTCGTGTGTGTGTGTGTGTGCTCCTACATCTGTGCAGCTGTGTGTGTGTCTGTGTGCATGTATACATGTGTGGTTATGTGTGTGTGTGGTTGTCTATGTGTGTGTCTATGTGTGTGTGGTTGTGTGTCTGTGTGTGTGTGGTTGTGTGTGTGGTTGTCTATGTATGTGTGAGTGGTTGTGTGTCTATGTGTGTGTGTGGTTGTGTGTGTGTGTCTATGTGTGTGTGTGTGTGGTTGTGTGTGTGTGTCTACGTGTGTGTGGTTGTGTGTCTGTGTGTGTGTGTGTCTGTGTGTGTGTGGTTGTGTACTACCCAGCCCTCCGGTGCTGGCTGATCCCCTTGGTGTTCATTAGGTGCTGCAGACTGCTTTGGTGGCGAGGCTTGTTGACATGCTAGTGGATTGGTGACCTCAGGGCTCAGGAAGAACACAGCTCACCCACAGATCAAATCAACTCACACATCCAGATCTATATCTGGCCTACTGGAAGGGGCAGGGAGCAACAAGAGCTTGGCTCTGTGATGCAGCGGCGAGCTGAAGGAGAACGGACGACGAGTACCGTGACACGCAGACACCGTGGCTGAACTGTCTGAACACCTGGCTCTCTTTCGCAGACGAGGTCTCTGTTTCAAGGCGCGCTCACATGCATTAAGCATAGGTCGGCGTGGCGTGAAACTGCCCCAGCCTTTGAAGTGACGAACTGCTCATTTCCTGTCTTCAAGACGGGGGGGGGGGCTCTCTCGCCGACTCGCCCCATCCGTCGCCACGGCGACGACGCCCTCACCGCGGGTCACCGCGGCGACGTCGCACACATCTGAGCCTCGCCAAGCGAAGATAAAAGGATGGTTCCTAAACAAAGGAGTATTATGTTTCTATTGATCTGAAATGTACCCTGTAAACACCCCGGACAGTACAGTCAGCACCTGAGGGATATTGTCTGTTTATTGATGTCCAAAATCAAACCACAGAAGCACAGACTGAACTGACTGAATCAATATGCCTGTGATGACAACTACTGTTGTTATTGGAGGCTACTGGCATGTGTCTAATCTTCTGGTAATACATTCACTGTATGATCCAAGCTCGCAAACCGGCTAACGTGGCAGGCAATCTCTTCTGAAACCAGCACGTTGTTAGTTGAAGTACTCCACCTTCAACTCGGACATGACTCCACCCAGCACAAGCTTCAAGAGTCATTTCACGGATGAGATGGAGTCTTGTGGGTCACCCAATATTTATTCTAGGTCCAATAGGAGCATTTCTCTTTTTGACGGTCTGAAAAGTGACCAGTTTCTGATATATGATGTCATCTGCTGGGCTGGCAGTCTTTTCCTGGTTCCTGTGAGACACACTTGGCAGACCCTCGTTCATCCTGATGGAGACATCAGGGAGGGGTCTACGGTTGCTCCCCAAGGGTACCTTCTCACACAGACACGATCCTTCTCTCTTAGAAACCCAATGGTAAAAGTGACCTTCAACTTCTTGTTTTCCTTCAAGTTACGTTTTTTTCTTGTTTAGTTTTGGGGGGGGGGGGGGGTTCATCTTCCAAGAAGCTCAAACGACTTGATTCACAGTCCTGTGTTACACTCTATAAGATATTGATCCGGATTTCATCTTCAGTGCCTCACCTGCTGAACGGGAGCGATTTGAGGTGAACTCCAGGTCATCGCCAGCTTCGACAGATTCAGTGCATTTGTCTGTGTCACAAGGCTGTGTTAGTGTTCAGAGGTAGGCTTATGCCTTCCCGTTAGGAGTGCGAGGTGTGTTGTGGTGGTGTGGTGTGTGCAGAGAGTTGTGTGTGGTGTGCAGAGAGTTGTGTGTGGTGTGCAGAGAGTTGTGTGTGGTGTGGGGTGTGCAGAGAGTTGTGTGGGGTGTGTTGTGGTGTGAGGTGTTGTGTGCAGAGAGTTGTGTGGGGTGTGTTGGGATGTGAGGTGTAGTGTGTGTTGTGCAGAGAGTTGTGTGGGGTGTGTTGGGATGTGGGGTGTAGTGTGCAGAGAGTTGTGTGGGGTGTGTTGGGATGTGGGGTGTAGTGTGTGTTGTGCAGAGAGTTGTGTGTGGTGTGTATGGAGACATCAGGGAGGGGTCTACGGTTGCTCCCCAAGGGTACCTTCTCACACAGACACGATCCTTCTCTCTTAGAAACCCAATGGTAAAAGTGACCTTCAACTTCTTGTTTTCCTTCAAGTTACGTTTTTTCTTGTTTTAGTTTGGGGGGGGGGGGGGGTCATCTTCCAAGAAGCTCAAACGACTTGATTCACAGTCCTGTGTTACACTCTATAAGATATTGATCCGGATTTCATCTTCAGTGCCTCACCTGCTGAACGGGAGCGATCTGAGGTGAACTCCAGGTCATCGCCAGCTTCGACAGATTCAGTGCATTTGTCTGTGTCACAAGGCTGTGTTAGTGTTCAGAGGTAGGCTTATGCCTTCCCGTTAGGAGTGCCGAGGTTGTGTGTGCTGGTGTGAGAGAGTTGTGGTGTGTGCAAGAAGAGTTGTGTGTGACTGTGGGGTTGCAGAGATTGTGTGGTGTGCAGAGACGTGTGGTTGGTGTTAGGGTGCAGAGAGTGTGTGTGTGTTGGTGGCAGCAAGAGTTGTGTGGGCTGTTGTGTTATGTGTGAGGTGTGTTGTGCAGAGAGTTGTGTAGGGTGTGGGGTGTGTTGTGGGGTGTGCAGATAGTTGTGTGGAGTGTGTTGTGCAGAAGTTGTGAATTGTGTGTGTAGAAGATATGTGTGCAGAGAGTTGTGTGTGGTGAGGGCATGTTGTGTGTTGTGTGAGGATAGGGTGGTGTGTGGGGAGAATGGTGAGTTTAATGTGTGGCACACTGTCACTCTCACACACACACACACACACACACACACACACACACACACACACACACACACACACACTACCTCGATCCCCACCTCTCTCACTGACTCTCAAACACGCAGCTTCAAGCAATCTTGGCCCAGCAATTGTTTGGTTTCATTTCTCCAAATTGTTCAGAGAGGAGGAAAATCCGAACCAGGAGATCGGGCAGTTGCAGGTGGGAGGCAAGGTAAAGACAGAGAGAAGGGAAGAGAAGGAGGAAAGAGAGGATGAAATCGAGAACAGAGAGTCGGGGGCAGGTGCAGGTGGGAGGCAAGGAAAGACAGAGAGAAAGGGGAAGAGAAGGAGAAAGAGGGATGGAAAGAGAGCTATCTGAATACTATGGGACTTGTATATCATAGGACATTAATATTATCTCTGTCTACATTTGACGTTGCAGACACATATTCTGCTTCTTTTTCTCAGTCTAGTCGAGTGCCCGCAGTCTAAATCCCTTCTGAGAGAAAAAAAACGAAAACGGTCGATTCAATATTCGGCTTGCATCCCGAATGAAACAGTCCAAAGTAACGGTGGAAAAAAAAAGAAATATAATCTTAAAAGGGTAGCCACGGATGATGATTCATGTTCGAATCACTCATTTCAGCAGTCGTTTCAACACACTTGTGATGGCATCGTTCACTGTGTCAACACATTACAGAGCCCTCCGGGGGGCCTTTACATCAAAACAAGTTTAATTGGCTAATTTATCATATTATTGTTTTGTGTCTACCATCCAGCCTTCGACGTGCACGATTGATGAAATAATTGGTCATTTTAGGGTCCGTAATGAACATGAAATGAATAGGGCCGCATTTGAAGCTGAGCCCTGCTATAAATACACACGCCAATCAAAGACTAGATGTTTATCTTAGACAGTCTAACCAGTGGGGGTTCTGTCATTTTCTACTTAGCTGTTACAATACTCTGCATTGCCATGCAAAGGGAGTCCCGCTTACCTTTTTCAAGTGTAGGGTTGAAAGGGATATTCTGTGCTCCTTTCAGGTATTTACCTAATACAAGACAACCGTTACAGACTGGCTAGTTAGTAGAACAAAATGAAAACTTGCTCGTTCTATTTGTCTCTTTTGGGATCGATCTACACGTGGTTTTATTCTGGTTTACCCCCGAAGGCTTGCGATGGACTGCGTCAATTGTGAGGTAAGTTAACAATGCGACTTAAAGGACAGATTTTATAGCCAAATGCATAATGCATTATTTATGTGAATAAGAGAAAATCCCCCCCCCCCCCAAAAAAAAAAAATCTAAACAGGAACGGTTATAATATTTTGTTTTTTAGCACCACAATCCAACAAGCCTCGAAGCAATTTGGGTAAAATGGCAGTGCAGCTGTGACAGTTTGATCGCCCTGTGGTTTAGGAGGTTTCAAGTCAACTCATGCAGCAAAGACTCACTGAGTAGCTGTTTGTTTTGAAGCAAATCACCACGGCTCATATGCTACCTCACGTCTCTCCCGCTCTCGCAACAAAAACCATCGAGAGGTTCCCAAGCGTGCTTTTAAACAACGCACTGTAACACGAGACGACGAGGAGGACAGACAGAAGACCATAAGTATCTTTCTAGAAGTCTCCAGAACGTTCAGGGAAACGCTCCGTAACTTGCGTACCGTCCAATCGAAAAACGGCAGGGTACCTGCTAGGTCTGAGATTAGGTTATTCCTACCAGGAAAAAAAGGGTGTGTTAAGGAGTTTAGTTTCTGCTTCCTGTCAGCTAGTCCTGTCTGAAAACAAGCAACAAGTGCATGCTGGGAAGGGTGGAAATGACATGGGAAGCCCCTGGAGGGTCGTGTGAATAATAGGTGTGAGCTGTCAAACAAACAAGCACCCGGAGATAAAAACCGCAAACAGAAAATTGTGCTATTCGTCTATTTTCAACCCTCCTTGAAGACTACCTTCAAATGTATCAGGAAGCTGTTTGAACATCTAGCTTGAACTTTTATGATGATTAAATTCCTGCTCTACAAGGGAAGGCATGATAGGAGTGGCTAGAGTACACAACAGTAAAGACACAGAACACTTGACACAAAAGACATATGGAATCTTCCACAAGATCTCTTCCTAGTGCAGTAGAATTTGTCCACAAAGGTCCCTTCGCTAAAGCAATTTCATATCTAAAGATGTGAGACATAGAGATATATATCTCTATATACAGAGATATATATCTCTATATACAGATTTTATGTTGATGTATATATATATATAATATATATACTATATATATACATATACATACAGTATATATAACATACACATATATATATATACTAATATTTCACACACACACAGAGAAGAAAAGAATCCATCTTCATTTTGCTTTAATAATGGGAGCAGATGACTGTGTAACATCTGTGACTGTCATCTAATTATGAGCTGCATGAGGTTGAGAATAAGCTGCAACAATCAATAGCAGCAAGCATGTCTATTCTGCTCTAAATTGCTCCATCACAACATATTGAGCCTTCTTTTCAAAAGGAATCCTGTTCCGGCGAAATTCAAACTGAAACCAACCGCCTTTTCAATGTAGCAGCAAGCTGATGTGGTTCTGATTCTAAAGCCATCCTGCGGATTCTCACCCCTGTGTTTAAGTTGCACTCTTGCCTCCAGTTTCAAAGATACTGAAAAATAGTCCAAATTGCCAGTCTAGATCCAGTCTTTTGTTTTCAGTGTCAGTCTGTTTACTCGGGACAGGTTCTGACTCACATATCGCCTTCATTCACAAAAAGAAAAACACAGATCCTACGTTTGGCCTGAAAATGCCAACAGCTTATATAATTTCTGGGGGGAAAGTCACCATTTATTGATTTTAATGTCGCTTGTTTTGTAGTTGAGACTTGTTCCAAGTCTGCTCATGAGTGATATCAAGTCATTATCCCTCCCTTCACCCGTGTCATGTTGCTCCATGATTACTCCCTTCGATCTCCTGTGAGCTCTGGCTTCTCACTGAGGAAAAGCAAATCATACCTAGCATTTAACACTGCTACCAATCCATCTGTTGTCATCATTTCTGGACATTTAGGTCATCCGAACTCTAAAATGATCTCATTTCTGTTCGATACGAAGGGTTATTACCTCAGCTTCAAGGGTAGGACGCGATACCATGACGCTGCAACGGGAAATAATTTCAGGATAGAATTTTAACGGAATAACTAGTGGTGTGTATTTAAGGATCTTTGACTCCTTGTGTGGTTTATAAAGTAAGTGGTGTTGCTGTGTCATTGTATCCTGTTAGATGTGTCCATGCAGTTCTTAGTCACAGACACACCAAACTCACCAGATCGACTCTTCATCAACATCAGATCAGATTGTAATCTGACTGGATTGAGCCGGAAAATCTTAATCTGGTTTTGGTACAGAGTCAGAGCAGTTGGGCGTTCATTCGTTTCACACATTCAAGTATTAAAGTGCAGCTCTCTACACATACAGCGGCGTCCAGCGCAAGACACGAAATGGCACCAAACTCAACATGCAGTGGGACCCAGGGGACACACGCTAGCCACACGCCCTTGAAAGCTTAATGATCCACAAGACCAGATTTAATGAGGAGCGTCTCTTTGGTGGCGGTTGCCAGTGACGATGGAGGAGAAGGCACCTTATGTCTCCCGGGAAGCCTCCCGCTGTTTTGGTGCCATCGAATCATTAGAGGCCTGAGCGCACAGTAGGTCTGGACCTCGCAGAGCACAGCCGCAACACACTGTGTCATCTCAGCGGGACCAGGAAGCTCTGAGACCTCATTAAGGTAGAGGGACCTGGAGGGAGAACAGCCGTCATGACATCATGAACATGTTTATCTTTCCAGGGAACACCAAGGGAACCCAGGTATAGAGTTCTGGGCACATGGGCGTAGGTGTAGGTGGGGGGTGGATGGGGGGGGAGGGGTACTAGACCCTAGGTATTAGTTCCCACCATTTTAAAATGACAAAAATGGCCCTGCCAATGTTTGATCAGAATCGGAATCAGTTTATTCGCTATGCAAGATATACAAGCACAGACTTTACTGTGTCAGGAAAGTGCAAACATAGAACATACAGTATATGGAACATAATGAAGGTAGATGAAAATATAATAAAAATCTATTATAAAATACAAGTAAGATAAAAACTGGACACTAGCTGTACAGATGGGGGTTATCTGTACAGCTATTGTCTACTTTTTAATCTTACTTCTTATCAAACTCCTTTGTTCTGCTAAGTAAAGAGTAGAGGGGATGTCCCGACCCAAAGCTGAGACTAAACCTATGCCCTTGGCTGGGCTGGGGGATTCTGGGGGTGAGGGCAACAACATAGGACGTGAGCATGTGATTCAAGCCAGTTCTGTTGGTAAAAGTGTCTCATTGATCTTGTCACTGATGTGTGAACAAAGCCGGTGTTTTTATTTTTAAGGATTTTAAGAATGTGGCATAAAAGAGTTTCCGTCCTGTATGACATCATGCGTTTCTATGACAGCACCTGTAGGAGTTTCTCACTAACTTCCAGATTTGAAGTGAGGCGAGTCTCCATATGGGAGGTGAAGCTGCCATTTCACAACAGGAGAAGCCTCATTATTAAACTGATTGTAGGAATGAATAAGCTCCAGGTATACCAGATACATACATCCGTCAGGAAGTACCTCAGAATGTCATGCAGGTATACCAGATACATCAGAACCTCAGTACCTCAGAATGTTATGCAGGTATACCAGATACATCAGAACCTCAGTACCTCAGAATGTCTTGTCAAGACAAAGATGTCTACCAAAGATGAAGGCGGGTGGTTGGTAATGATCCTCTTTCTTTTCACTAAAACTTGAGTTGGAACGTAAAAGAAAATGTCTACTTTTATCCACAGATCACTGATTTCAGACCCTCTGATCTATATCCCTCTAGCAGGATTGGCATTGGGTATCTGTCTCAAAAAATAAACATTTAGAAACATTTTAACTCGGGTACTACAATCATGCAAGTGCTCGCTTCTTCTACTGTAGATATAAAACCAGACACTGTGTGATACAAATATCCCAAGGAGTAAACACTACAGTAAACCAACAATTTCCCTTGGGGATATACTGCACAGTCAATTATATAAAAGAAACTAGTCGATAACACTGCAGCAAACATGGACTGCTTTTGTAAGACTTTCTAAACAAAATCAATGTATCTGGTGTCTGTTTATATTTAGAAAAATATGCACTGTACTGTCAACGTTCTAGATGGTTTTGGTTGTTAAAACAGACAGACTTGCCATGTCCAGCTTCAAGTCCCATACTGTACACTAGAATACCATACTGTGTCTGAGTATATTCATAACAGTCTATTTGTACTGAGAGGAACCTGGAACATATCTCAACACAAACTCAATTCTATTCAATTTCAAACACCCGCAAACGATAATGGTTTGGCTATAAAAATCAAATCTATGATTGAATGCTAGCTGTGGGCTGCGAAACCACTAGTCGTTGAACGTAAAAGCGAAACATCGTCTCATTGATAAATGGATGTGTCAGACGCACACACAAAAAACCCCAATTGGTATGCAGTGGCCTTCCTGTTAATTGTCTGCTTTTGTGTCAGTTGTCTGCAGCAGAGATTGCCTGTTTCAATACAGGACGCAGCCATTTCTGATTGGACAAGCTTTTGTGCACCACTTAATTTTCAATCAGATCCAATCCTGGGTCTGTTGCCGTGGAGAAGGGGCGGGTGTGAGGATAGGTAAGGGTCATGCGTTATCCGGATCTAATAAGAACCTTCAGTCAATGCAAGGGCTGTCATTGTTTTATTTATTAATTTATTTATGACTGCAGTAAGAGTGAGAGAGAGCCAATCGAGGCAGGGCATTCTCACATGAACTCGTTAATCTTGGAGCAGGTTTTGTCATGGCGGTCATTTCCAAAGCACCACTGCTAACGATGCTAGCTGAGATGTACACTGCTTGGACTAATTCTCTGTCAAACTAATCCAGCGTTTGTAACTTTGCATAAGTAATTTTGAGGAGGATGGGTGGAACGTCCTCGTGGCCTTCGAGTGAGTCAAATCTATTGTGTCTGGAGAATGTCCTGTCAGCTGCAGATGAACTTGCTTTAAAAGCTCAATCTTACCCTGGAGGGCACAAGCTACTCAGGGGGTTAATCAGGAGGGAAGACAGAAGCACAGCAGGTTAACTTCATCCCCAACACAACAGTCCACTCATTTGGTTTGGGGGGGACGGGGGGGGGGAACGGGGGACGGAAGACACTTTTCAGGATATCTCGACGCTGAAGATTAAAAAGGTTCCGTGACGTAAATGACAATCGTGGTAAAAGGACATGAGACCATGGTTCAAATGTGTCCTAATATACATTGCAGCTGGTTGACTGGCACATTTTGTATGGGACGTCTGGGCACAATCTCTTTCTCCACCAACGCTACTCACCCAATAAAACAATGTGGTCATTATGGATGGATTTAGCTGCAAGCTCAATTATGTTTCCCTCAATTGACACTGTCCCTTTTGGGTTTAATGAATTGAGCAAATCCTCTGCAGCAAAATGTCTACAAAAGACACATTTTGTAAACATTAGTTTTACCTTATCTGGCAGAAGGAAACAAGCCAACAGTTGGTGAGGGCCAGTGAATACTGATGCTCTGTCTCCAAGACAATGGGAGCCCTTGGTCGTCATGAATATTTTAATAATACGTACGATCTAATTGGACCAACAGGCTTCTGAGACCTTCGCACGTCCAATAGGGAAATTGATTACAAATCAATCACTGTGTAGAAAACTGCCAAACAAGGGCGAAAGGGGAGGAGGGACACGGAGAGGAAGAACAAAGACTGTGGATGCTTGGGAGTTTGCATCCTCCTCTGTCGTTTGTTGATCTCCTATTGATTTCCCGACGTTGGTCAAATATCACACTCCCACTTGTGGAAGGACATTGATTGGGGCCCGTGATGTGCAGATGGCGCTGGAGAGACAGCCCAGACAGGACACAGGACAGACGCTGATTAGTGTCTTTGACAAAGGAAAGCAGAGCATTGATCCCAATGTCTTTTAGTCTGATTGGGAAGAAACAGACCGCGTCTCATGCATCTTCGTACACGGGGACACATTACAAAGGCTTGAACTGGCGCGAGGCAGGCCAATGATCTATTTAAGGTTTCTCCGTGTTTCGTCCGATCATTTCAGATGAATTTCCCTTGCAAACGAGCGCCAAACCCTGGAAATTCAACGACAGTCAGATTCATTCGACCGACGCTGTCCTTTAGCAAAGCATGGCTTCCCTGGAGGTGGTTTGGGAGAGACCTACAGCTAGCTGTGTCTGCAGACAGTCTTGCAATCTAGATCTACAGTCTCTCACACCAAACAGAACAACCCTTATGTGTGGTTCAGACCAGCCTACGTTCTACAGAGAAAGCGTAGGTTTGTTGTTTCACCCCTGTGCAGTGCTGTCTATATGCCAGGGAGTGTTACAGGAGTGAGGAAATGACACATCCTGCTGGGTCACACACATAACCCCAGAAACAGATTGATGCCAGACGCCAATACAGTATGTCATTTAAGTTGTTGGAATAATTTCATGTGAGGGATGATAAATCGTTCAAAATTGCTTTAATTTGATTGCTGAATCCTGAGTTCCTACAATGCACGAATGGCGTATGAGTTAGCCTTTTTGACTTTGTGAAGGGCCTTGTTATATCATTTCCAGCACACTAGCTCATTGTCTGGGTCCTTGCCAAATTTAACAAGTATTTTCCTTTCAAAACTGATTTCAATATCCAAGCACGTTCTGATCTAACAGAAACGTAGTTACTTCCGTAAGTAAATACAGTCCTTTTGCTTTTAACTCTGACCACTGAAAATACTGCTAGAACTTCTGACTTCTTATCCTTAAATCTTCCGCGGCGCTCACAACTCCTTATGTCGCTTTGGATAAAAGCGTCTGCCAAACGTAAACAGAGTCTGTGAAGTTGCGTGGAGGAAAGGTGCGGCGCTCGTACCTTTGTAGAAGCACTCCTCGCTGTGCATGATGGTGATCCTCTGTCCTCCAAAGCAGGAGGACCTGTGGAGCTCGCAGTGGTTCTGGTACAGCTTGCCGTCCGAGCCACACACCGGCTTGTAGTGCGGTTTGCAGCTGTCCAGACACTTGCACTCCCCCTGGCCGGTCTCCCGGCTGAACTCACAGTGTCGGCCCAAACCACAGTACTTGTGCTCACAAGGACCGGTGACGCCACCGTGGCCCATGAACCCTGGAAGAGAAACAAAGGAAGGTTAACGTCAGCATCTTCGAGAAGCGTTAGGAGTCACAGTTTGAAAGGTTTTCTAACTCGTTCTTTTCTGCTGAACCCACCGAGGTTATCCCTGAGTCAACTCCATTTTCCCAGAGGCAAAGGTTAGTGTTTTTCATCTTCCGTATCTCTCAGAGGGACTGAATAACGGAGCGGTCTAGATGTCAGACCCCCTTCAGCAGTAAGTATAACTGACAGGACAGGGAACAGCCACTACAATAACCTCTGAACCATAGCTAATGTATCGGCTAACAGCTAGTTGCTCACTCTTGGAACCTACAGCGACTGTTTTCTTTGCCCTTTTTGGTAGAGGTCTCCAAAGAGGGTGAGGAACAAGGCCGCAAAGGTTAGAGAGACCCTGACAGGTCCGTGAGCTGACGGCCGGGAAGGTGTGAACTTGAACTACAGTGTGGACACAGAACCAGGGGCTGAACACATCACTAGTAATAATCTGTGGGTGCTAATCTTACTGATGCGGAACAAGATGACACGAATACAAGAACATCGCGTCAACATGAACTACGAGATGCAACAGAATACACAAAGATCTACAACATATCGACACTACTTCCAGCACAATTTCAAGACTACAGTCACACGAGCAACACAACGTCCTTACTACTAAGCCTGTAAATAGTTGTTCTAGAACACGCGCACTGAAACAATCGTCAAGGCAATAACGCATCACAATGTATTGCAGTAGATGCATAACTCTCTGGCTCAACAATCTCAAACATCCTGTAATTCATTCTGAAAAGGAGGCTTCTGACATTGTCCAACTGACAAATATCAAGCAATGCACCTTGACTGCTGGATGCTTCAATGATTTCTAAACACAAAGACGTGTTTTTGATATATTATGGAACTTCCGAGGAAGATTACTAATAATAATAAAAAAGAAAAGAAAAACGAGATGTCACTGTTGGTTACAAAGACCAACTGTTGGCAAGGTAACAGCATGGAGATAAAACACCCAGGTGGGAGGGAGAGAGGGGGAGGGGGGGGTCACCATCATCCTCTATTCCTGCCCTGGAAGGGTTCTACTCAATCAGGGGGATTTCAACAATACAAGCATGTTTTCCATGGGCCTGATGCAAACCGATCAATAGGCTGCTGTATTAAGGTCGACTTGGTGCCGATGGCGTAATGATTTTCAATGGGGGGCTTTGTTGCACAGCTAGACACCCCCGGTCACCAGCCAGGTCAGGGAAGGGCATCGTCATTACACAGACATGCATGCATGCACAGTCACAGTCTGATCAAGAGAGATCAGCTACAGATGAATAATCCTGTTCCAACGGTTTATTGACAATATCTCGTTCGCGGAGGGGACGGCGTGAACACAGGGGTCTAAGAGGACTATCGCTGGGCGAGGCAACTGTGCTTCCAGACAAAACTCTCACTTGAAAAATCACGAAGGTGGAATACGGAAGCGGGGTGCATTCCAGAATATTGAGGGAAAAGCTGCATTTGGCGGAAAAGGATGGATGAGACCATTTTTATTTATTTCTAAATCGAAGAGTAACAGCCAAGTCGATAGACGTATTTATAGACTAATATCTCGGTTCACCAGGGAATCGTCATGGAAAATTGCCTTGATACCAAGGCAATACAAAAGCAGACAAGAATGATAGGAGCCAAACAGCATATTAGGCCCTGGAAAACGTGGATGAAATTTTCGTGAGGAAATAATAAGCTATCTCGTATTCAGACCATGTAGTGAACTTCAAGGTTCAAACATATGTGAGTCTGGCAAGCTTCATTTGAAGGGCATCACCCCATTTACGCATCTATAATGGGCTGTATCATCATGTTGAACAATAAAACCTTAAATGAGTACAAGGAGGTGGGAACCACATTGCTGTGATCAAAGGAAAACGTGCAGCATTGTATTTGAGACCGGTAAGACGTTTCACTGTCAGCGTTGTCATGGAAAATGTCATGGGGAGTTAGGAGAAACAGTCTCTCAAGGTTTGCAGTGCAGTGTGTATCTTGCCTCGTGGCAATAACAGACATATTACCATCCACCTGCCACGCGCTGTGAGTGATGAGTGCCTGTCTCTGCAAAGCAGACCCGCACCCTTCAACATGATCACAAAGCACATGCTGAATCCAGACTTACATCCAACAGAAAGCCTGGAATACACTTTTAAAACACATCCTCTCAGATAGAGATAGTGCATCAGTTTCCTTCCAGTCCAGCCCCCCCCCTTCCCTCCCCTCCCTCAATCCTGTTTTTTTTCCTTCCACAAAGCCCACGACAGGAGCCTCTGCCCATCTGATGTTTTCCCCAGCGGTCTCCTTGGGGACGATGGCGAGTGCCGTGAGCAGCTTTAGGAAGCGCATGGCTCTCTCGCCGCGATGAGCTTGAGAAGCCCTCGAGTGCCCGCGAGACAGAACAAGAGGATGCAAATGGAGTATAAGCAGGAGGTAAACAATGCTTAAACTTAACATGTCGCGTAAACAACACGCCGCTCTCATCACCCGTCACTCTGTTTTCAGTTCCTTGAAAGTCGCAGCAGCTGCATGTTAACTTGAGCAAATTGAGGAGAGAAAAATATACTGAGGGTAAAACCAAGAGGTGTCGACATATTGTGGCACAAGAACGAACATCTTAACAAGTAGAGAAAAACGTATTTTTAGCGCACCTGTTGTCATGGAAGAAGTTTAATGTATTCAAATATTCGTCGCGGCATGTCCAATGAGATTAACTATTCTACTTCTCATTCGCTAACAATTGTAAGTCATTCTCTCGCATCGACCAAATTAAAACGTTAACATCAGGAGTATCTTGTGAGTTTGCACAGCAAGTGCCGATTAGTTCTCTCCAGAGTGTGCCACAAATGAATAATTTGTGATACACTTAATGAGGGAGAGAGTTTTACGTGAATAGTGCTAGGTAAAGGCCCTCTGCTTCTGAGAAAGTCGACAAAGGAGCTGTCAGACTTGTACCTTCAGGACACGACTGTGCACAGTTCAAGCGGGTCCTGACATCACACGTCTGAAGGTTGAGGTCTCTCAGTAGCTGAAGCAGCCACACGGCATTGAAGAACAGCATTAATAAACGAGTTTAGTCGGAAGTGAGGTAAAGACAATCTTGAGATGAATAATGTTGGAAGAGCGTAAGACTGACTATCTGCCGACACACCTGGAACTTAAACGCTTGTTTGCTCTCAAGATACAATTGAATAATCTGTTCAGTCATACAGGCAAGCTCCCACAGAGCTGCAGATGTGCATGTTCCAAGGGTACTTTAAAAGCAGCCTGCCTTTCCTGATGCCTCATTGCTAAATGGTGACATGCTTTCGGTGAGGCTTGATGGAGATGCATAAACAACTCATGAACATTTTACGAGACCCTACTTATGGCGTTAAAACCTTTACAGAAACCAAAAGCCCAAACCGGCACACAAACATTTAAAACATTGATGTTGCCTTTCCACAGAGATCACTCTCTTTCTCCCTCTCACAAGGGAGATAAACTGTTTCCATTGAACAGCGTAGGAAGTTTAAAAAAAAAAAGAAGCAGATATTCGCTACAAAATGGTACATGTCACTAGCCCATCACCAAAAACATCATGTCTGATTTAGTCCCTCATTCCAGACCAGAGTGCACAAATGGTCGGCTCGCTTGTGTTTGTACGATTTCACCAAACATCCAACATGACACTTTCCATTCCATTAGTTTCTTCGGCTCACTCTTTGAATTGTGGCCTTGCATTTTCTTTCACTTAGAAGCCATTAGGATGCATTGCTCATAGCGTCTCTGTAAACGGGCCTATTTGTCAGAGCGTGCTAGGCTTTGCTAATTGTACTCCTAACACCAGTCCCAATGCTAATGCACGTTACATTAAGCTGTCTCGTTGCTGGCATGTAGCCATAGTCGGCCTTCAGTGATGCATGACATCTAACTGGTATGCAAGAACGTCATTTTTCCATTTTCAACCAGAAATCTTCCACGGTGGAAGGACAATGCAGCCGAAGTTTGCATTCCAAACCCCATCCTGTTAGTTTTTAAAATTTGGAACAGATAAAGATATGTAAGAGAGACGTATGTAATTCTGTCCTCTTCCCACATGGTTTATTGACACTGAGAAGCGATGAAGCTAAGTGAATCGGCAGTGATGGGAAAGAGACAGAGAGAGCAGACTATCACAGGCACTGGGAGGCCTTCAGGTCATCTCCTTCACTCAGCAGCTTGCAGATCAAGTGTAGGGGAAATCGAATGAGCCGTTATAATATAACCACCCAGACAATCCGGTACTAAATTATTTAACAAAACTGAAATCCTGTTCTCGATACAGGGTTAGTGATTGGTGCTTTACGGCAATTCCTTTTGGATGATGAAAGTGATATACGTGAAAAGGATTTGTTTTTTATTTATCTGTCTTTTTATCCGTTTTTTTTCCCCCCCCCGTGTAACTCAGAACAATGTCCTCGTGTGTTTACACTGCCCCTATGGTCTCAAGAACAATAGCTGGATCAAGGTCTCGTCTGTGTAGCCGTAGGAGAATCATTTCATTTAACTCAAAAGGGGGAAGTAGAGAGGGAGGGGTGGGGGGGGCTTTTTGGAGGGAAGATTTCAAGTGTCGCATAAAAATGGGACACGGGATGACTGGAGCAGAGATGAAAGCACATCGTCGACACCCCTGTGGGGTCTGAGGGTGTACAACTGGAACACGAATCGTCTGCTTCCAGTCAGTTTGAGCTTGCGTTTGTGCACAGCATGAACTCTTGATAATAATCGCACGCTAAAAGAAGCTTTGGATAATAATCTGAGAACACGGACGTACAAGCGACCTAAAAGCATCTGTAATTACACAACACAAGACCTCCTTCACTTTACAATTCCTCCCTGAAATAGTGGATTAGATAAATAATATTATAGCAGTCGAACTCGCTTAAATGATTCCTCCCAGATGCATCCGAGAGCTGGGTGAGATTAAAGCTCTTGAGGAATATTAAAGTTTCGGATAAACCTCAGAGTAAACCGAGAACTCAACATTTGTATGGATTTGTAATAATGAACGCAGGAACGCAGAGTGTTGTAACATTAAAGCTCCCTCTAGGCCTGCATCTTGAACAAGACCGTCCTGAGAAAGAGAACATTAAGGGGGATTCTTGGCTGGGAGCTAGGTCCGTCCTTCAAGATAATGGCCCTGTTACAATTACTGAGTTGACCTTCTGAGAGGGAAAAAAGCTAGACCTTTATCTGTGCCCGTTCATCATTGACCATTGTGAGTACAACAGGTCTTTAAGGACCACTGAGAACAAATAATGAATAAAAATAATGAATCTCTCAAAGATGTGCCTCACCTCATTGTATGCCACACATCAGACAAGCTTGGCCCCTAGTTATAGATGTCAAAAGAAAAGCATTCGATGTGGATCTTCCACATCGATCTTGATTTGGCGGCTTCGCTTTGTAATTAACATTAGTTATGGAAGGAGGAGCTTCTCACTTGAAGAGGTCGCGAGCTCAAGTCCCCCTTGTGTTTTATGTCGCTAACGAAAAAGATGTCTGCTAAATGAATCCATTACGTTATTATTAACAGACTTACTACACCTCAAACAAGACAGCGGCAAGGTTTGCAGGAGAAGACGCTGATGTCACAACACTAATTAAAGACAATGGAGGCACCATGACATCTACAACACGATCACACTTATCTTGTGAAACTTCCTGATGGTTCAAGAGGCACTTTGACACTTACTAACCATGTCTTATGCTACACCACCTCAAAAACTGTAATAGCTCTTTGTGAAATTCTCCACCGTGTACTGGCTTAGAACATAAATATCCTGCTGGTACAAATGGTGATTTCTCGTTCATTATTTTCTGATCCATTTCTGTATGTGAACATACCTCACCTCACACTGTTTACACACTAACCTAATCTATTTAAAATAACTTTAGAAAAATCAATTCCATTCTGAAGTGAACATCAACAGCGAAAAAGCATTCCAGCAACCATAAATAAGACAATGTGAATACGGCATCTGAACACGTTCCTACAGGATCCATACTTGACGCCAAGCTTGGCTGAAGTGCTCCGGGCAGGGCTGGGATCGCTCTGTATTTGTATTTAGGTCACGCCCACCTGTCCCAGAAGGCTTTGCGGGTCAAAGACCATGAACACCACTGCCTGTAACCCATCTGAACTTGTCAGACCTGCTTGTGTCTACCCATCAAGACCTCCTCTCCCTCTGCTCCTCCGGACCACCACTTGTGTCGTCTGTGATGATATTCTACCTCTTCGACTCTCTCCGAGAGTTCGAGGCTCTTTTGTTCTCGCCGTTCTACTACAAACGCGATAGCAGGAGAAGAACCCAGACTGTCAATACACCAACAACATTATCTTCCTCGCTCGCTCAGGAAACGTAAGCTTGACATGCGGACAGGCGCACGCAGTGAATCTTAATTGTGGTAACTTGATTAGGACCCGCGAAAGTTATTACGAATTAGCTTGTGTTGAGACTAAGGGACGCTCAGTTGTGATTGAAACAACAGGGAGTCTTCCTCCAATAATTGTATCTCAGAAGAGTTGCAGAATAGCGTGCAGCCTGCGTTCAGGTACTGCTGCGCAGTGTTATTAAAAATGGAAGAATGTCCCAGGAGGGAGGCGTGTAATTTTAGAATTAATCTACAATTTAGGACTAGATGTTTGCAACCTTTAAATGATTCAAACACACTAGAACATGGGAGGAGGTGGTGAGCACGCATAGTAATAAATTATATTATTATATCTCAGAGAAGACGGCATAGGGTAGAGGGTTTGTAATTAGTTCTAGTGATGAAATATGTTGATTCTTTCAGGGGGTTTCAAACTAAGGGCTTACAAGCTTCTGTGACATGACAACAATTACAAATAAATTCATCGTACTTTATTGGTGTGATATGGAAAAAATTAACCTGATATATAATTCTGCTTGTTTTTTTGCATTCAAGTGCATGATATGATGAAATAAAGGGCAACACATCTTTTACCGCTTGTACAGATGTTCCCAAAGGTAAATCATGAGAGAGGTGAGTTTATTTACCACAGGTTATAGCTTTTTAGTTGAAGAAAACTCCTAGGTACTTTGGAGAGACCTGCACAGCAACTAGGGTTGAGAGAACAGTTCTCTCAGGATTCCAATTACAAGGCATTCTGGGTGAACGATTCTGTTGTCCATCTATTCCTCTTACCGTCTGACATTCAATTTCAGTTTTGTATGTTGGTGGATTCCATTTGTCTATAATTGTTTCGAGGGGCTCCCAACCACTGTCTAATGTATGACTATAAAAAAAGGAAGAAAATGGGTGTTAAATCTCCTCTTTCAGGAGAAGATGCATGTTACACTTTTGTGATGCAGTATGAAAAACTTTGTGTGAATAATTCAGCCGCTGTAAAAAACCAGTCATACTGAAACAGCTCATTTGCGAAATACTACATTTTCACTAGACGTGTCTGCTGGATGTTAGTGAAATTACAGGTTGCCAGTAGTCTTCATTATTCATGACAACAACACGACTTTACACACTAGTCCCAACCATCTCCACCCTATGACGAACAATCATTTAATCAATCAACATAGATGTGCATTATGTATGAACTCTCTCCAGCTCTATTTGAGGGGCTTGTTATGTAGCCTGAGAAGGAGTTTCGTTGAAAACTAGCCCAAGCTGGGCTCTTGCCTTCCTGCCTGCAGTTAAAAGGGGAACGCATTAAAATGAATGGTGTATGACAGCAGAGGCAGCCCTTTATGATAATGCACCCTCTACGATTACCCACCCTGACCTTCCCCTGGTGGAGACAAGAGAAGAGAAGCTCGTTTACGGCCCCTTCGAAAAGTTTAGCGGCAGAAATCTTGGTGGCAATGACACGTTTTGCATGACATTGCCTCCTGTTTTGGAAGAGATCGAGGATGGGATTGCAAAGCGTGTGTGAGCGTGTGTGTACGCGTGTGTGCGCGCGTGTGTACGTGTATGTGATGGTGGGTTAAAAAGGTGACAGGTTGACAGGTGAGATGCATCTGTCTGACAGTGCGAGACCACTTCAACGTTTTGTCTAAGGTGCGTCGCATCCTGAGAGCGTTTAGTCGGCAGAGTGTGCAGAGGGGAGACGGTGTCAACAAAGATACGAGAGGCAATTTCAACCCCCCCCCCTCTTCTAAGTGTCATGGTTTTGTCCCATTTACAGCAAAACAGTACGATGGCAGTCCAGGGAATTTCCAAACAACATCAGAGTATTAGCGTGTAACAGCCTTGTTAAGCGACTACAGCTCATCGCTTCTCTCGCCTCAGTCCCCCTTCACAGACCCTCCCACAGAAACCAGACTCAAAGCTCTACCAGAAACAATGACCAGGCAGAGGATACGCCAGAGAAAGAATTCATTATGGATGTCATTAACGGTGATGGTAATCCTTTATGTGGTTTAGGCATCACAAGCCGGGGCTTTAAGTCGGAGGAAGACTTGCAGGATATCAAAGGTACACTCATTTCAACAGCTGTCTAATCTTCTGGATAGTCGATCTGCTCCGGTACACTTCTTGAGGAGATGAGAGGGTCAACACAGATGGAACAGTAGACATCTGCCAATTTTAAGAAGCTAAATTAATTCCCAAAACGCACCACGGCTAAAACATTTTTTATGTTGGTAGACGTTGCTATGTCCTTTTTTAGCATGAATCTAAAATTATGAACGCCAAAGATCTGAGTGTGTCTATGCAACACTTCATAATTACATGAACCAACATGTAACAGGTAACATTTACACTGCTACACGTAGTTACAAACGCACCTACCTGATACTTCACGCTACTTCAGCATAAGTGTAGCCTTACTGTGAAATATAAAACCAGGTGTTGAGCCAGTGAAAGTGCGCTATTGGCGGTCTACTACTATTTAGACCTCAAAATCACATCTGAGGTCTGGTGGGAAGATATTCTCTGTCTTTTTTACCCAACCTGTCAACACATACAGGGCCGTCAGCTCGCAAAGTAAAGTGCTTTCTCAACTCCCTCTGCCCCTTTCCACAGCTTGAGGTCGATACACCTTGGATGCTCATCTGCCTTCTTCTTATTGATGTCCTACAGCCAAAGTGGACGGTGCGAAACAAAACAAGGTTTTCCAACCAGGGGTGAACAACTTTATACTCACCATCCACCCAAACATTCTCTATGTATTGTTTTGTTGGTTTCTTAAGATTCAGTCCACATTCGCTTATGGGGGCTGGGTTTTTTTTAACGAATTTAGGGGATTGGATTTATTGAACCGGTATGCGGTAGTTAATTATCCGGTGTTCTTTTTATTCACAGTGGAGAAAAACTCAAACTAAGTTTTGTTATTTTTCAAATGTTTGAACTACATGAGCCAAAGTAGTAGTGTGGAAAAGTGGAATAAAAAAATAAGAAACTTTACCCTTAATATGCAGCGTTCCTGGACTCCCATCCTGCTGAAACAAAAGCAAAGACAATGGATGAGATATCTCACAGTCATACAATACATTCATTATGAATCAGTACGAGTACCTAACAAAGGTCATTTACACAAAGGGGTTTTTGCTTCAGGGTAAACAGTCTTTCCATAAAGCAAAACTAAACACAAATGTAGAGAACACGTTAAACATACAATCATCTCTACTTTTGGTCGGATGTAGAATGTCGAGAAAGCCTTATGAAGGCTGATAAGCAATAGTGGTTGAATCCCAATATTGCATGTGGACCAGCAGTAATCAAACATAAGGAATAACTAACAGCAAAGATACAGACGAGAACACGACACATGCAAATGAAGATTGTTCCATGACATTACAGTTACGTGTATATAATTTGACAATGCAGCCTGCGTGTGTATATAAATACATATGCACACCACATATGTATTTATATACACATACAGGCTGCGTTGTCAAATTATTTACCACTGAGTGGTCGGTGTATCGTGACAATGGTGTGTGTGTGGAATAAAGGCTCAATTATCAAGAGTGCTACACTGTCATAGATTGTTCTCCACAATCTCTTAGTGAGAAGGAAATGGCATAAATATTTGATTATATCTCCATCAATGCTTCAGTTGCCTCTCTCTCCCTCCCTCTCTCTCTCTCTCTCTCTCTCCTTCCCTCCCTTCCGCCATCCCATGCTTTCCCTCCCCCCCTCCCTCCTGTCTTTCTTCCAGTCAGGTGCTACAGGACAGACAGGAAGCTATACTAGCTGGTCTGGGGTCAGTAACAGGAGTCTGCTGACAGTGCAAAGAGCAGTGTATTCATATCTAAGGCTGGATCTGGATCTGCATGGAGAAATCAGCTTGTTGGCTTCGCCACAGGCACATACAGATCTATGGAATCCACATTAACACTGAAACCGGTTCAGAAAGTAAATGTTTGAAGAAAACTGGTATGTAAGTACAGGGCTTAGTAAGGTCACTACTTGTTGAAGGACTCTTTTTGTATTGCTGTTGTCAGTTCCATGAAAAAAGATAAACACAGTGATTTGTAAACAGCATTGTCCTACATTTTCAGCATTCCGTTCTGGACTGTACTCTGACATTGAAAGGAAAATTCACAGAGGTCTGGCTGAGAGTATATTGACGTAAGTGCACAGAGTCTGACGAAATTGAGTTGCACCTGTCAAATGTAGAAACTTGGGAGGAAATGTCAACATAATATTTTCACTCACTTCCAAAACGTTTTAACTGTATTTACAACGACAACAAAAAAAAAGTAATTTTAACTTTGCCTAGTCCTTGGTATAAGATAGCATTAGGAGAGCATATTTGGATCAACATATTTTACACAAAAAGCTTTTTAAATAGGAGGACAAACTTGAGGAGGTGGCTCACATAAGCGTCTAGTACCAAGCTTTCAACTCTTAGTCCAGCTACAGTCAGTTTATATATCATTCATCTCCGTATAAAATATGCGAAACTAATACGATATCATTTCATGCAGGCGATGACAAATGCTGTTTTGCCTTATTTAATCCTAACAGACAAATCGCGAGTTAGTTTGACGCCAAGCGCGTCTTAAAATATCCCAACTTCCAGAGGCAGGTAGTGTTATTAACAGGATAAATGAGCTGAACAGCTACTGTGAAGGTTTGAAGGCCAGATTTTCCAGTGAGTGATTTCCCTGAGGTCCCTGGCAGACCTACTCCCAGAGGACAGGATGCCCAGCTGCAGAACTAGTGCCCCATCTGCCCCAGCTACAGCTACAGCTGGCTAACTGCCCGCCTGCATCGCTCTCCTGCTTTATCTCCAATCCTGCCTCTCTCCATCCCTCCCTTACTGGCTGTCCTGAATTCCCTGGGACAGTTTTAGCAGTGCATGCCCTTCAACCTGATATTCTTTCTTTCTCTTGTCTCTCTATTTCTCTCTCTCTATGTATCTCTCCATTTCCCCTCTCAGCTCAGTCACCTTCTCTCACCCCCTCCCTGCCCCCCTTTCTCTGCCTCTTTTAGCTTATCCTCTTTTAATCTAGATTTGCCATGTGTGCAGACTACTGGGTAATGGCTGTTCTCTCAGTACTCAAGTACTCAAGCTAATCTTAATTATCTCCTGACATGACATCTACTAAACACCACAGCAACAACTAACTCAGACACTTGCAGCAGTTGAACACAGACCAAAATCATAGCTGTATATTTTTGCTGTTGTAATATCCCATGCGTTTGTTGACTTATTTGGAAAATGATGTGATTGATATGATATAAAACGCTATGGATCCCAGCTAAGGCAGATGGCTGGACTTTGGAGACCTCTGCTCTGACGAAGATATCTTCTGTACTACGTGATTGAAGAGGGTGTCCTTCTGGTCTATTTTATAAGGTCACAACTTATGTGACTGTTCACTTCATGTAGCAAACTGTCTACACAGCCCTCCTGTCCATGTACACGTATACTGTTATATAAATGTACATTTAAATACTTCATAAAGCAAAGTCATTGCAGTGGCTTCCTGATGTCTTAGTACCATCTCATTCATATTTAATACAAAAATCAATTTAAAACAAACTTAGATGTCTCGTCATGTATTCATTGAATACAAATCTTCTAAATACTTATATATTGCGAAACAAAAAGTCCAACTTGGCTTACAGGGACTCTCAAATGAGGCAATTATTATTTTTATTTTTTATTATACAACAAGCCACATTTTTCAACCGGCAGATCCGACTGATGAATCAAGTCTAACTTTCTACTTCCACAAGACAAATGGCATGGTATGCTAATACTGCAATGACATTTCTATGCTATTTTATTACTTTAAGGCACCTTACGCATCAATTTCACCACGACAGGAAAGCACATATATCATTTCACGAAGCAAGCCTTAATATATAGCAGAACTGTATATTTTTTGTGTTTGTTTCTGACAGTTCTTAATACGGTGCCATAAATCAAGCTTTATCCAAAGTCCCTTACATGCAATGTACAATATTATAGAAAGTATTCTCCTTTGGCGTTTCAAAGTCACCAATGCCATGTTGCAGGCTGTATACTCAGCCTCAGTTCTCTTAGCCTCAGAACACTAGCTACCAGCTTAAATGGGCACTAACATCACGTTCTATGTCAACACTTTATGAATTTAGCGACACTTTTGTAAAAAGCCAGGTAAACGTAGTACACAGTGTCCTGAGGGCTCAGCGGGTAAATACACGTGCCATGTGGACTGTGAACGTAATGCAGTTGCCTGGGTTCAAATCTGGCCTTGGCCCTTTTTTTGGCCCCACTTCACTTGAAAACTGTTCAATAAAGCATGAAAAATTGCCAAAATTTCTCCCTTTAAAATGAAAGTCCAAACCGGAGAGGGTGAAATATCTGGGGAAATAGTGAGTTGTGCCCTCTGCAGCTAGGGCGCGTTTTATATTTTACCAATTTTTTTAATATCGCCTCAAAACTTTGTGTTCAAACTGGCGAACCTGTATCAAACGTCTGAACATATGGAGAAAGACAAGAGTACACTAACATTTTACAACTGATATATACACAAGACAAGTATGCATCCTTTACCTAAAGGGTACAACTTACATTTGTTGCTGCTCATCATGTAGGCCTTCACTTAAAAATACAAAGCGTAAAATTGTCCTCAGTGCTGGAGGTATGTTAATGATGATGTTGTAATAATGTTTTAAAGCATTTACTCACATTGTATTTAATCCATAATTAAACCCCCTTTGAAACAAGTTAATCCTAACAACGTTGTCACTGGCAGGTCGATTCTAACAGGAGGCCATCATCTGCTAACTGAAAATATGCCCGCAAAAAACGAAAGTAAGATCAAAACGCGTAAATCATATAATAACTTTGGTGAAAACAAATGTTGACATCTCCAACTGAAACTAGGGTCCAGAATGTAGGGCCTAGTCTAAATAATTCCTCCATACCTTGGTTGCAAAAAGGAAACTTATGCAGGGTGGACAGACCAAAAACTGAGAACTGCGCTCTTAGCTAGATCCAGACTAATGTAAGTTCCCGAGTCAATGCTTTTGCTACCTGCGCTCCTAAATTATTTGACAGTTGGTTAGTTTGGCCAAAAAAGCCTCCTTCTATTATCCACCCTAACTTGTTTTCGGGGTTTTTTCTGTCGCTATCACTTGAAGGTTCGTGGAAATTTTCCACTAGAAGACAACCACGATTTCAATTTAGCAACAGCGCAAAGACAGGCTAACTGGACAGGCTAACTAGCTAACTGGTTTGTAGCTAGTAGCTGGCTTCCGGCTGGAAGACGCGGCGCCTTATAGTCAACTAGCTAGACAACACTGTTACTAACCGGATAGCTGTTAAAGTAGCGCACACGCTAGCGCTAACCGGCACAATGTACTGTTATTTATCCTCATCTGAAGTGACGAGGCCAGTTGTTATCGTAGTACAACGTTCCATGGGTAAGTATTCAGTAACTATTGTGATGTGGGGAACTACTAAGCAGAAGAACGAAGTCATATCAAAGATGTTCATCTGTCGTGTTGCTACTCTAGTAGTTTTGTAAGTCTACTAGCAGCCAAGCCACTGACTGGCTATACAATAGCTACCTGTCGGAAGCTAGGTAACACTGGAGAGCTAACGAAAAACATTTGCAGAATAGGGCGGTACAGTGTATGTAGCCAGCTTGTTTCTTGTGATATGGGTTGTACTTTCGTCTCCTGCAGCTAATTATACAGGTTGCTAAAAGGACATCTTCACTGGAAGATCACTGTATAATTGTACGGCCCTGGCTACAGACGCAAGCGTCATGCGACGTAACGGCGTCATGACGTTCCTGACGGTCTGTCAAGCGCAACTTTTCACCACAAAAACTTAAATTCATGCAACAGAACCGCAATGTGTTTCAAGACGAACATTTTCACACCGGTCTAAGTAATCCAAAAAAAGTGACTGGTTAGGTTGGAAAATATTAATGAATAAATACATAAGAGCGAGGTAGTGTCACTCATTTCAATCAGTTTACGCCACACTTTGTATTCGTCACGCTGAGACGAAAGGGGGAACTTGTCTCACGATATACAATTAATAGACGAGGCGCAGGCATAAGGAGAACCGTTTTTCTGCTTCGGAGAGAGCTGTTTCGAGTTAAATGCCACCTACCACTCCACAGGTATGGTAATCTCATGATAAACTTGATCAAACTTGTCTGCATGGGAGAGAAAGGTAGCGAACATTGAGCTCATAGATCGTCAGTGAGAGGCCAGCGTCATAGTGTTTAGAGTCAAGGCCTGCATTAGCCCCCTCACACAGAAACCATATCCCAGCCACCAGAAAGCTGCTGTTGGCTGCTGCTCTAACACTCAGATTTGACTGAAAAGAGAGGTCTTTTTTTTTTTAGACGCTAAGCTCTGACTGGACTGGAAATGGCCTTTTAGTATAATTACCAATGCTGTGTTTGGTTGGATTGGCTCTTTGGAGCTGAGACAAGTTGCAAAAAAGTCACATCACTGTTTGTGCGAGAGCAAAGGATGATGGCTGCTCCGTGTTGTCTTGACGATGTGATGTCACCGCCGCTCCTGAAGCAGCCAGAGGCAGAAAGGTCAACCTCATTCGTTCGCCTTCGCCCCGACCCATGCTTCTTCTTTTTTTTCCAAACACTCAAAAAAACAGATGAAGTGGTGAGTTGTGTAATTAAAATCCTGACACCCGTTGGAAAGAACATGTAATCAATATGCATCGAGGATGCAATCAATCCTGTGCATGTTCAAAACTGTATAATGACCGTCGGAGAGCGGAGTGTTAGGGCTAAGGTTGAAAAGGTGCCGAAACGGAAGGACAGGGTGTCTGTGATGGCTTCATTCATCACAACAGATTATGATTAATATCCAGCTCAGATGCTAGTCGTCCACTGTGACCATAACTCACACTGGATATTAACAGGCTGGGCCACAGTAACAAGTAGAAACTTTTGAGGGGTACGGGTGGGCTGTGCTATTAAACCTACTGTAGTTTAGATTATAGCTTCCTTATCGTGCCTTGCACCCAAAAAAACCCTTTTTAATGAGCAGGGGAATTTAGAGAATGGCTTTATAATCAGTCGCAGCAGTAAGACCTGGCCTGTGCTCATTTTCTCCTGACTCCACGTGTTTTGAATATTAATGTGCTCTCAGGGCGACAACTTTTGATATGGTATCTACACTGGGCTAGCCTGCGCGATAAGTGATAACCAAGTTCGCCTTCGAGGTGGAATCTGGTTGTCCTGCAATGTGGGTCACCAATTAAACTAGTTATTAAAAACTCATGCACATACTGTGATTGTCATTGGGTCCTTATTATTATTATACATTCAAAGACTAGTCGGAGCGTTGCAGTGCTATTTGCTCTGCTCCCTTTGCAACAGTTTGGTGGGAGCCTAATTTCAGAGGACCAGCGTGTCTGCGCTGTTAGATCATAGCGTATGCTGTTCAGTAAAGCTCTAACAAACCTGATTGATGAACTCATTATTTGGCACAGGCAGTTAAAAGTCTCAGGGTTTAAATGATGACATAGAAAAACACTTAAAAAGGGTCCCTGCACTCATTTCAGGAACCACAGGTTGAGATGTATGACGCAGCAGCTAATCCTGAAGCTTTCATGCGTCCGAACGGCAGGGGGTAGAGTACAGTAGAGACTGCAGTCTCGTTAGTTTGTTTTCTGATGTGCATGTTGCTAAAACTCGGTCTCACGTCAGGATTTGGCCATGCATTATCAATGCAGCTGATGGTGAACAGGGAAGTCCGGTCCCCTGCTTGTGGTTGGTTGGATCTACTCGTGTTTTCCTCAGCAGGCAGTGCACACAGCGCACAGTAATTATATCTATGTTCCATCAGCGTTCTGGCTCTGTTCCCCCAAAGTCACGTCACACTAGAGATCCATATTTTCTCCCCACAAACGAGCCTCTTTTAAAAGCAGCTCTTCTGTCAAAGTGACCTCTGTGTCTTCTTCAGCTTTAGGAAGATTCCAGCCTCTGGCTCTGTTACACCTATCTCCTGTTTTACTCACCGCCATCTGTCCCTCTCGTTCTCTCTTTCTCTCTCTTTCACTCTCTATCTCTCTTTCTCTGTCTCTTGCTCTCTGTCTGTCTTTTTCTCTCCTCCCCTCTCTCTTTATCTCTCTCTCTCTATGCTCTATCACTCTCCATCTCTCTCTTGCCCTCTCTCTCCCCTTTCTTCATCTTCCCCTCTCTATCTCTCCCCCTTTCCATCTCTCTCTCTCTATCTTACCCCCTCTCTCGACAATCAACACTGATCCTCTGGCTTAAAATTACCATTGTCTCTGGGTTTTAATTTTGCATGCCAGTAAGACTAATAAGCCAATTGAAACAAATCTTTGAGCAAAGCATGAAGTCTCTATTTAGAGATGCCAGACCGCCACAACCTACCAAGGGGATATGTAAATGAATGGGCAAGTGTTTTGCCATCTTTATCTTGGTTCTTACAAAGCTTATTTTCCTGTGCTTATCACTCTGGGAGTGTAACAGGATGTGAGTACAGAAAACACAGGCAAGCCTGCAGACTAGAGACCCAGTCCAGCCTCAGTCCCACTGCCAGCATAACCCATTCCAGCCAGCCATAATTGATCTATTACGTAAAGAGGCAATCAACACGCTCACAGCTCTCGTTCTTAGACATCTCTATAAGAAAGCTCAGGAGATAGCAAGAAACAGATTGAAAAACAGATACTGTGGAGGAAGAGAAAGACAGGGGCAGGGAATACATGTTGTTCCCCATGGTTTTTATGAAAAGGTAAAGGGCTCCTATAGATTCAGAGTTTGCCATGCTTTCACCTTTAATCAATTTAATTTAAAAAATATAATCAATTGCACTCAACGTTGGATGTTTTGCTAAGAGCCACTATTTAACCTTCTCTCTCCTCCCCTCACCTCTGTCCACAACCTTCCCGCTTTCGTTTGATAGTCTCAGATAATCACTTCCTTGGCAAACACAGGCTGCAATAAATCATTGAGTATTTATTCTGAGAAACCCAAAAAAACCACACAAAAAACAACTCAAAAACAAAGTTGCTTGACACACTACAGCGGGTTTCCACTGTAATTAGCTTCATAATTGGCAAAACTGCAGGCTACTCTTGTTATGAAAGGCTAATAGTACAGGAAGGAAATCAATACCTTGTGGCGGAACCTCACCACGGGTCGATAGGGCAGTTGCCCGAATCCTTCCTGGCTGGGCCTCGCCTCCACGCTGGGCAAGACGATACCCAACAGCAGAACAGCCAGAGTCCAACATCTGGGCGTCCTCATTGGTATGTTCCTGTCCAAAAACACAAGGAGAACCGATGAACGTTCTTCGCCACCGTTCCGGAAAGTTCCATAACAGCATCGGCGGGACAATGCATCAAACGGTTGGAAATTAACGTGAGACAATGAGAAACTGCGGATCCTTTTTCGGTTTAAACTAACGCTATCAATAATAAGTGCCATACACTCCTGGGAGATTAGATCTCGTTTGAATCCATTAAGTGTTAATGGGTATCATGAGTAAATCAAGATTATTAAAAAAAAAACACCATGACCAACCATTTTAATTAGATTGATGACTGTTGTACTTTTAAACAACTCTTTGTGGACATTGTTTAATGCAACCATTTTCCGTATCATTAAACCTGACGTTAGCAGAAATTTGTATGTAACAGTGTATCTCTAAGAGGGGAATATCACTTGTGCTGGAAGTTCAGGGCACATACATAAGTGTCTACAGTTAATGTTTTATATTACAGGGGTATAGTTGACTGCACATGAAAATAGTCGCCTATATGGAAGCAGGCTCTAAGCTAGTGGAAGTTAACAAGCAACAGTGTGTTGGATTTGATGGTAACACCATGCAATCGTATAGCAGGTGTAATGATGTCAACCCAATGTATGTGACAATGTGTCATCACATTGTCAAGCAATCAAAACAATTGAAATCCCATTCGAGTCCACGGGGTGCCATGTACATGCTTATACATCATTCCTCCGAAGGATATTAATCTATTGAAATCTCCATGTTTTAGTCCCAATACAACTCACACTAAATTATTCATAACTCAGGATGAAAACATGGTTGACCTTGCCACAACACCAATTAAACACCACTGTGAACGGGGAAACTCAAGGCAACCCATCTCTCTGCCCCAGTTAGTCTGTGTGTGAGAGGTGGCAAGATGCCAAACAAAGAGAGAAACAGAACACATGTCAATGTGTGAGTCGGTACGAGTCTGCTTGTCTGTACAACTGCTGGGTAGGGGGTGGAGGAGGTGTAGATGATGGGGAGGGAGGTGGTGGGAGGGAACCAGAGATGTCGGTTCCTGCCTCTGAATAGATCGGCTAAACAGGAAGTAACATTGTTGTCCTGGTGATCTCCGACAGACAAGGAAGTAACCTTGTTTTCCTGGGTGTTTTCTGACAGAAAATTGTGGCCTTTGTGCACCCAAGCTGTGCCTGAAGGTTAAAGATCAACGTGTCAGCCATCTTCAAACAAACATCGGTGTCTTCTTTTGTGACTTGCTGTCTTCTGTGACTCGTGACTTGCTGGCATGGCCTGCTTCACTAAGGCTGCAGTCCCTCCTCCTACTTGCGCTACGTATTCTCTTTTTCCTCCTCTTCTTACTTCTAACTCTGTCGCTCTGTTCATCGGAGCAACAGCGTATCTACCAGTATCATCCATCACAAGGCCTTGTCAGTTTGTTAGATCGGTTGTTAATGGTATGAGGTTGTTGGATGAATGTGTCACACAGATGCATATGCAGTGTGATGTATCACATTACGAGAGTTAGGCTTTTTACTTACTTACTGTCTGTTTACTGAAAGTGCATCTGTTAAATTTATTTACAAAATTCGGATTGAAAGCTTTAGGGAAATTCTGTTTAGTTTTTGGAAAATCCATCAACTTGTAATTTAAAGAGATTTCCAATCGTCTAACATCAAGTAAACCTTTCAAAGTACTAAATAACAGGAGTGCAATGTGCTTTGACAAACTCAATAAATAAGTTATGCAGTGTACTTTGGAATCACATTAGCTCTCTTTGTTTTGCAGCCAATGAGATTCAGAAGCATCCCTTGACAACTTAGTTTTAACAGGATAATTACTAATGCTTCCAGTTATCTGTGTGTGTGCGTGTGCGTGCGTGTGTGTGTGTGTGCGTGTGTGTGCGTGTGTGTGTGTGTGCGTGCGTGTGTGTGTCTTTGTTTGGAAAGCACAAGAAGAAAGAGAGGCAGAAATATATTTCCACCCCCCACCCTTTCCCCCCCAAGGGAGAGTCATCATAACTTTAGCTGGTGGCTGTAAATCCTAGTGAGCATGTCTACGCTTCGGCATTGACTTTCAAATGAAGACGGCCCGTCGCTCACTATGTACACAGCACATCAGGGCTTGTCTGCCTCCCATCTAAGGCCCAGCGCAGCCCTGTTCCCGAGGTCTGCGGTACTGCCTCCGCAGTCTGCAGTACCCGGCTCTGCATCACAACGAACGACTGCTGACAGACGGAGGCGGCTGTTATTGCACACGACACGCACCACCAAAGCAAGATCGGTGACAGCAGGGGGGCGATAAGATCCACCTAGGACACTCCTGTCAGGTGACGAACTTAACCTGAACTTTACCTTCTAATCTGATTGGTTGTGGCTGGGCTGGGTCCTTCGTACCAGTGACCCCACCCCCATCTTTATTTTTCTTGAAGGGCACGTTCTGTTTTTGCGGGACAGAGACAGGAAGAGATGATGCGTGGCAGGACAGATGTCAGAAGGGGAGGGAAGATATGTGTCTCGACTTAAAACCCGGTTTAGGGGAGAGAGAGAAAAAAGGATAATAGCAAACACATGACGTTTTAAACTCTTGACTGAATCTGCACGACTGATATAAAGTTCCAGAACACTTCTATACGCTATTCTGCCATATGTTCCCAGCCGCTGCCCCCATGTGACGATACGTTTTAAGAAATCTCACTTGCATTGTATGAGATCTGTGGAGTTGGAGTACATGTGTTTGTCCCTGGGACGTCCCTGCTGAATGAGCTCTGCGGAGCAACGGCTGTCTATTTGTCGGGTGAAGTAATATCGTCATGTCATCACAGACTCTCTCTCTCTCTCTCTCTCTCTCTCTCTCTTATACCCAGCTGTGTTGTAAAATGCATAAAGGGGCTCTTTCGTTTCAAGGTAGAGGCAAAAACGAGGGACCACTTGAGCTCTGAGCCGAAACACTCTCAGGGATGTTCTACGTTACGCTCTGGTTTTCTGGAGGGGTGGTTTAGCCAGTCTAACATTTATCCTACTATAGAGAGGAAAGCAAAAACTGTCTTAAGGAACGTTAAACATTTATCTTAGTACAGAGGAGAGCGAAGACTGTCTTAAAGACTGTCTTAAAGACTGTCTCCATACATGGTCGTTTCCTTGTCTGTAATAGTAACACCCCACTAGATCCAGAGGATTTACACGACCGATGTAATCCCTCCCACCTCCAAAATCACGAGCCAATGTACAGTACCGTACCAGTTTTCGGCAAACTGCATTCAGATCTTTCACAAAGCCCAGGAACTGCAACAGCATACAAGGAGTCTTTGACGAGGATATGTGTGGACAAAGCACTGAACCATGTGACCCTGCCATTGCTTGACATAACCCATGTGCATAGATATGACAACTGTAATGGGGAGATGTTTAAAACTGGCATGTTTGCAGTCTCAAGGGGGGGGGGGGTTATGCACACGTCAGTGAGATGAAAAGTCTAGTAAATTGAAACACAAACAGATGTTTTATTAGGGCGATTATGAGAGACTTTGTCATTTTGAATGTGTGGTGACGCTTTGTAATCTTTCCAACTGTGTTCCCAGCTGTGTTAGCTGACAGGTGACACAGTGTCAATCCAGAGGCCTGCCGTTTGTCAGTCATCAGAATCGACCGAGGGACAACGCATTCTCTAGTCCAGGAGTGGGTAATTCTTGTCCTTGGGGGTCACTGTCCTGAAGGTTGTACATATTTCCCTGCTCCAGCACACCTGATTCTAATGATCAGGCTTCCACAGAGGTTGATACAAACCTATTCATTTAAATCAGGTGTGCTGAAGCAAGGAAACATCTAAAACTTTCAGGACAGCGTCCCTCAAGGACCAGGATTCCCCACCCCTGCTCTCATCTAATGAGTCAGCTTCTGAAACTTGAGAAACCCTTTTATCATTGAGCATATTGCTTTTTAAAAGAAGTGAAGAAAGGAAAAAGAGTTAAAAGATGCAAAGTGGCAACCGTGTAATGACACACTACCGCGGTGTGTAACAAACATTAAATAACCCCTGCTGCAAAAATATCTGTTATTTTCATTTGGCTTCAAGTACTGCAAACATAAAAGCAAGACACGCAAACGGTTCTCATCAACAACCCTTTAACGGCCGACAGGCAAATGGAAAAACCTCTGAGAGACAACAAGGCGCCACCAATCACAACCTGACTCCTCCCTCTTTACCCGGAGGCCAATTAGGATTGTCCTCCAGCATCCCCGGGGAGGTGTCATGTGACCTCAGCCCCCTGGTCACACGGTTGAGTTCTTTAATAGGATAAGTGTGGAAACCAAGAGCCTTATCCAGGCCTAATCCAGGCCCAGGGATGGACAATAAATATCCCTGACTCATTACTCAAGGAACACTGCTCCAAATGCCAGAAGGATAACAGCACAGCAAGCCCACGCTGGGAGATAACAGATGAATAAGGAGATATTCCTTTCGTGTAAATTTGTCGTCCACATGTTGGGATGGTGTTATTTATCAGCCTGGGCCCCTTTTATGAGGCTGTTATCTATTTCATACAGATATCTATCCAAACGCATAAAATGTGATTACATTGAGCTTTGAACTCACGCTTGTCTCATTGTGCCTCCCCTTTCTAAATCCTTTGCACTGGAGATAAATTTGTCACTGAAGGAGAAATGTCAAAATCCTGTCAGGCTGTGCCTGAAATATGTGCATGAGGGTGCGTGTCTGTCCGTCTGCCTGTCTGACTGCTTTGTCCGTCTGTCTGTCTGCCTGTCTGTCTGCCTGTATGTTTCCTTTTATTGTATTTTATACTAACTGGTAGACAGTGGATCTTCCATTTTCTCATTGTTTTCCTACACAGACCAGAAGAGCAGATAATGCTTTGGGTAGCCCGGAAGATGAAACCCAATCACGTCTGAAAATTTGGAGTAAAAATGTTTTTTAAACAACTCCTGGAAAAGAAACGATAAACAACTAAACTGTGGAATTTCAGCGATCCGAAGCGATGGCAAAGAGGACATTCTCTGGACGCCTCTCTAACCCAATCAGAGGAAATCGTCGCCATCTGAACAGCAGTGAAAAGACATTCACTTTAAACTCTTCATCCGAGTTCATTGAATTTCCCCCGTTGTGAAAAACCCCTGCACCCACCCCCCCCTTTCCCTCCTCCATGGTGACGACCCCAGTCGACCTTTCCCAAGACAAAGCAAAAGAGCAGAGGAAAGACACTGAAAGCTGCGCTGTAGGTGCTGACAGCACTGACAGCACGTCACACCGATTCCAGCCCCACTAACTAGCCTCCTGAGCCCTCAGATCTTCTGTCCTTTGAGCTGAACCTCAGAGACACCCGGGGTTCCTCCGGGTTCTCCAGGAGGCGTTCTAATTGTGTCTTGAACGTCTCCTGCACCAAGTTGTGTTCTTGGGTGAACCCTGCCGACCTTGAGATCTATGGTAGCGACGCGGCCTGACGCCCTGCACAATGAGGTCAGGGACTGGCGGTCGGCTGGTGATCATGTGGTGACCTGCCGGAGCTGGCTTGTTTTGGGGAAAGCCTGTGTTGTCGTGTTCTGTGTTCTGAATAGACAAACACCTACTGAACGCAGTGTCATAATGGATGGAACACAGACACAGAACGCACTGTCACAATGGATGGAACACAGACACAGAACGCACTGTCACAATGGATGGAACACAGAGCTGGGTCTGCTACCTGTTATGACGATGTCATCGTCAATGAATGAGCCCGTTTGGACCACTAAGTGAAATACTGCATACATTCACAGAAGCAGATTCAAAATATCGGACTTTCACTTTACTGTCATAGTATTTTGACGCTAGAATGACGTCTGCATCTAGATTTGCACCCATGTGCACTAGCAAGCGAACAGATGCTGGTTACATCATTTGGGGATCGTTTTGGGTTCACTGTTCGTATAGTGTCTGGGTTTGTAGTCTTTAAGCCTCCGATTGGAATCCCAGCCGAGTCCAATCTTTTCAGTTGGCAGCTAACTCCATACTGATGGCTTGTCTTTCGCTAATCACAACCTCACTCAAACCCTGACCTCTAAGTTACAACATGAACATCATTTTGGCTGAGCTTCAATACACATTACTAAGTTGGTGGATGCCGTCAACATTCTGTATGTGACAGAAGAGTCAACTGGATGTGTTCTCTTTGCCACGGTGATGAAATCCTTCCATGTGTGTGAGGACCCATAGTGCAAAAGCCACCCGCCTGTGTATGTTATTGTCTGTCTATAGTCTGTACCTGACACCAGCATGGGCAGTCTGAGGCGTTTTACGATCTTCGGATATCGCAGTTAACAGGAGAGACGGACTGTGACATTGCCTTCATACGGCCAAGTAACTGAACAGAACTGATGAGTGAAATAATGTAACAGGAGTGGTTCAGAGACCAGGCAGCTTCAACCTTTCAGCTTGTTTTGAAATGAGAGCGAGGTGATCTCATCTCTCCTGCACAACACTGTTCCCCAGTCAGGCAAAGCTGTGATCTGTGGTCAACTGCAACCTGTATGGCCATTAAAAAGTGAAACTTGACCAAGCACCAGCGGTCTAGCACAAACACACACCACACGCCAGCATTCTGGAACACACACACCAACACACCACACGCCAGCGTTCTGGAACACACACACAAACACACCACACGCCAGTGTTCTAGAACACACACACACATCACCCACAAGGACATACGTGAAGTCACAATAACTTCAATGACCCTTACTCACCCTCTAAACATGTTCCCGTAAACACATAGGGACTCACACAACACACACCTACAAAACACTTTAACACAAGCACACCCTCTGAAACACAAACAGCAACATATATACAAACACACATCAATCAGGCCATGTATCTTAAAGCTATTTTCTGTCTCCTGTACTTCATGGCCAGGATGTAATCACATGGACATTTTCTTAATTTAGCCAACACTTTCACACAGAACAGCTTTAAATATAGAAAGTGTAGCAGAAAATTAGCCATGAACCGTCCAGTACTGTGGTGGTCAGGAAACGGACACGAAGGAATTCATTTCCACGTGAGGTTCAGCAAACCTGCGAGAACAAATGTAATTATGTGAATGGTGACAGACATGGAACATTCTGGAGAGTATTAATAAGGATGGATTGCAGGGATCACCAGGAATTCTCTGGTTTCAGTCCTGAGGGGTAAGGTCCTTAACACACTCAGACTGGTTCAGTACTGATGGAAACATACTACGAGTTCCCTGATACAGCACTTAGCCAGCGACATAGCTGAAAGCCAGCAATCTGACGTACAGGTTTGCTGGGTTTAGAGTGAGGAATGAGTTTAACCCATTCGGTCAATGCCCTCAAACCCCTCTCACTTTGTAGCAACCCTGAGTGGTGGAGCTACACCGCAGCTGTAGTTCTGAGTTCGACTGAACCCCGCTAACGTTTTGGATG
Organism: Plecoglossus altivelis; assembly: GCA_036571765.1. NCBI lineage: Eukaryota > Metazoa > Chordata > Actinopteri > Osmeriformes > Plecoglossidae > Plecoglossus > Plecoglossus altivelis. The sequence continues at coordinate 2,570,055 of BROE01000006.1, forward strand.
ATTTAGGCTCGTATAAACTTTAACACACAAACACAATCAATCAAACAGGCAGCCTCTCAGCTAGCACTGTGAAAACCTTCTATTGACATCCAAAACCATTCACGGGACAGATGGAGGAAATCATTTCCTTAATAACAACAATAAAGTGAAACTAATTTGCAGAAGTGCGCATGATGCTTAAGACTTCAAACACAGCCTGTCTGTTTAGGAGCACATGTCCAGCAATAGAGAGCTAGAGAAGCTGTAAAGCTTTACCCGACTTCATTTAAACCTCACAGCAAGAGGCCACTAAGCAACGCCATGCCAACAGGCTCACTGCAACGGAACGCCTCTCTTCTGTGACCGAAACTCACAGAGCTCCACAAAGCAATAAGCATAAAATATGATCACGCCGATTTCAATTCGGCATTACTTAGTGTGGAGCTAAGCATCGCAGTGCAGAGCTGTAAGGAGGAGGATGTGTTTGATAACACCAGTATCCAGTGAGATGGTTTATATCATGTAGCCTAGCTGATAATGCTGAAAGACCTACGGTTCAATTCCGCACCAGCCCCTGAGTTTATTACATCCAATTTACCCCCCGCTTCCCTCCAACTTCAAACTAATGTCTGCCCGCTTGCAGTGCCATCACCACATTCTAAAATGTCACCCCTTTCCTGGGCAATCCAATGTCTTCTTGATTAGAACAGCCACTCAAATGATCACGGCTGAACCTCCAGGAGGCAGGAAGTTATAGCAACAACAGGCAGATGGCACAAATAATTAGGGTTCCTTTGACAGGAGGAAACCTATTGTTTTTCATGTTGTTTTTCAAGCCGGAAACTTTTTTTTTCTTCCCCCCATCCCCATCTTTAACCTGTTGCTGAAGGATTTTGACAGATCAGAGCAAGAAGAAGAGGTCATGTTGCGAAGAAAAAGGTACCTTTAGATAAAGTTCTAAGTGACGAGACAGGAGTTTTTCTATGCAATCAGTGTAATCTGAACACCGTGACTTTTCATGTGACATTTAAATCGTACGCTAGATTGTCAGCCAAATTGCACGGTCTGGCTGTTTTTCCTGACTGTGAAGGGATTCTCATATTAGCCGGCCTGGAGCCTGTGCACGCCACCTATCTCAGAGGCCCAATGCATAATCCATGTTGTTCATGAAACATAAATGACATGCCCATGACGACTCGGGTCCAAACGAAACGTATCAATATGGAAACAGAGATTTACAGTAAAGTGGAAAATCCTTGCAAAACACGACCTGCCCCCTTTGTAATACAAGCCACTAGAGGAGCGACATCTTCTGATTAGAAACAGGGAGCGATCCAATGAACTGCAGGCTGAACCTTACTAACATTTAATCGATACACAAGGAGTGGAAGGAATAGGCAATGCTGCATAGCTGCATAGCTGTCTACCTGCTCATGCACACGTTTAAAAGAGAAAGCTCCACATTTAGCTCCTTCTCTTGGAAGAATTAGACTTGAGGTGATGGGGGGGGGTCCCTTTTAATGGAGGGGGGGGGCTAGGTATCTGACAGTGGTCTAATTGAGTGAAAAACAAAGGGTTGTGGTCATGTTTGCAAACTTTCGATTAGGCAGCTATCGCATTTCATGTTTTTATTATTATTATCAGGGTCACCATGTCCGCAAATGCAGATCAGGAGATCCGAATATGCTTTCAAAATAATTTATGACAGGGCCTTAATTGCCCACGGGGTGGTGATACTTAAACATAGGGCCCAGAACTAATTCCAAACTCAATCAGATTTGGATGAGAAATGCTATTACCAGACATGACAAGACGATAGTAAATGAGATATGGCCAACATAAGGGATATATAACAGACAGTTCCACGCAGATTCAGATTTACACTAAATAAAACAGCAGGTCTTAAAATTAAGTCATGATATCGCTGTCGCACAGAAGAATCCACAACAACCAATTGGTTGGAATTAAACAAGACAATTAATGACCATCACGAGCGCAATAAGGAATAGTCAAATGAGTCACGCGCGGCGAGGGAGAGGATAAAAACAAGAGTATAATCCCTCCGCTGTTAACGGTGTCAGTCAAGGATTAGCGTGCTAAGGAAAAATAACACGCTAAATACTATGCGGCTAAATTAAATGACCTACGAAATAGACTGGAGTACCTCGGACATGGACGAAAATATGAAATACAAATCGAAGTGATTTGGTTGGAGAAGTCTTCAAGTTGTTGTAGGTTTTTTCTGCGCTAGAACAGTCGACAGTGGGGTCTAACTCCCGCGTTTAACTTCATTGCCAAGTGATGCCGCCAAATGATGAGCTGCAACACAGACAACCGTGAGACTAGCGGGTCCAGCAATCGCGGGCTGAAGTGGAAATTGTCGTCATTAAATAGTTGTACAGTAGCTTAAGCGTTTGGGTGGTCATTTGCAGTGGGACACATGCCAGAAAATACTTCGTGGACAGCAAGTGTAATTTCCACGGTTTAAATCATTCCGCGTAGTTCACCCGTTCGCCAACACAATAATCTGAATGTAAACGCTTTTATGTTTACCTGTATGTCCAGACGCGAAGCATCCAGAGTATAATCCGAGAAAATATTTTACCAAAAAAAACAAACAGTTGTAGCCCACTTCACTTAAACTGCCAAGTACGTCCGATGAAATCCACGGTTAGTGATATGATCCACGCAATAAACGTCCTCGGAGGAAGTTTGCGTGGAGCGAGCGCTTTAATCCCTTTTGGAAATACTATATCAACAAACGCCGAGTGGCGAGAAGATCCTGACTTCAGCACCTCGGTAGAAGTGGACAGCTCCGGCAGCACGAGTCTAACCTCTTCTGTCTCGGGTCTTCTCTGCCACTGAGGCGCGAGCCACCAGCTCCAACCAAACTCACCTACTGGCTGCGTTCCCGATCGGATTTACATACAATCACAGGATGAACCAATCAAAAGCCTGCAGAGGGCAGCCGTAGTGAAGAGAGAGGACAGAAGCGATGTGGATTGTCTGATGCCACCCGTGAATTGCCCTTGACTGAAACGAACAGGGTTGTCGTGTCAAATGTCGAGGTTCCTTCGAGAAAAAATTGGTCCTACAGTATCACACTGACTAAAGCCGTCGCGACAGCTAAGGGACAATCGACAGAGCATAGAGAATGACAAACATGTTTTTACAAACTAGCATAAAATGCGAACTTTTTATTAGACTACATTTTTTTTGTATTGACGTTTATCACAACAGACATAAATCTGGAATCTGGTTTGAAAAGCAAATCTAAACTGAAATCGACTTTAAGTGCATGGGCATGCTTGCAAATCATTTAGGAATTCAAAATGACACCAGACATCACAGTTGGACAACACAAAAACATACATGACGTTTAAAATGAAAATGATCATTCCTGATATGAATGGGAGATTCACATTCAAGCCATGGGTTGTGTGGTTTGGGTTGGAGTGTAACAAATGCATTACCATAATGAAACATGTTGCGTGTGGATGTTCATCTCGGCCATATGTCAAGCCAGTGTGTCCCTGCTACTGTCACATTAAGTTAAAGCATGATTTATAGGAAGAAGGATAGGAACCACTCTATTTGCATTCTCTCTCAGCGTGTTGCCACATCTGTGCTTAGACGACTGTGGATGTGACACGGATATCGCTTAAAAGCTCACTGATTTATCACGTTGACAATGATACAGTCTTGCATGTGAGCAGGACTTGGAAGAGGAGAGGAAGAGGAGAGAATGAGAGGTATTTTTGTATCCCGTTTTGGTCTTAAGAGAGACCAGCACGTGTGGGCTTGCATTAGTTAGTGTGTGTACGTGTGTGTGTGTGCATTTGCATATGTGTGTGTACGTGTGTGTGTGCATTTGCATGTGTGTGTGTGTGCATTTGCATGTGTGTGTATGTGTGTGCGTGTGTGTTTGTATGCGCTTCCTGGCAGGGTAGCGTGTGGAGATCCTAACAGGCTATGACACATGCTACAGGCAACATCTCTGGTACAGGCCACATGTGACATGTGACTCGTTTCACAAACCATTATACATTAAACTGTCTGGAGCCTTGCCCCAGAACCCAGCCTTGGAAGCCCAGTGTCAGCTACTCTCACTCCTCCTTCCTGCGCCCAAGAGCTGCTGCATTCCTGGTTCTTTTTCTGACTCCCTGGTTGTTCGGTAGCATTTATCTCGACCTCTGCGCTTGAGGACAGCCTCCGCTTGGGATGGGGCCTTTAAATCCCTCCATGTGAGCAACCACATGCGGGTGGTCCTCTATCGCACAGACACAGCTAATGCCTGCAACAGACTGCGTCCGCATTCAGGGTATCACACAGACCGCGTACCTGAGCTATCACACAGACTGGAGGTGCCAGACTATCACACAGACTGTTGTGTGACTCCAACACCTCCAAGTACATGTCAGGAAATCATCAATAACTAAAATGAAAGCACATCAATAACACCAACAGTACCTAGCTTCGGTCCATAGCCAGCTTCAGCCAAGCCTAATGGAGTCCTAGTAGCAACTTGGCAGTGGTTTGGTACCTTGAGACACCTCTGAAGTTTGCGAGTGTTGAAGAACCTCTCTTTCTTTGCAAGCCCAGTCCCTCGAAACCAAGTTTAAAGGGGAAGGGGTGAAAAAAAAATCCATACCCGGTTAAGATAAATAGTGGCCCAGTCTCAGAGCACAGCCAATGTCTAGCCTGCCCACTCATCTCAGCTGGCAGTGGCATTGCCCTTAAGCTCTGACAGCATGAAAGAAGAAAAGTACGACTTATATTAGTTGGGTCCGTTAAGCTTCTTCCAGCTGCGTGCCCACCCTGGCAGCAAAGGAAAAAAAGACAAAACACACAAGCACAAAGAAAGCCCACATATGGACCAGGGTGATAATTCTGATGTCTGTGCAAACTTGATCAAAGCTTTTTCCCAACAATCGCTCTGATGTGGAAATGCAACAGGATTTAGACACCCACACAAGGAGGAGAGCTAATTACTCTGTCATCAGTAACAGAGAGACACCACATACATATACACACAATAGGATACAAACACAAATGCACGCGCACACACACACACACACACAGAGACTCACATTCATCCAATGCGCGCACACACACACATACACAAACTGTGCTGTAAGATATCTCTTGATTGTTTTGCTTGTGGGGGAGTTCCAGGTTGTATTATTGTTTAATTAAGATATAAACAACGTCTTGTCCAAATTAAAATTAATGTTAAAGCGTAACGAATAGCTTCCTTTCCACACAGGGAAGATACAGTGGTGACTACTGTTAGAGACGGATCACGTACAGTAGAACTGAAACATCCGATTAAAACCAGGTTATTAGTTCAGAACCATCTTCTGCTTTCTCCTGTTTCTGCGTTGTCCTGAGTACCACCGCAGACCTGAAGATCATTCTGGGCTCGATCCAACATGATTGATTTACCTGATCTGTGTTGTCGATCGGGTGATAGTTTCGCTTTGCTACTTTTGGCCTCTTGAAATGACATCACAGCTTCAGAGCCTCCTGTTGGGGGCCGGGGTGATTCTTCCTCAAGTCTGCATGACAACACCGTCATAAAACTGTCGTTCACTCCTCACACGAAGAAAACTGAACCAACCAACAGGATATGACATCAGATCGGCTCATTGAAATTGCTGTTAGATGACGAGGCATTTTTTGGGGTCGCTTGGGAACACAACTAGAAAAAGTGACACAGACACGTCTTGCTGACAGGGTAAGTGCAGGCAATTTAGCACCTGTCCACAGGTACTGAATACCGTGTGGAACCATGCGGGTCTCTCTGATACGTTCAGAAACTCTTTGACTGAAAGGGTATCGAGGAAAACGAGTCATCGCCAAAGAGGTTTGGTAACTGAAAAGTAAAGAAAACAAAAAAACAACAATGTGAAGCTTAAAAGAAAACAATCCTGCAAGGTGGATAATGCTTTTGTCATCATATTCACATCAAATATATTGTTCACCCCTTGATATTTATCCACAGCATGGATATTAAAAGTGCCATTGTCAGCATATTAAATGGGATACATTTTGTACTCCGATTCACAGATTTGCTCTGATTTACAGTAATTAACGCAGGCTCCCACAGTGAGAGATAACAATAACTTAGTTAATTATCTCACTTTCTCTAAAAAAAAAACTGCCTCCCGTTCTTGAAAGCTGAACCAATTTCAAGTTCGGTATCGGACCGCTGTCCTCTTCTTTGATTGTTTCTTCACAGCCTTGGAGGTACAAGACCTCTACAAGCAGCCACTTACACCTCTGAGACGACTCCCAACCCACCTCTAATCTCTCTCTCTCTAATCACATTTCACTCACCCACAAAGCCCCTCTTCAGTGGTTTGCCGGCCCTTAGACAGGAGCCCCTACAGAGGCCTTCGCCTCCTCCTCTTATTGCTTCTCTCTCCCATCATTGTCTTACCCCAGGCGAGATGCTGTTATCCCACATCAGAGAGCAGCTGATATCTTTCTGTCTGCTGTCTCTCAGAAGGGACTTTTCCTCCTCATCCCTCTGCCCCTTCAGTAAAGTTGGCTCGGTGACACAAGCTCTCGAGCAACGATTTCTTAACTGTTTCTGTTAGTTCGGAACGCTGGTATTTTTCCTGTGATCTTTGAAGCATCTTAACCTCAGCCCATTGCTGTTAGGTTTTAACATTTGGATGAGTCAAGCTATTGACTCCCTTTGAGATGTATACAAGCATTGCATAGATACGTATTTGTGTAGATAATATACCATGTTTTAAACTTTTTAACTGACCAATCCACTTACTCCTAAGTCCTGTAGTGACATCTAGTGTCCACTGAGAGGAAGTGACGCATCGATAGAACAGTTTCGACCTGCGTTCTGGAACTCTGATGGTGCTCAGGAAGTTCGAGTGTCTTAGATAACAGGACCCTCCCACGGCAAGGATCTACAGGTACAGCCACAACTACTGACAAGGCAATCTAGTCTAGTCTCTTTTATTTGAATTTGAATATAAACGTGCTCCAAATATTAAAAGGAGAGAAGCGTTGTGTTTTTACGTCTAAAACTTTGGTTACGTCTGTAAAGAAGTGCAGAGACTCGTAGAGAACTGTGGTGTTGGAAGTGTGTGTTTTTGAAGGGGGGGGGCGAGGGGGGGGGGGTAATAGTTTGTTTTTATAAGCAGTCGTTCGATATTTGGAAGTGCCGTAACTTGACAGACCCTCTGAAAATGTGAAGGTAGCATGTCGTTACAAGAATGATATTTAATAGCTTACGGCACACTGTCAGTAAACGTTTCAGAGTTTGGGTTGGCTATTTTGCGCTGTTGATTTGAATGTGTGTCCTTAGGTGTTCCATTTCCCTATAGAGCGGCGTGAGCGATCAGCGTGAAATAATCTTATTCTGATGTGTTTGACTGTGAGTGGAAGCCGCAGGCAAAATTGTGTTTTGATGACATTTAAATGTGCGCTAAAGCAGGATATTCTAAGTTGCTGTACATGGTGATCTCTATCTTCTCCCACAAAGACCTAATAAATGTCATGTTGCGTTTCAAGGTCCTAATACTTTTGACGGCTACGTTTAAAAACCACGTATGACATTTGAAAGTCTTTCTCTCTCTTTCTGTCTTTTTTCTCTTTTCTCTCTCTCTCTCTCTCTCTCTCTCTGCCTCTCTCTCTCTCTCTTACTGTCTCTCCCCTGACACAGTCTCTCTGCATGAGTGTGAGTAGTTGTGTTTGCTGGGTCACTCATCACCATTGCTCGGTGCGAACACAAGGGGAATCATGGCAGCGCATCGGGTCATCGTCTACGGTGGAAAGGGAGCATTAGGTTCTGCATGTGTTCATCATTTCAAATCGAAAGGATGGGTAAGAAATGATTGTGATCGGGGTGAAAACGTTGCCGGGTTTTATTTCAGCGTAAAGCCTTCAACGCAATTTATTTCGCAATAGGCACTTGTTGAATAGCCTAGCTTGAATGTTAACGCCATGATAAAAAGGCAAACCAGTGGGCTATTCCTTTAACTGAAGCGCTCTTAAAACTTCACAACTTTTACTGAAGACAAGCTTACACGTATTTTGTAACTGCGTTCTAGCCCGTCATGATGAGCATTTTCCATGCTTATCACATCATGCACTCATTGATTCCTATGTTTTTATCAACAGTGGGTAGCCAGTATCGACATAGCGGCGAATGACGAAGCAGACGCGAACGTGTTGGTGAAGTTGTGCGAGTCATTTACACAACAAGCTGGGCAGGTATGGTCGACGTCTTTTATAACAGGACATCACCTCTGGGGCTGCTTCTGTGTTGACAAGTGTTTTATTGACCGGTGGCTGGTTTATAATGAAACCTCTCACTTTTTTGTGTAGTTGCACAAGGCCAGTAGAAAAAACGACACTTTTATTCCGTTCATCTTTAACTTGAGATGTCATGCTGTTTATTATACAACTGGGTGCTTGTAATGTGGTTTATAGTCACGAGCTATAACGTGTTATGAAATATGATATTCCACAAAATTATTCCAAAAAGAAAAGCAAGATAAAGCGAGGTTATTAGGCTTGCCGACGCTCCCAGACGGATGATGTTGAATGTCCTATCTTTCTCTCGCAGGTGACAGCAGATGTGGCCCAGTTGCTAGGGGAACAGAAAGTGGATTCCATCTTGTGCGTGGCGGGGGGATGGGCGGGAGGAAATTGCAACTCGAAAGGTCAGAGTTCAACAACAACATTGACGCGATATCATCAGCTAATTTTGAATCCACAAATGTATCAATGGAAGCCGTTTACGGCAGTAGGCTTCTGGCTGTCACAGGCCGTTTGTGTTGCGGGACCTGTGAAGGAGAAACCCTTCAACGAATTATAAACGATCACTGAAAAACATCTGCTCTGAACAAAGTCTTGATTTATAATTCTGCTAAATATGTCTACTTTAGATTTGTACAAAAACGCAGATATGATGTGGAAACAGAGTGTTTGGACTTCCACTATCTCCAGCCATTTGGCCTCCGTTCATCTGAAAGCTGGAGGACTGTTGACATTGTCTGGGGCCAAAGCTTGCCTTGCTGGTACAGCTGGTAAGACTGTCTTACTTCTATCCAGGAACGGGTTTTGCAGCATTATCCTGTTTGACACTAGACTATTTCATTCAGGCTTTGATAGCAATGGGACTTTGGTGCGTCCGAAACGCATAAACAAGCCAAAGCAAACAGCAGCTTGCATGACCTGGGCCTTCATGAAGCACAGCTGAAGTCCAGAGACACCGAATGTAAATGAGGAAAGGGGGTGAATTCCTGTCATTTAAATATGTTTGTTGAAGTCATACCGTGACTCTCTTGAGGATTATAATACCCTGAACAATGAAAGCTAGTATCTGGTACCATAAAATATAATTACCCCAGAGATCTCTCTCTATAACACCCTGAACCCTTTGCCCGCCTGTGTTGCCCATGTGACCCTGATCCTGACAACAATTCAAATCCTGATGCCGTCCGCACAATCCGCCCGTTCTGATTGGCTTAGGGACTGGGAGGAGAATGACTCAGCAGTTCTGGTCGACATGTGGTCTTGGTTAGGAGCTGCGTTTCTGGTTCTCTGTGGAGAAGGCTGATTACCTCAGCATACCAGGCCAGATATTGTATGACTGCCCTCCTAGGGGGTTTAAGAGTTTTAATGGTCTCAAGTGGCTGTTTTTGCCTGGAGGTTTTAGAATAAGAAGATATCATGTTGATTTCCATTAGAGAGTTTTGCAGTAGTTCACTTCTAAAGGAAACTCTGAAAATGGCACAAAAACACATCGCGCGCTCCAATTTCAGGGAGCATCGACTGTGAACAGACCGACATTAAGAAACAAAAACGGTATATTAGTTATATTGGTACACATGGCAGCAGGCTATAGTCAAACAAGCACACAAAAGCCTGTTTGCTTTACTGAGGCCTCTTTGAACACACTGTCCCATCTGTGATGATGAAAGGTGATAAGGATGAACACTGCCTATTATTTCAGCTACGAGCAAACCGTTGGTTGCTAGAGATCACATGGTACATTGTGGACGTTCTATAGGGGGCTTAAAAGGTCTAATCAGAAAGAGTCAACTACCACGTAGACCCTCCTGACCGTAACCTCCTAGTTTGACCTTTGACCCTGGATTCTGGTGTCTAGTTTGACCTGTTAACATCCTTGTTTGAAGAGCTTCACCATCCATACCCTTCGGTTGAAATCCCCTCTGTGTTAATGGACTCCAACAATTGGAGTTTCTACTAACTGTGCTAAGCCCAACTCCTAACTGTGCTAACTGTGCTCGTAACTGTGGTGTTTCTGCTGTTCTGGGCTAAGTGACTGTAAACGAACAGAGCTGTCCCCTACCTCAGACACGGTGTCCGTGTTTCCCATTAGCAAATTAGTTCCACTTCTCTCTTCTCTCCTGGAAGGAAAATAACAGCCTTCAGACTCACGTCTGTTTTTCCTGCCCTCTCATTGGCTTCTTCCTCTAAGGTAGTCTTAGCATGCTTGTCGTGTATTCGAGGATAAAGAGCCGATACAATCTTACGAAACACAGTTTAAATGGAAAACGATGAAATATCGATTCCAGATGCAGAAGCAATAAACGCTGATGTGAGGAATCAGCCTGTCATGCACGTCTTAGGAGCAAACCCATTCTTAGAAACCTATCATGAATTGGCACATTAAGATATCTATGAATACGTCAATTTTTTCTGTCGTCTCAATTTTCTCTTTCTTGCTCTCTCTGTTATCCTGTGTTCTCACTCTCTGTCAATGTCTCTTTCTCTGTTTTGTGCTCTCTTGGTCTCTACCTCTTTTTTCACTCCCTCTCTCTTTCTGTCCCTCCACACTCTCTTTCTGTCCCTCNCCCTCCACCTCTCTGTTTCTCTCTCGGCGTCTGCCCCCCCCCCCCCCCCTCCCCTCCAGGGATGGTGGGTTATGGGATGGCGAAGGCAGCAGTCCACCAGCTGTGCCAGAGCCTGGCAGAGAAGGACAGTGGTCTGCCCTCTGGAGCAGTCGCCGTGGCCACCCTTCCGTGAGTAACGCCCACCCTCCTTCCTCCCTATGTTTTCAACCATGTCTCTAACAATGACTACATCTCCCATGTCCCCTATAGGAGCAGGCATTAATGACTACATCTCCCATGTACTCTACCGGGGCTGACATTAATCAGATTCTCTCTGCCTTTCTCCACTGTGCCATTAGATGACATATCTATCATGATACGCTCCACACAATTACTGTCCTCATGGGTGGTTTTCCTAGACTGTGAGCAAGCAGACGTTCTTAGTCAGCTTCTACTGATTAGCTTAGCGGATGGGTTCCTCTGCCAAAGAAGGACAAATACTTTGTCACTGTTCTTTGTAGATTATTCTGACATCGGTACTTCGCTTCACTGTTTACTCTTTATGTTCACTCTTATGTTTTTTTGTTGTTGTTTACAAAAATCCTTGTACTTTCTACCAACATTTTCAAGCCAGGCTCATCACTTTAGTTTAAATCTGTATTTGGTGACACGATCATACTATATCTTGTCATTGGATGCCTTCCTTGGATATCCCGCACAACAAACATGAGCTAATTTATGAAGCTACCATGGGACAAGGCTGAAGGCAAGAAAAAAAATATTTGTGTAAAAGGTCAAAAATATTTTTGCAACCTTTCAGAACTGGTCTCTGGGTAGATCTGACAGATTGGTCTAACAGCCTGGTCTCAAGTCAGATTTATTCAACCTTTCAAAACTTTTGGGGTAAAATATTTTTTCAACCTTTTAAAACTCTTGTAATATGTTTTGGAATGTTTGGAAAAAAAATTTTAGAAAGTAATTTTGAAAACTTTCCAAACTTAGAAATATATATATTTTTTAACCTTTCAAAACTGGTCTCAGGGTAGATCTGACAGACTGGTCTAACAGGCTGGTCTCAGGTCAGGTCTAACAGGCTGGTCTCAGGTCAGATCTATTAGGCTGGTCTAACAGGCTGGCCTCAGGTCAGATCTTACAGGCTGGTGTAGCAGGCTGGTCTCAGGTCAGATCTTACTGGCTGGTGTAGCAGGCTGGTCTCAGGTCAGATCTAACAGGCTGGTCTCAGGTCAGATCTAACAGGATGGTCTCAGGTCAGATCTAACAGAAACAGTTTCCAAAAAAGAAAAGAAATCACCCAAACTATTTTCCTCTGCTCCAGTCAGCACTTCCACCTTAAAACATGAGTATCTGTGTTTGTTACTTGACTGAAGGATGCGTGCACTTTCACCGTCTCTGGTTCCTGCTTTCTGCTCTCTCGTCGTGAGATGCCAGCGTTAAGGTGTTCCTTTATGGCTGAGATATTGTAAGGCTTCATCCTTGTGCATTCCACAAACACAAAGAGGAACTGAGGCAAGATCTTCCACTCTCTCCCCCCTCTCTTTCTCCCCCCCCATCTC
>BROE01000006.1:2596067-2624945 GCA_036571765.1 Plecoglossus altivelis
CTCTTTCCCTCTCTCTCTCCCTCTTTCCCTCTCTCCCTCTTTCTCTCTCTCTTTCCCTCTCTCTCTCCCTCTTTCCCTCTCTCCCTCTTTCTCTCTCTTTCCCTCTCTCACTCCCTCTTTCTCTCTCTTTCTCTCTCTCTTTCCCTCTCTCACTCCCTCTTTCTCTCTCTTTCTCTCTCTCTTTCCCTCTCTCCCTCTTTCCCTCTCTCTCTCCCTCTTTCCCTCTCTCCCTCTTTCTCTCTCTCTTTCCCTCTCTCACTCCCTCTTTCTCTCTCTTTCTCTCTCTCTTTCCCTCACTCACTCCCTCTTTCTCTCTCTTTCCATCTCTCACTCCCTCTTTCTCTCTCTCTTTCCCTCTCTCACTCACTCTCTCTCTCTCTCTCTTTCCCTCTCTCACTCCCTCTTTCTCTCTCTTTCTCTCTCACCTTCTCTTTCTCTCTAACTCACTCTCTCTTGCTCTCTCACTTCCTCTTTCTCTCTTGCTCTGTCCTCTCTCTCTCTCTCTCTTTCTTTCACTCTCTTTCTCTCTAACTCACTCTATCTTTCACTCTCTTTCTCTTTAACTCTCTCTCTCTTACTCTCTCACTCACTCTTTCTCTCTCTCTCTCTTTCTGTCTTTCATTCACTCTCTTTCACTCTCTCTTTTTCACTCTCTCATTCTCTCTTTCTCTCTAAATCACTGCCTCTTTCTCTCTGACTACCTTTCTCTCTCTGTATTTTTTCACTCTCTTTCCCTCTCTCTCCCTCTTTCTCTCACTTTCTTTCCCTCTCACTCTTTTTCTCTCTCTTTCTGGCTATTTCACTCTCTTTCACTTTATCAGTTTCACTTTCTGTAACTCACTTTCTCTCTCACTTACTCCCTATTTCTCTCACTCCATTTATCTCACTCTTTTTTCTCTCTATTTAACTCATTCTCTCTCTCTATCACTTTCTCAGTCTCACTCTCTGTCTCTCTCTCTTTCTCTCTCTCTCCCTCCCTCCCTCTTTTTATCTCCTTATTTTGGGGTTGGAGGAGACCAGAAAAAGGGAGCATTTCACTTTTCTAAAGGCTTTTGTTTCCCAGCCTATGCAGAATAATAAATTCTCTATCAAGCACATTTGCATTTTGCTGGCATTCATATTCTGTGGGAGGTCTCTTCTGAAAGGGGTGGATCAGCTCATTAGAAACTCCAAGACAGACTCAAGTTTGTTGCATTCGTTTCATCCCAGCATCGGTAGAAACCTGTGGAAGTGGGTGAAAATGTGACTATGGGAGGAGATGAAGAAATAGCAATATGCAACAACAAAAAAAACCCACAAGTTAGAAATTCTCTCCTGTGTGAAAATTGTTTTTTTTTTCTTCTTCTTCTTCTTCTTCTTCTTCTTAGAGAACAATTTGTCCAGGTCTCCGGTCCAAACGTTGTTGATGTGAACGGGTTGAAGCTGCTGGCACCAATCCAAGCATCTATCTGGTCCACACCTGGACACGGTTAACAACACGAGAGAAACAACTCTCCCTGCTTCCTGAGGAAGTAAACACAAATAAACCCCAGGATCCATTCATGGCTGTGACCTGATGTGCAAAAACAATAAGAACACACAGGAATGCATAATAATTCATCATCAGACACTTGTAATGCGCAGCGATGTACCTACATTTGATATCTGTTGCCATTGAGCCGGCCCAACGATGGATGTGGATGATTATCCGGCGTAAACGAACCCTGTGGTTAGCATGTCTTCTGTCGGCATGGCCTGTGTTGTGGCAGGATCCAGGATGGAGAGGTTCTGGAGTCCTGGCTCACGGAGGCTAGACCGAAGGACGTCTGCGACCTTTCATTTTCTCTCTGTTTCTCAACGGAAGTGCTTGGTCCTAACCTCGGCGACAACTAATATTGACGTCGAACTAATCACTCCTTCTGAGGGCGGGCCAGCTGAACCCATCGCTAACTCCCTCAAGATCTGATCTACATAAAAGAAGAAAAGAGTCAAAAGTACAGTATGTGTTTTTTTGGGGGGGGGGACCACATTGTGTCTGAGTAGCGTAGCCAGTAGGCAACCGAGTGGTTTAAAACCTCATGAAAGGACTCTTGAGGTGAATTCATACTTTTAGTCTGAGCGTTCAGATTGTGTCTGACCTCATCTTTTAGTCCTGCTCATGTGTCCTACGTGCCCCTGCTGTGCCCTCCCCTGGGGTGCTGCCCACCCCCCTCGGCCCCCCTCCCCTCGCCCCCCCACCCCCCCCTGTGCCCCCATCTGCGCCACCACAGGCCAGCACCCGGGCAACGCTTGTCTGTTGCACCAGCTCCACCAGAGAAAACACCAGAAGCCTCGCAGAGTGGTCAGAGGGAGAGACAGACAGGGGGGAGGAACTGAGTACAAGAAGAGAGAAGGGGGGGGGGGCGGTGATGATGAGAGAGACGAGGGGGGTGGATGAGAGGAGGCGAGGGGGGGTGGATGAGGGAGGGGGGGAGGGAGGGAGGGGGAGCGGGATGAGAAGGAGAGGAGAGCGTGGGGAGGGGAGGGAGATGGAGGGAGGGGGGGATGAGAAGAAGGAGAGGAGGGGAGGGAGGGGGAGGGAGGAGGAGGGAGGAAGGGAAGGGGAGGGAAGGTGTGTGGGCGTCAGGCAGGGCTATGTCTGCACTGCAAATCCGAGGAGGAATTTTTAAAGGCTTAAATCCCAGAGAGAGAAGCCTTGGCTTGTTTCACTACAAACACACGAGTGAAGCGAGGGAGAGATTCTCCACTGAGCTGGCTTCTAACAAACCCAACCTAGGAGTCTGTGTGCATTGGAAAAAGGTTTATTTTTTTACCCTTAGTTTACAAACAGCCAAACAATACATGCAAGGATCCATTTCCAAGCAATAATTGCAACAACAAAAAAAACGTAACTGGTGTAATTGTTTTTGTGATTTTGGAAGTACTTAATGTAAAATGTATGTATGTAATGGATACAAAAAATCTAAATCCATAAGAAATATGGATTGAAAGAGCCTCCGTGCAGGTTGAAGATTTTTTGCTTGACGATTGATGATGTTGGTTGGTGTGCAAGACCACTAATTGGATGTTTTTGTCAAACTGAGAGGCCAAAACTGTCTAAGCTTACAAGATGCAGAATGAGGTATATTGCTGAATGTGTGTGTGTGTGTGTGAGTATACATATGTGTATGGCCGGGGGTCATGTGTTTTCGTGTGCATTCAAAAGGGTGGGTATGTGTTTGTGTGTAACCATGTGTGTATGCTTGTACCATACGTGTGTGTGGGGGGAGGGTGGGGGGTGGGTGGGGAGGTCATGTTCTTGTGTGTGTGTGCGTGTGCATGAGTGTGTGCTAGCATGTGCATGTGTGTGTGCGCGTGCATGTGCTTGTGTGCGTGCTACCGTGTGTGTGTGTGCGTGTGCATGTGCACGTGCTAGCATGTGCATGTGCATGTGTGTGTGCTAGCATGTGTGTGTGTGTGTGTGCGTGCGCGTGCATATGTGCGTGCTACCATGTGTGTGTGTGTGCGTGTGCATGTGTATGCGCTAGCATGTGCGCGTGCTAGCATGTGGATGTGTGTGTGTGTGTGTGCGTGTGCTAGCATGTGTGTGTGTGTATGACAAGCATCAAACTTAACAGGGACCTTGTATGTGGACGTGAAATTGTTTAACTTAAACTTTTCTTCGTATATCTGCATTGTTCTGTATCAGCCTTTACATCTATAGTCAAACATTCTACCGCAGAGCTATTCCCATCTTCATATCTGCATGCAAAAAATATTTATTTTAAAATGTATATCACTTTTTTAACATCTAGATAAGAGGTGCTTGTGGTTCAGTGTTCAGTTAATGTACTGCATCTCTCACTTCTTGAAAAGGTGATTTGACGGATGCTTGTAGTTTCGCATGCTCCCTCCCTCCCTCTCTCTCTCTCCTCTCTTCTTTCTCATTTTCTCTCTCACTCCCCTCCATCCATCCCTTCTCTCCATAGCCTTCATAACTGTAACAGAAGAAACCCATAGATGGGGCTGTGGGGTTTAGAGGAACAAAGTGAATTTCTCAACGATTCAACTTGATGCACACGTGGTAATGAGTCCTGTTTTCAAACCTGTTCTGTAAAACCACAGAACCATGCCGTTTCTGTCCCCACTTTACACATCTGTATTTGCCTATTAGTTGTGGTGAAGTGGACACAGTTGGCTAGATAGACGATCTGTCCCCTAAAGTGTTCCGCCTCTTCATTACTTTAACGATGGTTTCCTAATGATACACAGAGTGGTGTTATGACAGATTGGTCACTTAATACTTTGGGAAACGGATGGATTTATCCGGTTTGTGTGTCAACGTGTGTTTGTGTGCGGGGGTCTGTGTGTGTGTGTGCGTGCGTGCGTGTGTGTATGTTGCAGGTTTCCTGCTGAGCGGTGCGACTGGGAGTCTAGCGAGGGTAAAATTCCATTCTCTCAGCGGAGCAGCATTCTGCATGAGCCAATTCCCAGGAGACATTGCTCTGCATGTCCTCCAGACAGCCCAACTCAGGCTCAGGCGCGTTTATTAACTGACCTGGAGGGGAGGGAAAGAAGGGAGGGGGGGGAGGGAAAGAAGGGAGGGGGTCCCCATGACCTGCGCACCAGTCACAGCCCAGTGTAGCGGGGAGAAAAGAGCGTGTGGAACCATACAGGCCAGCCAACCACATCGTCTGCCCTGATGACAATTACCACCCGAAGGAAAGAGGAACATAGACGGTCGAGCCAGATGGAGCCTTTGGCACACGCGCAACAACCCTGTATCGACCAGTGTGGATGACTGCGACGCCCTGTAATGGTACGCAACGCCGAACCTTGACCTCACGCGAGACCTCCCATGACCTCACCTCACCACCTATTGAACCTCCACGCAGAACACCTCCCCTTATGTAACTCCAGGAGAGGGCAGGCGAAGGGGAGGGGAGAGGTGGAGAGAGGAAGGGCTGGGAAGGGTGTGGAGAGAGGGAAGGAGGGGTGGAGAGAGGGGGAGGGGTGAAGGCAGTGGTGGCGAAGACGGAGAGGCCCAGGTGAGTGAGGTGGAGGAGAGTGAGCGGAGGCGAAGCGTGGTGGGGAGGAGTTTGGAGGGGTGGGGAGGGGTGGGAGGGAAAGCGACGGGTTAGGTCCAGCGTGGGAAGACGGGAGTGTGGGGGTCAACGGAGTTTGGATAGGTGAGGGAGCAGGGGGACGGGCATTGGTGAGAGGGGCGCGTAGAGAGAGAAGTAGAAGGGGGGAGCTGTTACTCGGCGGAAATGAGCAAGGAGGTGCATGAAGCCGAGAAGAGGGGGTACTAGGGTGTCCCCATGGTGATCCAATTTGCGAGACCGCAAGTGATCGTAGAGATAGGGGCTGCCAGATGGCCTCATCGGTGGTGGATTGATTGGTAGGGTAGTACGTAGACGGGAGTGTGGGGGAGGGGGAGGAGGACTAGGGAGAGAGAAGGAAGGATGGGGGTAGGGGAGAGCGGAGCGAGAGCGGTGGGGAAGGGGGTGGAGGGGTGGAGAGGGAGTGAGCAGGGAGTTATGGGTTTCTGTGTGTGTGTATGTGTGTGCGCGTTTGTGTGTGTGCCTGAGATCAAGGGTGGAGGGGTTTGTGGGGGGTGAATGTGTGTGTGTATATGTGTGTGTGTATGTGTGTGTCAGAGCCGGTTGAAAATATTAACTCTTTCCAAGCTGAACTGCTGTTCGGCTACAAATCACCGATGAAGGTCTATAAAAAAACCTAACATTTACAAGACATTTTTCAATTTCAGAGAATGCCGACTGGTCAAGCTAACCCAGCATCATGTGATTGTGTTTGAGATGTCTGTCAGGTATACACAGGTATACAGAAGCAGGAAAAGGAGTCTTTGACATACAGTGTAGACTGTGTATCTACTACACTTGTATTGCTTCATGTTGCAAATGTGCATATGGACACCTTTTGCGTTGTTATTCGCGGTGTAACTTGACATTCCTATTGGAACTATTTTGTTTACCACCTATTAAAAACACCTTGAAGTCCAGGCTCATTTTTCAAAAACAGAAATGAAAAGAACTATTGGGTTATTCCTTTTGGACTAATTCATCTTCCCTCAGTGCAAATATCAGTTTGTAGTTTTGTGTGTCTTTGTATAATTGCTCAACATGACTGCAAGTCTCATTTGTCACTAGTAAGAGGAAATGGCATAATTGAAAACAGCTTTTCAATTACAATTTGTTTAACTTAAATAATGAAATAAAATATGGAGCTTCAAAGTTAGATTTTTTATTTATTTTTTTACCCTTATTATTCCATCCAGTGCTGGAAAAGAGGGGAAAAAATCACTCACGGCAAAATGCAAATGAACCTGCAAGCTATTACGATGCTAATGAGATTCCACCATAGGAGAATCTGCTTCACCATCCGGGGTATAGGCCTATTTCATCCATATTTGGAAAACAGTTTGTGTGTGCTCAGAATAGGATGCCGTCCCTGCTTTGTTGACGCATCTAGCTCCAGGTCTTAGTTTCAACACAAAGACAGATTTAAAGAGACTTTGTGACAGCGCTCATATGGGTTAATTAATTGAGAACCAATCTGAATTATCATCATTAATTCACCATAGTTCTAGTAGTCTAAGTTTTCCCCAACAAGACAATAGAATACTGAAATGTTATTGTTCTTCTCGGCGCCTCTGAAAGCCTGTCTGGATGTAGGCCTAGCGCGGTTAACCAAGGACGCATACCGCAAAAAAAACAAACACAAAACAAACACAATATTAAGGTTTTTGTTCAAATCCAAACTTTTTCAACTTGGCTTGTGATTATGGCAAGTAGCCTAAAAAAATGAAAAAGGCCTAGACCACTTCCCAGGGAAACCAATACCTGTTTACCACCAACACAAACGTACACAACAGCAAAGAGTTAAGATGTAGCGACAACTGAAAGATAAGCTTCTTGTGTTAAAACGAAGCGTTTCTGTGCGGTTGCGAGGTAAACCGGCTCAGGTGCGAGCTACTGCCGCGGTACACTTTGAGCGGAAGGGTATGTTACCATAGTAACACCAAGAAGGAACCAGAAAAGCAGTGTCTACATGCCCTGACCCATTTCGTTTCTCATCCACAAGTGTTTTGTTTCGCTCACCTTGGCATTTCTAACTAAAGCACCTCTCCTATCCGCCCCTTCTCCATATTTCCATATTTCTTGCATCACGACTTCCTAATTAGACGATTCCTAAAACAACAGTGGAAAATCCCCCCCTCCCTTTCACATACAGTCATCATCGTGATTCATGAAAACATAAATAAAGAATTGACTCTGCTGAGAATGTTCTGCTCAGAAATGCAACCACACTTGAACAATGGGCCTAAATGCTGTAGGCAAGAAACCAAATTCTGCTAGAAATGTCAATGGAAAAGGTTTTGAGATATAATTTTTTAAAGTTTTTAATTAAAGGTTTATTAATAGATTTTTCTAACTTTTTTTTAATTACCCGACCAGATGCCTGCGGCATTTGGATTACAACTTTTATCTGGCTCGATTCAGACTGCTTCACACAGTCGGACATTTTGGATTAAATGTTTGACTTCATAAATACAGTTCATTAAATCCTATCGTGAGCAATTAGAGAGATATTTGGTTGTGATGTTGTATACTGTTTGGCGTGTAACCTAGGCGTTTACTAAAGTCAGACGGTAGATTAATGTCAAAGCTCCCTGAACGAGTGTGAACCAGACGTTTTAGAAACACATCTTTGACAAAGGTTGCTTATCACATCATTGACAAAAGTTGCTTATTGACATGAAAAGATAACAGTTGAGTAGAAAACGCCATTGGCTTCAGCATTATCTATTAACTCAATAAATCCATGCCTGCCTGATCAATCAGGCTAGTCTACTTTGACGAAATGTTGCTGTTGAAGTTTAACTAGGGCGCAGAAGTTGTCCCACAGTGCGGAAGTGTGGCCTGATCTGTTAGCCTGTAGATTGAATTTGGGGAAGTGGACTTAACGCTTTATTTATTTATGTTGGTTGTAGAGCTTATTTAACAAGTCTATAAAGAATTTTTGTCCTAAAAAATGATTTCAGCTGTTGTGATTTTAAAGAACATGGTGTAGTTTTACTGAAGTAGCAAGCAGTTGTGGGCCGAGCTATCCATCAATTACGCTTTGACCAAACAACTAACTAAAGCGCAAGTTTTGTCAAACAAATCACCCAAAAATACAAACCTGTCCGAAAAAAAGCGGTCCTCAAGAAAGATGGAGATGTCAGACAGGAAACGACCCTTAGTGAAACCATACAGCCCTCAAACTCGTCCAATGAGAACCCCCCTCCCCTCCCCTTCCCTCCTCTCCTCTCCCCTCCCCACTCCCTCCGCCTCCTCTCCTCTCCCCTCCCACAGCCACAGTCCCTTCCCTCCCTCCCATCCATCCTCCCCGCTATAGCTGCGAACTAGTCAATCCAACGTGCAGAGCGCTGCTCAGCTTGGATTGCCGCTGGTTCAACGGGGTCTTCAACAGCGTCGCACTCCATGTGCGCTGTTTGCGTGGATGTTGAAATTGCGCTGTACAGCTCGGTAACCGCGGCAAGGAATCGACATGTCGAACCCACCCCACGACCCGTTCTACTCGTCCCCGTTCGGACCCTTCTACAGAAGGCATTCGCCCTACATGGTGCAGCCCGAATACCGGATCTACGAAATGAACAAACGACTTCAGTCTCGCACAGAGGTCAGTTAACAATAATACTACATAACATTACTGTCTCTTGATCAACAAAGCTGGGACCTACGACATAATCTGAGTTAGTACTGTGTTTGCTGGAGGTCTGTGAAGTGTCACTGTTTCTCGTTTTGGGTCGGCACAGTGTCATATCACGAGGTGATGGTTCGACAATTTGTAAATACAGATGTGATGTATTTGCACATGTGCTCAACATTCCGTAGCTGGTGGCTTTTACATGGAGATTAATTCGTAGCATTCGAGTCACATCGCGAAACACCAAAAGAGAATTGCATGCTTGAAAGGTGTAAAATGAAGGGCTTGAAACTATATTGACTCACTTGGTCATGAGCGGAGTTGAGGAACCTGATTAGCGACTTGTTTGTAATGCATAAAAGTTGCAATTGGACTTGTAAAACAAAATGTAAAAAAAAGGTAATGTTGTAAAGTGTCGCGTCTGTTCGGGACGTGCGTGTACAGTTACAACACGCTATGTACAGTAAAGATGGGTGCAGCGTTGGCCACTTATATGGCGTTGCATGAAGGCAAGTCACCTTCTCAAACTTCAATCAAAGACCTAAACACACGATCGTTATTACAATAGCTTACGATCACTGTTCGAACAGTTGAACGTATTGAATAGGACGACACATAGGACATGGTGATTTCTGACTGTGATAGTTGACTACAGCAGGCTTAGACCTGACCAGGCACAAGGTGGTGCAACTTTAAGAGGGCTAAGGCAATGTTGCATAGAAGCATTGGTCCAACAACATGCATTATTCATACATAGTGGTCCAAGCCCCACTGGAGCGCTGCTGTGGATAGATACCAAGTGCATAGCACACACACACAGACACACACACACACACACACACACACACACACACGTACACACACACACATACACACACACACACACGTACACATACACACACACACATACATATACACATACACACACACACACATACATATACACACACATATGTACACACACACATACATACACACACACATATATACACACACACATACACACACGCTTGCACACAGACACTCAATTACGTCACAATCAAACCAATACCTCTGTTATACTATTGCTAATATCAGATGAGGAATCAAATGATGATCTGTATAAAACTGTACTCAATCTGCCTACGCTCCCGTACATCCTAAAGTTAAACAGCAGCCTTAAAGTTTTATCCTGAGTATTCAACTGAGTGCAGTAACAAACATACAGTACACACACACACACACACCAAAGAGGTCGCATTCACTGTGGGGGATCATTCGAACAAGGGAATAAGGATAGAGATTGTAGCTCCTTTAAGAAACAGGTCTGAAACACGCATTAGATCATTAGCCAAAGTCCTCAGGTCAGTGATTTGTAAGTCTTCTGTGTGGGCATCTGTGCTTGCTGAAGGTTGCTTCACGACAAGCGCGGTCTCTGGATGCTGGAAAGTCTCTCAAAAGGTCGTTTTTCTGACCTTCCTATTGACGAACGAGACCCAACACCTTACCATGTCTTCAATGGGAATCTCTTCGGACAGCCCAGAGCATCAGTAGATGATTGCAGGGTTCAGTTCGATACAGTGTTGATTCTTGGGGTGTTTCTGGTTCAGCGATTGGCTGTCGAAAGGTCGCTTTGTTATTGGTTGACGTCCAGCATCATTGGACGAACCGGAAAAAGAAGAAAACAAGAATGAGCCTGGTTAGAGAAGCAAACAGAAATAGAGGTGAGATGAAGTCGTTTCTCTCTCTCGTTCAGTGTTCATTTCAAGAGTTCAACACTGATTCTCATGGACTCTAATACGCACTCATTTCGTGTACGGCACAAAACCATTTTGAAAAATACTTTGAAAATGCATCTTGTTTAGATATCGAATGTTGAACAAGGTTTTAATAGATATTTGACTTGGTTCTCAAGGCTGGAAAGTAAAGAGACAGTTTCCTGCTGTGTTTCTGTTTCCCAGAGACATGAGGTCAGTTTATGTGGTTGTTGGGTGGGGAAAAACACCATAACAGCAGCATAATATATCTTCAATATTTTCTATTGCTCAGTTAATGACTCATTCTTTAAATTTATTTCATTGGCTGACTGTAGGACTTGCATGAGTCATGGATGTGCAAGTCCTTCCTGGTTCAATATGAGTCTGTTTGTCCCCTGAAACAACCAACTGTTTTATCACACCTCTTTTAGCTGAGAGAAATTCAAAACGTCGTTTCTGATGAAATCTGGACAATGTGTTTGTGGTTCAAGCATCGATTGCGATTGTCATTTGATCACTTCACTCGATTAATATGAATTCTGGAAAATACTTCAGAGATTCTTTGGCAAATGTATCAGATTTTGTGACGATCAACTTCATAGTGCTTTCAGTACGTTCTCAATACTCTTCTCAAGAGCTTGTACCGTCCGATGCATTTCAACAGAACAGAACATTTCTGTTTATAGCATGTTCTTACACCTCCTGCCAAACACTCATCAATTATGATCATCTTTTAACCGACGACTGTAGATTAAAACCTTAATACACCTTGAGTAGGAATCCAAGTGTCATTATGTGTTAAGATGATCGTCTTCTCCATGAAGACACTTGCAGCTTTATACTTGAGCCACGTTACCTGCCCATGTCACGTTACGCCTTCACCAGTTACAGAAAACTCCAGCTCTGACCTTCACTTCTGCGTTCTGTGTTGGTACCAACACTACTACTTATAATAGTGATGCAGTCTCCTTATATTCAGAGGCTTTTATTCAAAGCGACTTGCATGGAGAGACTCGAACCTGCGACCTCCTCATCTGCAATCAAACGCTCTAACCACCGAGCTGTGCCAGTACAAAGTGGCAGTGCTGGTTCGGGATCGTCCCTTGGGGCTCTGGCTACCGTATGAAGACTGCTGCAATGATTTGTGGAGGAATCTGACACTCACACGTATGCAAATGAGGCGCCCGTTTAATATTCAGAGGAGGGGCTTGAACGACCTCAGCCCGTGCAAGCTCATTAGCATAGAAGTCGTTAATATGCAGCGGGAGAGCAGAGGATGAAGCGGAACGCTGTAAGCAAAACTATCGGCCAGGAGAGAGAGGGAGAGCGAAAGAGGGAGGGAGAGCAAAAGGAGGAGAGAGAGGGAGAGACGGAGGGAGAGAGAGAGGGAGGGAGAGACAGAGGGAGGGAGAGAGAGGGAGACAGGGACAGAGAGAAAGGGAGGGAGGAAGAGGGAGAGAGAGAGATGGAGAGGGAGGGAGAGAGAGACGGAGAGACGGAGGGAGAGAGAGGGAGGGAGGGAGAGAAAGAAAGAGGACAGGGACAGAGAGAGAGAGAGGGAGGAAGAGGGAGGGAGATGGAAAGGGAGGGAGGGAGGGAGAGACAGAGAGAGGAGATGGAGAGACAGAGAAAGAGAGAGGAAGAGGGATGGAGGGAGGGAGAAGAGAGGGGAGGAAGAGAAAGAGAGAGGGAGAGAGACAGAGGTAAGGAGAGATGGAGGGAGAGACAGGGAGGGGGAGAGAGAGGGAGGGAGGGACAGAGAGAAAAAGAACGAGGATTGAGCGAAAACAGAAAAGCATTTTAATGGAAAACCCAGATTAATACCTGCTGTAATATCTGATGGGTTGGGTTTGGAAACGCTTATGTAAGGTTAAATAACCGTCCACGCCACAGTGGGAACTAAAACTCTGGCAGCTGATTGGTTTAAAAATCAGTCCCTAAACTTTCCATTGATTAACTAACAATCAGTATGTGGATCCACTTAACATTGATTGGTAGATGATTGGTTTATGGCTTGAGGAAATACCCAAGTGTCCTTTCTGTGAACTCCCTCTGTTCACCTTTTCACACGGAATGCATCTATAGGATCTGTGTGAATGCATGTTTTAGCTGCGAACAATGGTATCTATCACATGCAGCAACGCACCACCAGGTGAATAAATGAACAGTTTCACGTTGTCCATTCCTGTTCTGTCATCCATTTTACACTGATTGGAAGGATAACGACACAATTAGGAACGCCGGAGGATAACCATGGCAACGCTTGCCTAAATTGTGCCCTGACATGATACGTCTTGACCCCCTCACTCGAGGACTGCTCCCGTCGTCGTCGACAACAATAATGACAAATCCATCGCGCCATGAACTTCCCTTCAGCGCTCTGAACCTTCACCGATGATCTCTAATTGGTGGGCAGCTTTGCGAACGATCAATGATATTTATCGAAGCGGCGGCCGTCATCGTGAACGAAGGGGTTAACGCGTTATCAGGTGGCGACGAAAGGACGTTTTCAGATAACTGTCGAATGGACCAAGAAAAAGCTGGTGTGTAAACAGAGGTGACGCTCACGCCAGCAGGAAGCTTGGACAATGGTTCCACCTTTTTCCTGTGACTTGGTTCCTTCCAGGCTGCAGTGTTGATAACAGATAACAGATAAGGCCCGAGCCCATCTACTTCCTGTTGTTTATTGTAGTCGGCCGTATTTGATTGTTTTGGTCTTGATTGATGTAGTATTAGTGAAGGGTGAATTGGAGAAATACAAGGGGGAATTTGAACCTGGGATCTTGTGGTCTGAAGGATAGAGAGCTATACCCATAGCAGAGGTGTACCATCTCCATTGGAGTGTTCAGTATTTGATTGTTTTGGCCTTGATTTTGTAGTGTCGATTAGCGCTGGGAGATATATCGAATACTAGAGATAATATCACGAAACGTATTACATATAACACATGTTAATGTGTTATATGTAAAGACAAACCAAAGACAAACCTTGTTAAAGTTCTGTCTTTTTCCACACGCAACACACTCCCAAAAACTCCCGCACACACTCCCTATGCACAACCACCTGTGTCCTCTCCCATTCAAACTCATCCTCGCTCCCCCTCAGCTGCGCGGCCATTGACGCCTCCTTCAATCAACCGTAAGAAACACGCGCGAGGGGCTTGGAACCGAATCGGCTCAGCCAAGACCCCACGTCCACTTCCACGGAACAATACGCGCTGATTCCAGAACGCGGCTGATGGGACGGAGTCTTGAATGCGTCTCACCACCCAAACCGTCTAGAGTTTCAGGCAGCGTGGAGACGGAGGCAGCCAGCTGTGTGTTCATTGGTCTAATTAGAGTGCACTGGTTTGTTGTCTGCATGGAGAGCAGGTTGGTGCTGTGTGCTTAAACATGGAGCCTTTTCTCAAGGACACTGGTTTCCCTCTCCTCATTTGCATAATGCGTGGCTGTTAGTCTTAATGGGCAGGACCTCTCGTGTTTACCTCGCACTGCATCTTGGAAAACAAATTTAGCAGAGGAATCAGATACGTTAAACCTGCCGCCGTCAAACCAGCAGGATGAATTTGAGTTTATATCAGTGGTGCAATGCGTGCATTGCTTTGTGGCATCTTTTTTGTCGGTGTTGTTTGAAATCAAAATGGTACTTTATTTAATTGAACGTCAGAAATCTCCCTTCAACTGCTCAGTGTATCTACTCTATTGTATTTCCTGAAGCCAGAAGGTAGTTTTAGAATGATAATTGTGTGTCAAACACCGAGGCAGTGACCTGCATGACACGTGGACGGGATGTCAAAGGCTGAAGGTTTGGTTGTAGATCCTTTCACTCCTGGAGGCTGTGCTCACACAATGGATCAGCTTCGGAAAGAAATACAAATTAGGCTAACGAGAGCAAGCAGGGAACTTTGTCAAGATGAAGGTATTGACATTGCGGGTTATGGAGTGTTTGCCAAGATCAAGAGTGTCGTGTGTGTGTGTGTGTGTCTTGGATGGGGCCACTTGTGGTGTGTGTGCTTGTTCTAAATGCTTTGTGTAGCTTATAGACTTGTGCAGGATTACTGTGTGAATGTTCACTCCTGCGCTGAGACTAGGGGTGGTGTGCATCCATTTGTATGTGAGTGCATGCTAACCCCAGGCCTGTTGTTATTTACTTGCAATCCTTCGCAGTGGTGGCCCTCTAATCCCGTGGATTTCACATAAATCCATCCTGTTTGTCCCAACCCGCGCTGCGGAGAGAGCAGGCGCTGGGAGCCCATTCACACATTGATAAATCCCTTTATACGGAGAGACGATCTGTTCAAATCAATATGGCTTTATCGGTCGGCAGGCTTCTGGGCCGTCATGTCAGTTCACCTGAGGTCCCCTTGTGCATTCCTGCTGGTTTGCAGCGTCTGTCAACAAACAGTGAGCGGCGGGTCGAAGACGGCGTTGAACCGCCAGGAAGTCACTATAGCGAAGATGAAGGCATGGTTACTGTCCAGTGATGCATGCAGGAGCAGGAAGAGAGGGGGAAAAGGGATGACAGATTTCAAGGAAGGAAAAAAAAGGTTGTAGGAAAAGATGGTTCTGTGCTGAACCTTTTTTTTGCGTGTACTTTTAACCATTTTTCTATCGAACTATGCAGTGCAGATATTCATCAGTGGGCGTGTGGATGTACATGGAACAGCTTGCATTCAACTATAAACATAACTGAATGTGTGCTTTGTTACAGATTAAGCGTCTCACCGACACACACGCACGCACGCGCGCACACGCACGTGCACACACACACGTGCATGCGCACACACACACAAAGACACACACACAGACACACACACATAGACACACACACACAGACACACACACGCATGCGCACACACACACGCATGCGCACACACACACACACACAGACACACATGCACACACGCACGCACACACACATGCACACACGCACGCACACACACACACGTGCACACAGACACACACACACACAGACACACACACACACGCACACACGCACACACGCATACGCACACACACACAGACACACACACACAGACACAGACACACAGACACACACACAGACACACACAAACAGACACACACACACACACACACGCTGCAAAGCTTGAACAGGACACATCAGGTCCGTACAGACCCTTCTCTCGCGAGGCTGACAAACCACAGATAGACAGAGCACTGTTCCAGTTCTTACTCTCTGTCAACTTTGCTCTTTCAGAAACAGAGCCCCTTGTTTGTATGGTTGAATGCCAGAGTGAAATGTCAATGGACTAGCTGAATGGAGCATATTGAGTTGAAACTGACACTTTAACATAGAATACCGGTCTGTTTTTGCCCGGCGAGAGGAAGGATGATGCCACTATAGCAAATCCAGGAAGTTTAAATCAAAAACGACAACTGACATTTAACAAAATCCCCTCACCTGTTGTTTAAGTTCTGGAAAAGGTTATTCGTCTGACATGAAAGCATGGTTACAGACACGCTGTTTTTTCCACTCCACGCAAACGATACGACTGGACGATACGGTCGGCTTGAAATTGCTTCGGTTGTTTCCCAGTCTTGTACAACTTTAAGACCTCTGGTTGCCTCTGCTCGAATACCCCTGAGAGAAGCATCTGGATACTGTTGAACATTAGCAGGAGGGGCTTTGATTTCATTATCATTTCTCTACCAGATAAAGAAGCATGTTGGCCCTGTTTAACCTTTAATTTAATTACTCATATTCTCACTGGCAAGAATCGCTAAGCAAGTGACAAGCCTGCTTCCTAGGACCATTTGAAAATGAAACGGACAGAAACCAAAATGTGTAAAACACACACAGGCTGAAGACAACCGACACGTGGAAACACATCATGATACTACAGATACTAAACAGCACAAATGATGCAGAACACACAACCGTTGCGAGAGAGAGAGAAAAGAAAAATCGCCGTCACAAACAAAAACACACAACGACAACCGAACGCGTGGCACCCCGAGCTCAGCTGACAAGGATGCATGTGCGTTGTGACATACAGCTGTTTAAACCGGGCGCCACGGGAGAAGCGTTATTGAATGGGGATACTTGTCACGGGCTGAGGGCTGATTGGTGGGGAGGAGGGAGTGTCTGAGTGCCTTGTTGACCCCTCAGTTTCAGTGGCACTCCCAGGAGCCCCTTGCGATGCAGGATTATCTGCCAGGGTCATTCATCCTGCTGAGTGTGACAAATCGGAATCACACACACGCACAGACTCACGCCTCACGGAGGGAGGCTGACACGCACAAACAGAATTAGACGCTTATATACATGTAAGCTGTATGTGTTGCTATGCACAGACTCTCTATATCTGTCTCTCTCTCTCCCTGTCTTTCTCGCTGTCTGTCTGTTTGTGTCTGTCTGACTCTCATTGTCTCTCTGTGTAAGTGTCTCTGTCTGTGTCTCTATCTCCCTCCCTCACCCGCTCTCCCTCTCCCTCTACCCCCTCTCTCTCTGTCTGTCTGTCTGTGTCTCTCAAACACACACACACTCCTCCAGCTCAGTGTCCGTGCAGAACTTATCAGTGGCGTGTGTGACTGCTGTTGTTGATTATCTACTGGGGGATTCCTGCTGTGTGCTGGCCATCCATGCCCTAGAAACAGCCTGCCCCCTCCCCCTAACCTCCTCCACCTCCCCTAACCTCTCCACCTCCCCTAACCTCTTCCACCTCTTTCATCTCCCCCTAACCTCCTCCACCTCCCTCTAACCTCCTCCACCTCCAACCTCCTCCTAATCCCCTTAGCGCCCTCCTCCCAACCTCCCCTAACCCCTCCACCTCTAACCTTTCCACCTCCCCTAACCCCTCCACTCCCCACTAAAGTCCCCCAACTCCTCACTGCCTCCCACATCTCGCCCTAACTCCTCACCTCCACAATGACCTCCACCCCCTAACCTCCTCCACCTCCCCCTAAGTTCCTCCTCCTCCCCTAACATCCTCCACTACATCCCCCTAACTCCCCCTCCACCTTCCCCACAACTCCCCCTAACTCCCCCACCTCCTCCTAACTCCCCCACTACCTCCCCCTAACTCACCCACTACCTAAGTCCCCCACTACCTCCCTCTAACTCCTCCACCTCCTCCTGACCTCCTCCCCCTCCCCCCCTACCTCCTGCTTCCCCCTGGGCCTCCACCACCAGCTGCCTGGCTCTCGTCTCTCTGCTTTGGAGCGACGCCGCTGAGCTTCACGCTGGTATCTAAACTCTCCAGATTGTAACCAAATGCTGACTTCTGTGCAAATGTTGCATTCATTCTGAAAAAGACATCAGTTGCAACAACAAACGTTGGCTGGGTAATGCAGATTTGATTTTAAGCATGCCATATAGCAAATCAGTATTGCCGTGGTAGAAACATTGCTGCAGTAAAAGTACTGCCCCAGTGTTAAGATTTGAATATGTTTATTGTAGCCGTCCTGCCACTTAATAATCCTTGTTTCCCTGTGTGAAGATACATGGTAAATGACGCTGATTCTATTAGAACCGCTCTGAGCAGACAGGAAAACGTATGGGTGAACCGTTGATTTCTGAAGCGCTCTCACGCCGTAAGAATCCGTGACCTGAACTCTGGGAAGTAGCTGGTTGGCCAGCGGATGCGCTCTCTTTTGCCCATAATCACCTATTGATTGGCCTCCTAAACGAAGCGCTACTCCCTGCCGGCCTCCCTCCACGGAGTGAGCGCCCAGAGATATGAGACCTGTTGAACCAGGTCCAGGTCATCAGTTTATTGGACTTGACGCTGTGCGATGTTGACAGCGCTAATTGTCAACACCTGGGAGATACTAGCGAGTTCTTAACCGGCGACCAATGAGAGCGACGATCTGTCAAAACATGTCGGGGGCGATCACTGTCATTCCTCAAAAGGAAGGTTGTCCCTGAAACATTAATTCGGCATCGTGTGTTTTGTGAGGTAGATTAATGGTTTGTGTGTTCATTGAGACGGGTGAAAGGCACCCTGTTTGCTAGTTAGCGTAAGTGATTTCTGGGGCGCTGATATAAATTGTCGATTTGTCTGTGCAGAAAGATAACTTAATAGTTTAGTTATGATAATTGGTTTGCTTTGGAGTTTGGATTTTTTTTTCCCGGGCCTTAGTACTGACATCTGTTTCGCATTTTGGAAGGATTTTGTTGAGGGAGAAAATAGAGGCCAGGGAATATTATCACTTTTTAAATGTCGGTTAGACTCCTTACTCATGATGGAATTCATTTAAATGTGTTTTCATATTGAAGTGTTTGTATATTTTTTGGCTTGTCTGAGTATGAATGTCATCATGGTTTCTGAAACAAGTTATTGAACTCCAGTCCTGGTCTCTCTTTCTGATTTTACCAGACAAAAATAAACCCCTATATTCACTGTAACTACAATGTTGTTCCATTCGGCCTAGGTACAGCAATGTATTTGCATGTTAGTTGATGTAACATTAATTTAAAGTATAACCGTGTGGTTACGATACAATATCTATGCAGTTACATGGTAGTCAATGTACCCTTAACGCATCTGTTGCTATGTAGTTATATGGTAGTCAAGGTAACCTCAACCTAAATGGTTATCCAGTCTCCACGGTATCGCAATGTTACCACGCAAAAAGAAAACCTTGCCTATGGTATCTATTGTAGCCTAGCTTGGCATGTGTTTAGGGTTCTGCCACGGTGTGTGAGACGTTCTTCTCTGACGTCACGACGCTAAAACGATCCTCTTCTCTTCGCAGGAGAGCGACAGCCTTTGGTGGGACGCCTTCGCCACCGAATTCTTCGAGGAGGACGCCACGCTGACGTTATCCTTCTGTCTTGAGGACGGGCCAAAGAGATACAGTAAGACCCGCCTCCAACTGCTTTCTACTTCCTGCCCAGACAGCATCCTGTTCCGACTGCCCCCCCTTTCTGACAGCCCTCGTCTCATGGAAGGTTGCGGCATGGGGCAGGCTAGCATTTTTCCATGTGAGGCTGAAAAGGCTATCATAACTGCATTGAGAAGGGTAATATATTCATCCTGGAGATCCATGACAGTTTAAAGTAAGGATCTCACTGCCCTGCAACCTTACTTTGAGAAAATAGAAACTTAAAAAAATCTGTTCCGTCACTGGTAGATCTGGCGGAAGACCTTGTTTGCAATGACTCATGAGGTTCCCTGACAAATAGCCGTCTTGTATTCTATAGGTTTGAAGGCGGCAGATAGTATGTTAGTGGTGTTGTCCTTTCATCACATCCAGACAGTGCTCACTGCTTGATACGGGCTGCACTTTGAATATCAGACAGACAAAGATAGGGGAACGTATATTGTAGGCTGAGAATTAATCTTGGTGTGTACAGAGAGAGTGGGAGAGGGAGAGAGAAGGAGAAGGAAAGAGATACGGTGAGAAATGGAGGAAGAGAGAGATAGAGAGAGGGAGATGTAGAGAGGGAGAGAGATACAGAGACGGAAATATACAGGGAGAGAGAGAAAGCAAGGGAGAGAGCGAGAGAAAGATGCAGAGAAAGGCAGAGAGGGGAGGGTGGGGGGTGGGGGGGAGGGCGGGCGGGCGGGCGGGTGAGCAATATAGAGAGGGAGAGGAAGGGAGAGATGCAGAGAGATGGAAATACACAGGGAGAGAAGGAAAGCAAGGGAGAGAGAGAGAGAGCATGAGAGAGCGAGAGAAAGATGCCAAAGAAGGGGAGGGGGGAGGGTGAGAGGGAGGGAGGGAGGGTGAGAGGGAGGGAGCGAGGGAGCGAGAGGGTTTGTGACTCAGCCCAGCGATGGAGGAGAGGAGAGGAAGATAGAGGAGTCTTGTTTGTGGACCCTTTCTTTTCAAATGTAAAAATAAAAATCCCCCCTGGTGTTGGGATGGTAACCCTGTTCCCCTGGGAACGGACAGCTTAACGCTATGGCGATGATGACTCACCACCAGTCAGAAGCATTCTAGTTTTAGGTGTTTTAGACTGGCACACACACACACACACAATTACAATCACACACACGCAAACCCACAGTATTACAAACACACACACACACATAATTACAATCACACACACACAAACCCACAGTATTACAAACACACGCACACACATAATTACAATCACACACACGCAAACCCACATTATTACAAACACACGCACAAACCTCCCTCACGGTATCCATGAACTACACTTACGTATATATATAATATAATATATATATATATATATTATATTATATATATATAATGTGCAGATGTCTGTGTCAATAGGTATAGAGGATGAATTGCATATTAGCCACTGCCAGTCAAAATGGTGTGAAACTTGAAATAGTCCTTTTCTTCTTTTACTGATGTCTAACCTACCAAAGCAGCGTACATGGCCACAAAGGGCTGTGTGAAATGTAGAACCATTCAAAATACAACTTCTGAAGAAATTCATGTTTGCAGTATTTGAGAAATATTGTGTCGATTTAAAGGTACAATAAAGTTTTGTCCCCTATAAAAACTTTGTGAATATAATGAGGCCTTTGGAGAGTTGTTGAGAAACACAAACAGTCCCGTTGCAGCAGAATACTAATTTCAAATTTTTGGTGGGGCCCAAAACTTTCCAGCCAATCATGTTCCAGCAAGCCTGTTTCAGCCAATCGCCTTCTTTAAGGAGGACTTGACTTCTTGGGTTATTTATAGAAAGAGCTGTCAATCAAACTCAAAGCTGGAGGAAAGCATGAAAGTTCCAATGATTCGAGTTTAGAAATACTGGGGCCAACGTTTCAAATGTTTTACTTTATTTTATCATTTTACCTAGCGCAGCTTTAAGGCTTACATTTCCTGACACTCCAAACGCTTTTGTGATGCAAAGTGCACGTTCTAAAGTCGTTGTTAACATGTTAACAACAGTAATAATATGTAATAACATTTCATTCGTTCATCCAAACATTATCTGGCGTAGCTAGTGTCGAGAGAAGTGTGTGAGATATTTTGACTGGCCCTTTTGTGGAGAATCTAAGTCTGAATTTCCCTGAAAAGTGACAGACTGCTGCTGTATTCTGGGCTGTAATTACAGTTATCACGACCCAAGGTGTGCGAGAGCTCTGCCATGACAAGGGAGGAACACGGCAAGCTTTTAGACAAAACATCTCTTGATTCGACTGCATTTGTTCAGGAACGTGTTTGGTTCCAGTTCATTCTCTCCTGGGCTCAGTCCTTATCACTTGTGTTTGCTGTCACATAGCAACAAACAACTGAGTGATTGAATCTAGATCTAAAACGATACCATGATAGCGACTCCGCTCTCCGCCGATTCGCCTTCTTTTTCTTTTTTTTCTCCATAAAAATACAGGTTGTTTTCTGTTGAGTTTTGAAATCCGCAGCTCAAGGTGGCTTTTATTGTATTTTTTACAATGAATAAGAAAATGCTTTCAAGATTCACTTAATATAAAGCTGTCTTATGATCGTAAATATGCTCGTAATATCTTATGATTATGTGAGTGCTTCCTCTCTGCATTTCACACACCATCACTTATATTTTTTCCTTTTGTGCATCGTGCCAACATCACAATTTTTCTCCCTCCTCTCTTTCGCACTCTCTCGCCCTTTCCTTCACTCTGCCCCCCCCCCTCTCTCTGTCTCTCTCTCTCTCTCTCTACCTTTCCACTCTCTCATTCTTTCTCTTGCTTTTACCCCCCACATCCCACTCTCTCTCTCTCACACACACTTTCTCTCTCTTTCTGTCTCTCTCTATCTCAAACACTCTCTCACTTTCTCACTCACACACACACACACACACACTCTATATCTCACTCTCACACACACACTCTCTCTCTCACCCCCTCTCAGATTCTCTCTGCCCATCCCCCCTCCTCATGTTGTCATTTCTCTCGCCCTTTCTCTTCTCTCTCGCTCGCTCGCTCTCTCTCTCTCTCTCTCTCTCTCTCTGTCTCTCTGTCTCTCTTTCTCGCTTTTACCCAGAAAGAATGTCTCTTTCCACCTCCTTGTACAGTATATACTAACTAATGACGAGGTTGTTATGGCGACTGCTTAATTATCAGAGCAGATGTAGGGACAATCATGATAATTCAACTCAGGGAAGAATAACACATTAATAACCATTAATCTGGACATACAACAATCTGTCATTTTTATCTATTTCTGTTTGTTCAAATCAGTTCATAATTAGTTTGTTCTGTTTAGAAATGCCCTTTTGAATGGATTCAAAGGTAAATTAAGTAATGTTACATTTGAAATCACACATTTCACAGGGTAATATGTTAGTGCTTTTTAAACATGCGTTTTAAAACTCCTCTAATGCATTCAAAACCTCGCAACATCACATGAGAATGTGATGAAAGCTCAACTCATGATGCAATCCAAGAGCAATCCTTCAAAAAGAGACACGCATTCGATCTGGATCAAAAAATCAACATTTTCAATACAAGGAGCTCAAACGTAAAAAAATAAACCAATTAAATATATATTACTTTAAATTAACCTCCTATGAAGTAATAACTGTAATGTATGTATATATTCCAGCAATATAGACATGTCACATGTAAGCCCAAGACACTTGGTAGCTCAGTGGTCAGAGCGCTTGCCTGCAGACTAAGAGCGCGCTGGTTCAAATCCCTCTTTACTGTTGCTATCGACTGGACTAAATCGATAATTTGTTGATGGATTATTTATTACAGGGCGTGTGCAGCCAGGTGCGGGGTGTCCACGAGGCTGAGATGAGAAGAGCGGGGGTCTTTATTGAGTAGAAGACAGGCAGCGAACAAGCTGTGCAGTAGCATGCTGTGGTTACGAGTCGTTACTGGCAGTTAATGGGCAATACTAAAGCTCTGAGTATTACTGGGCAATACTTCAGCTCTAGATGTTAATGGGCAATACTAAAGCTCTGAGTATTAATAGGTAATGCTATAGCTCTGAGTATTACTGGGCTATACTACAGCTCTGAGTTTTACTGGGCTATACTACAGCTCTGAATGTTAATGGGCAATACTAAGGCTCTGAGTATTACTGGGCTATACTACATCTTTGGGTGTAACGTAGTGTAACATAATGTTACACAGTGTGACACGGTGTTACATGGAGCTACATAATGTTACCTGGTGTTACATGGAGCTACATAATGTTACATGGTGTTACATTGTGTTACATGGTGTTACATGGTGTTACATGGCATTGCTGGACAATGCTAAACTCTGGGTTACTGGATTTACTGAGCACACGCTAGGCAGCAGTGAGATGGTGAGGCATGTAGAAGGGTGGTATGTTGGGGATTTGTTGCTTATCATTGTAAAATGCATACTGTGTGTGTGGGGGGGGGATATGTGTGTGTTTGTGCACGTGTGTCTACGTGTGCATGCAAGATAACTTGTGTGTGGTGCCGAGGCAGTCCTTGTGTGTTTGTATATGTGTTTGTGTGTGGGGCATGTGTGTTTGCGCATGTGGGTCTGTGTGTGTGTCTATGCATGGGTGGATGTTTGGGAGTGTGTGGACATTAATTAGTGTGTCTGTGTATGTTTGTCTGTGTGAGTGAGTGTATGAGAGAGAGAAAGTGTGTGTGTGTGTGCGCGTGTGTCTGTGTGTGCATGTGTGTCTGTCTGTCTTTCTTTGTCTGTCTGTCTCTGTATGCTTGTCCGTTTGTCTGTGTGTGTGTGTGTGTGTGTCTGTCTGTGTATGTGTGTGTCTGTGTGTGCATGTGTCTGTGTGTTAGACACCAGACCAGACTAGCGGATAGCAGAGTGTGGGCATGTGTCTGTGTGTGTGTCTGTGGTGTGTTGTTGCAAAGGTGTGTCGGTTGTGTGTGTGTGTGTGTGTGTGTGTGTGAAGGGCAGATGAAAAGGAAGGCTCTGGCTGGTTATTAGGAAGGTGGAGGTGGGGGAAGCTCCTATTGGTGTGTGGGGGGGGTGACAGGTGAGGAGAGATGGAGGGAAAGAAGGAGACAGAACTGAGGTGATGGGAGAGGGGAGGGGGTGGAGAGAGGCAGGTAGTGGAGAGATGCTATTGTTGGGCATGGTGAGCGAGGGAAGGAGAGGGGGGATGGGAGTGTGTGTGGGGTGGTGGGGATGATTGACAGGAGGTATGAAGCGGCCTTGTCCTGCTCCGCGGAGGACACACCACCTCTCTTGATTGACAAGCGGGCAAGTCTGGGAACCACGGCGACAAGTTGGACAAACAGAGAGAAGGAGGGAGAGAAAGAGAGAGAGAGGGAGGGGGAGACAGAAACAGAGAAAGCAACAGAAAAAGATTGAAAGACAGAAAGAAAGAAATGAGCAGAAAAAATACCACAAAAAGACAGACAGAGACAGACAGACAGACAGACGGAGAGAGACAAAGGGAGACAGACAGAGAGAGAGACAGAGACAAAGGGAGACAGAGAGAGACAGCGACAGACAGAGAGAGAACGGGAGAGAATTAGAGTGACAGAAATAGAGAGCGCGAGATGAGAGAAGTGAGAGAGGACGGTAGTCTTCCGTGTGAGAGACCTCAGAGTCTCCTGCGCGTCAGACTGACGGAGGTCTCTGGCAGTCAGGATTGGGGTGCGGCCCACACAGGGTTTCCTGGTTGCCAGGTTCAGGGTGGGAACTACCGAATGCGGGCCACAGGAAAGGGGGGGGGGGACACCTATCCGAGGGCACCAGCTGTCCTGTAGGATGGGCACGTCTCTTATCTCCCTGCTTGCTCACCACTTTCAGCCCCAGATGAAAACACACCCAGCTTCCTCTTCCTAGTTTGGGAAACAATAGATTCCTGCGGACAGCCCCTCCCAGCCCTCCTCCTCCCTTCTGTCCTCCACTCAGCTGCCTCTGCCACACACACACACACACACACACACACACCAAGGATGTGTGTGTGTGTCTTTGTGTCTTTGCGTTCGTGTCTATTTCTCACACACTACGGCTGTGCGCGCGTGACTTTGTGTGTGTGTGCCTATTTCCTCACACACCAAGGATGTGTGTGTGTCTTTGTGTGCGTGTCTACTCCTCGCACACCATGGCTGTGTGTGCATGTGTGTACATGCCTGTGTGTAGTGTAGTGTACATTGGTTCAGGTGGAAGGATAGGAAAATCATGATGGAACAAGCTACAGAGCATTTAACTTGCCAAAACTGCATATTAAATTGAATCGACATACAAAACAACAGTTGTGTACCTCAATATTCTTTCTGTCTATTACAGTAACATATTTTGTCTGGTTTTCTTCTTGTGTATAAATGTAATTTAAAAAATCATTCTGCCGGTAACTAACAGTAGAGTTCATGAACACATGCAGACAAATGCAACACGCACAGCTGAGCTACGAACATTCTGGAACAATCTGGAGAGGGGGGGCGGGGGGGGGGCGGGACAGAGACGGGAAGGAGAAAGAAGGAGAGAGATACAGAGAGAGCGAGGGGGGGGAGAGAGAGAGAGATACAGAGAGAGTGAGGGGGGGTGAGAGAGAGAGATACAGAGAGAGCGGGGGAGGAGAGAGAGATACAGAGAGAGAGGGGGAGGGAGATACAGAGAGACAGGGGGGAGAGAGAGCGATACACAGAGAAGAGGATGGAGAGAGACAGAAAGAGATACACAGAGAGACAGGAAGGAGAATCAAAGGAAGAGAGAGAGGTTGGAAGAAGGAAAGAGAGAGAGATACACAGTAAGAATGAGAGAGTGGGAAAGGTTGACAGAAATATGAGAGAGAGAGAGAGAGAGAAAGAGGGGGTAAGAGAGACAGAGGGAAGTTGAAAGAAAGGGGGCGAGAGAGAGGGGAGAGAGAGAGGGAGGGAGAAAGGGGG
Organism: Plecoglossus altivelis; assembly: GCA_036571765.1. Lineage (NCBI taxonomy): Eukaryota > Metazoa > Chordata > Actinopteri > Osmeriformes > Plecoglossidae > Plecoglossus > Plecoglossus altivelis. Next base: position 2,622,212 of record BROE01000006.1, read on the forward strand.
AAGAGAGCGAGAGAGAGAGAGAGAGAGAGGAGGGAGAGAGAGAGAACGAGAGAGAGAACGAGAGAGAGAGAGAGAGAAAGATTCAATGTTATCAATAATAAATCTCTACATTGGAAGGCATAAACAAATTTCACCTGGAAAATACACACTGCCTGCAAAAATAGGCACACAACTGCACACACACACACAACTGCACTCACATAACTGCACACACAAAAGCACACACACACAGAAGCACACACTCACACACAACCGCACACACTTAAAGGTGAACACACACGCATGCATATGCTTAGACACAATGAAATGGGATCATGTAGGTTCCCCTGTACAAACCAAAACAACTAACATCCAAACACTCATGTACAACAGAAACACACATGCACTCACATAACACAGTCAAGCTCACACACACACACACACACATACACGCACACATACACACAAGCATCGCACGACACACAAAGCAATCCATACCTTTATAGATAAAACATGGAGATGGATCAGACAGGCTAAAGAAGGACTGGCCCTGCATTAGACTCTTCTGCTCCTGTGAACCAGCCTTCCAGCCCTCACTTAGGGTATGAAATGTTCATGGGTCCTTTTTCATCCCCTCCAACCTCTCCTGTGCACACACATACAAACACACACACATGTATACACACACACATGTATATATACACACACACACACACACACACACACATGTATACACACGCACACACACATGTATACACATGTATATACACACATGTATACACACATACACACACACACAAACAAACACACAAGTATATACACACATCTATACACACACATACACACACATACAAACACACACACACATGTATATTCACAAATGGATACACACACAGATACATACAAACACACACATGCATACAAGCACACACACATGTATACTCACACATGTATACACACACATGTATACATACACATGTATACACACATACAAACACATATGTACACACGCATATATGCACACATGTATACACACATGTACAAACACACATGTACACACACACATATATACACACATGTATACACACACATGTATACACACACAGGCATACACACATGTACAAACGCCCATGTACACAGAAACACACACGTAGGCACACACACTTATGTACACACACACCTGCAAACACACTCATGTACACACACACACAAACAAGCACACTCACACAAACACACACATGCACACATACACAAGTGCATACAAACAGAATTGCACAAACATGGACAATCAAACACACGGCCAAGTCTCATTCATCTCAGACCAGTTCCATAATCAATGATAATGACATGCTGGTTGCTCTCAGTGTGTCCTTCGATAATCTAGGTGTGATCTGAAGAGGGGACAGGCCCTGTCTGGAGCCAGGGGTAACTCTTACCCTGCAGGCCCAGACCAGTGCACCTTCCTGGGGTAACTCTTACCCTGCAGGCCCAGACCAGAGCACCTTCCTGGGGTAACTCTCACCCTGCAGGCCCGGACCAGAGCACCTTCCTGGGGTAACTCTTACCCTGCAGGCCCAGACCAGAACACCTTCCTGGGGTAACTCTCACCCTGCTGGCCCAGAACAGTGCACCTTCCTGGGGTAACTCTCACCCTGCAGACCCAGACCAGTGCATGTTCCAGGGGTAACTCTCACCCTGCAGGCCCAGACCAGTGCACCTTCCTGGGGTAACTCTCACCCTGCTGGCCCAGAACAGTGCATGTTCCAGGGGTAACTCTCACCCTGCAGGCCCAGACCAGAGCACCTTCCTGGGGTAACTCTCACCCTGCAGGCCCAGACCAGAGCACCGTCCTGGGGTAACTCTTACCCTGCAGGCCCAGACCAGAGCACCTTCCTGGGGTAACTCTCACCCTGCAGGCCCAGAACAGTGCATGTTCCTGGGGAGACACTGCCAGCAGAACCATGGAGGGGTGGAAGGCTTCTTCACACAAAACTCCACTGGGTCACTGAGGAGCGCTTGTGTTTGTGCATTTAATACGTTTGTGTTGATTCGCGAGTATGTTTGGACGTGTGTGTGTGGGGCGTGAGTGTGTGTGGGTGTCCCCTTAATTTCCTTTAAAATGGAAAGAGTGGATGGTGTTTGGATTGATTATCACAGTGAGAGAACTGCTTCATCCTGGGACGTTCTGTGGTGATGTCCAGAGCGTGTTCACTCAACGCCTGGGTTCAACCACCATGGTTCCTCCAAAAAACGTAATGACTTATTTTTTCTTTTCTTTTTTTACTGTCAACTGCTGCCAGATTGAAGAGTTTTTTTTCCGACTCAACAGTTGAGTTTATTTGGTGCGTTCGATGTAGACCCATGTACAGTACGGCACTTCCAGAATGCTGCAGTGTGATGTTGGAAGAGGCATCTGAGGAGTTGTGGTGGGTCCTGGGGGTCCAGGGGGGGGCCTGGTTGCGTGGTGTAGCCTGCTCGTAGAGCAGTGTTGTGGGCTGGGAAGAGGCAAGTGGCCAGCCCCTCCTGAATTATGGATGGAGGTGAAGAGGGGAGGAGGATCGGCCTCTAGGGGATGTGAACCCCCCCCCCACACACACACACATCTCTCTCCCCTCCTCCTCTTCCTCCTCCTAATCCCATCCTACCCCCTCCTCTCCCCCTCCCAGTCTTCTCCTCCATTCTTCCCTCCTCCTCATTCACTTCTTCCCCTTCCCTTCCCTCCCTACCATCACTCTCCTCTCCCCCCCCCTCCCCC
>BROE01000006.1:2632045-2644745 GCA_036571765.1 Plecoglossus altivelis
TCTCTCTCTCTCTGTCCCTGTTTCCCCTCTTTCACTCTCTCCTCTCTCTCTGTCTCTCGCCTCCCCTCTCTCTCTCTCTCTCTCTCTCTCTCTCTCTGTCTCCCCTCCCTCCCTCAAACTCCTTCACTCTCTCTCCTCCCCTCTGTCTCCCCATCCCTCCCTCACACTCCTTCACTCTCTCTCCTCCCCTCTGTCTCCCCATCCCTCCCTCACACTCCTTCACTCTCTCTCCTCCCCCCTGTCTCCCCATCCCTCCCTCCCTCCCTCTCCTCGGAGGGCCCGCTGCACAGTCATAACCTAAGGAGGTTCCCTCCACTGTCTACGGGGGACATTTCTAAGATCAGTTCTATTTCCTTGGCCTTTCTCCCTGGGGGGTGGTGTGGAGTATAATTCCACCCAGTAGCGTGTTGACTCTAAGATGGATTATTTCTGCTTGAAATCAGAAGCGGCGTGTCTGTGTAATGTAACGCCACGTTTTACAAGCGATGCTCTAATGATGAATATTTGACAGAATAACAGACTTGTTAGAACCCTGTACCTGCAGAGCTTGGGATGGGCTGTCATCTTTAACAAATTGAATATTCAGATAGTCTGGTAGCCTGAATGATAAAAGGCACTTGTCTGAATTTTGCATAATATCACGTGGATCCAAAACCCTGATCTTTTGAAATCAGCCATTATATGATTTGAAGCAGGGGAAAAACACAAGCTATCCTGAGGGCAAGAGGCACTTGACATACGTTCTACATTCCCTCTCCTGCTCTTTTTTGAACTGATGAAGAACTTAGTCCCTTCATGTCCTTCCTGCGTTGTGTCTGCCACCTCTATTCCTTCTGTACAAACGTCCAGCGATTCTTCATTATGTTTGTTGATGGCGAAACAAATCAGTCCATTTCTAAACTGCTGGTAAGATTGCACAGCGCTTGATGTTTTTGGACGCCGCTAACAGCATGTGGGAGGTAACGTAGAAGCAGAACTATGGACTTGTAAGGTTTACACGGGACGGATCTACCCAGATGGAGAAACGTTAACCGAACTGGTGTCCCTCCACACACCAGTACCGTAACACCATGTAACCGTATCTTACCAGTACCGTAACACCATGGAACCATATCTTACCAGTACCGTAACACCATGTAACCGTATCTTACCAGTACCATAACACCATGTAACCGTATCTTACCAGTACCGTAACACCATGCAATGGCTAATCTAATGTGATGCAGTCCTCAGACTTCTCTCTTAGTCAGCAGCCTATTGCTGGATTTACAGCTCCACCCAACCCAGTGATGACCAGAGACTTATCTCTCTTCTTCTCCCTCTCCTTCCTCCTCTCCCTTTCCTCTCTCTCCTCCTCTCCCTCTAATCTACCTTTCCTCTTGCTCCTCCTCTCCCTCCTCTCCCTTTCCTCTCTTGCTTCTCCTTCCTCCTCTACCTCTTCTCTCTCCTCTCCCTTCTCCTCTCTTCTCCCTCCTTTTCTCATGCTCCTCTCCCTCCTCCTCTCCTCTCCCTCTCCTCTCCCCCTTTTCTCCCTCCAGCCATCGGACGGACTCTGATCCCTCGATACTTCTCCACGGTGTTCGAAGGCGGAGTGACCGACCTCTACTACATCCTCAAACACGCCAAGGAGTCCTTCCACAACTCCTGCATCACGGTGGACTGCGATCAGTGCACCATGGTCACGCAGCATGGGAAACCAATGTTTACAAAGGTAAGAGCTGACCCAGGACCTGTCAGTGTGAATAATTCATCACACCAGATGATAATGGGCCAAGTGAGTGATTTAACTGGTCAAAGATCAAATCAATTCTTCTTTAGATTTTTTTTCTTCTTCTTTCGTTGGATGTGTGTGTCATTCAATTAAGGCTGAAGCCGGCTTGTCCGCAATCACAAATCTGATATGTTGTACAGCACCTAGCGAAGGGAAAGGTTGATGAAAGGCAGATGAAAGAAACCTGCTGTGAAGTGACTTGTGTTTTGTGTTGGTCTTTGTCTGCGTCTCTTGAGAACTGATGGTAGAACCCAGAGAGGACCCAAGCCAAGGTCGTTCCTGAGGCCTCGCGTTGTAGCAGGACTTATATAAAACGCTATAATATTTATTATATATAAAGAATATAATAATTCGACCTGAGTGATCAAAATAACATATAATAATATAGGAATAATAATTAAGCACGAAACGCTTTCTCACTTTTCTAGCGCAGGGTGAACTTGACCAGTTACGAAATGGCATCGTGGGTGGTGGTGAAGGTGCTCTGCACGATAGAAGATCTTTCAGATGTATAATAAAAGACATATATTATACAGAATATATATATAGATATATACTAAATATGTAGTACAATATTCAGTAAAGTAAAGTGAACAAGGGTGGGTGAACATTGTTGGGTGTGTCTCGACTATGTGCTATCTCGATCAGGTTGATACAGTTCCACCCTCCCGACCTTCTCACTCCCTCCTCCTCACTCTCGACACGCCCTCCTCCCGCCCCTCCGCCTCATGCGCAGGCTGGTCGGGGCCAGTCCTGGTTCATACTGGAGCCCTGCTGATTGAGACTGACCATGGTCTACTGAACTTCTAGGTGCTTTTTCTCAGCCGCCACGAATAGCTCTTCAATGGAGCCGCGAGAGAGGGGGGGGGGGGGTTAGGTTTGAGGGGGGAGGTGGAGAAGTGGAACGACACATCCACGAGGCTCGACGCGACGGAGAATGGGGACGTTTTACACATACGCCTTGGTGGAGTTGCCTGATTTAGGAGATGTGCAAGTTGTGAGCTTAGCCTTTTTTTCATACTTTCAGAACCGGTGGGCACAATATGACACCTGGTCCAGGGCAGCACCAGGGTTAAACAATTCTAAGCTTCTTGTACAGAAACGCACACACGCTGGGTACATCCAGGCTTGAACGCTGCAGTTCTAGTCGACCAGAGAGAATGTTTCTGCTTCATTCAGATAACTAACAGGCTGTTAGTGCCTCTACTGACTGTCTGCTGAATTTCAATCAAGGCGCTAGCAAGAGAGGCTAGAGCGATGCATGTACCATGAGACTGAACGCAGCAGTGAGGCAGACTGCAACGATTTCAAACGCACGTCACATTTACTGTTTTCAACGTCGTAGAAGACTTACCATAGCTTCAGCAATAGCTCCGCACCAGTGTGTCAAAAAAAAAAAAGAAAAACAACGGATAATATAAAAAGAAAAATAGACGCAGGGAAGCAGGGAACAAGAGTGTAAAAAGTATAACCTTAATAGGTGAAGCCATAAGCGTAGGTAAGAAATATTGTGGGCAGTGCACAAGAACTGTAAGAAATAGATCATTCGGAATGACTGGGTTTTATAAGAAGAGCTCCAAAGGCTGGAATTATGTATGATGGACTGCGGTGCGCTATTAAGAGTGTTATGAACTATTAGAAAACCCTAAACACATCAAAAAACAGCGAGATGACATGGGTACTTGGCACTAAATTATGAACTCCTCATCTGATTTGACTTGTGCTGAAGCGCAGAACATCGCTGCGAATGAAACATATTTTAGCGTCATATGGAGATGTTATTCATTTCAATAAGGTTGGAAAAAAAAAACATTAATTCATGGTAAAAAAATAATCCAAATAGAAAAAATAGGAGAGGGACACGGTCCTCAAATCTACCATGCAGGCCTCTAGTAAGCCGGAGGTCACCTGAAGCTCGGTGGGAGCAACTGAATGCGGTCAAAATCTAGGTCTGCCGTCCCTCCACGCAGCTCTTCCTCTGCTCTGCTCTCGACATCCGTCTGCACTCCCCACCCTTCCTTTCGCTCCTCCTCCCTCCTCTGCCCTCCCTCCCCTCTGTACCCCTCCTCCCTCCTCTGCCCCTCCTCTCCTACATCGTGCCTCTCTCCCTTTGCCCCCATCCGTACTCCGCCGCTCACGCCGTCACATCGGCCCACCGATTCCCTGGTTGAGGCCTACCTCTGCCCTCCCCCCATCCCTCCCTCCCTCCGCCCTCCCCCCATCCATCCCTCCCCTTCCCCCCATCCCTCATCCCTGGAGAAATCATTCCCCGCTCTCTGTCTTTCTCTTCAGGACCCAGAGGGAGAAGCCCTTTGTGATCCCACTGGGAATGATCTGGATGTGTAAACTGGGGGTGTGAGGATGGCGAGGTGTGGGGGGAGGCGCGCGTGTGTGTAAGGGGGGAGGGGTGGCAGGTGGGGAGCTGTGGTCGGGTGGCGGGGTGTTGATCTGGCCAACGAGACCCCCTGCTGAGTCCTTTTGGTGTCCCATCACCTCTGTTCGCTACCCAGCAGGCTTCACCACACCTGGGGTGTGTGAGTGTGTGTGTCAGGGCTGGGGCCTTGTTAGCTAACCCCAGGAGGGAGGCCCTCCCTGGGCTGAGAAAGGAGCCAGACTGCTTCATCCCATCGCCCTCCGGTGTTCCAGTTCCAGCGGAGGTTGCAGCGTTCCAACCTCCAGTTTTTGGAAACGCCTCTCCAGCGTTTTACTGCGATCAGGGTGGGATGTCACGTTTACGCAGGAGACACCGTGGGCGTTTATATTGCCGGCGTGTATCCTGCAACACTTCCTGTGGTCATGCTGACGATTGTGGCCAATGACAACAGACGTCCGATCTATGGTTGTCGGCCGTGTAGGGTTGGAGGTACACTGTGTTGGTAGCCGTGATGCCCAACACACTGCCATCCCAACACACTGTTATCCCAACACACTGTTATCCCAACACACTGCCATCCCAACACACTGTTATCCCAACACACTGCCATTTTAACACACTGTTATCCCAACACACTGCCATCTCAACACACTGTTATCCCAACACACTGCCATCCCAACACACTGTTATCCTAACACACTGCTATCCTAACACACTGTTATCCCAACACACTGTTATCCTAACACACTGCTATCCCAACACACTGTTATCCTAACACACTGCGAAACGTCCCTGCTTCCTGGCACTTGCCAGGGTGATTCTGGCTGGTCCGACGTGGGAAAGAGATTTACGACCCCGCTCTCAAATCAAAGGAGGGCTTCTCAGTGGGGCCTTATCAGTTTCATTCAGCAGGGTCGTGCTGTTCTCACTTTGCTTCAATCGTCAGAAGGATCTGAACAAGAGGACTGTATAAACGATGTGTTGCAGAGGGATTGGTGAACCACAAGGCCACTTAGGTCTTGTAGTCGTGGAATTGATGAACCTGTGGAAAGTGTTTCTGTGTCAGTGAAGTGAGTGAAGTGACGTATTGACAAGTATGGTTACCCATACTCGAAATTTACCTCTGCATTTAACCCATCCAAGTGCACACACAGCAGTGAGTAGTGGGCAACCGCACGCACACACAGCGAACATACACCCAGAGCAGTGGGCAGCTATTGCTCCAGCGCCCTGGAAGTAATTGGGGGTTCGTTGCCTTGCTCAAGGGCACCTCAGTCATGGTATCGAAGGCAGAGAGAGTGCTGTTTATTCACAATCCCCACCTTCAATTCCTGCCGGTGCGAGAATCGAACCAGCAACTTGAAGGTTACAAGCCCGACTCCCTAACCATTAGGCCACGACTTCCCCATAGCCCAGTGGCTTGCGGGATGGGATGGGGTGGTGTCGACATCACTGGGTGTGTCCTGTGTTGGACTTGCTCTTATCTCTGGGCCATTTGTCACATAAACGGTTGGAGTTATAATCAAAGTAGAAATAAGGCCTTTCTATTGTCCATTAAACACTTAATGCTGGATTATTTTCAAACATTGCTTGACGCTGCACTAATCCACAATAATCTACTGAATACTTCCTTATTTTCAGACAGAATGCCCATAAACGGTATCAGAGCAAATGCAGCCCAATGTATTTCCGATAGAGAGCTTGGATACATGAAAAACCGAGTATATTTTGGAGATATCTATAAATATGAACTGCTGACTGCAGCTAACGGGGAGGCTAAGCCGTTGCTGCTTGTGAGAGGAGATACCATGTTCTCCTCTCAGGATGAGGAAACAGACTATCACTGCACTGGAAGGGGTTAAACCACATATTCAATGGTTTAGGAGCTGCATGCAGTGGAAGAAAAAAAAATCCCTTTTTTTATATACTTTAGCTTTTTCCGGCGTGGCGGAGCTAGCTAGCAGCGACCCACGTGACTTGGGGCCTATTTGCCCGCCAGCTTCTTTTCTTGTTGATCCTCCAGAGACCATCTGTGCTAGGGGCATTGATTAGAGTGTGTCTACTGGGATTACATCTTTTCGGTTGCCATGCCAACTAATCAGCTGATTTCTCCCCCCCTCCTCCTCCTCCTCCCCCACCCGTTCCCTCCTCCCTCTCCCTTCCTCTCCTCGCCTGCTCTGGCTCACTCCTCTCCCCCGGTTGCCACAGCAACGAAACATAGGGAAACGCAAGGGCCTTAGCAAGAGCTGAATTCTGCTAACGGCAAAATATGTGTTTTTTTCCCGCTCTCTCTCCCTGTCTGTCTCCCTCCATCTCTCTATTCATCTCCCTCTCTCCATCTTTCTCTCCTGCTATACTCTCTCTCTCCCTTTCTCCCTCTCACACTCTGTCTCCTAACTAGAAGCTCACTCTGACCCATGGATCTATTGTCTCTCATGTAAACACACCTTTATATCTTTTTCAAAGTCGTGGTGGTCTGAAAAAGCAGGCACTCTAATAGAGCAGCGCTCTGAAAATAGTGCGCATTAGTGCAGCCTGCTTCTATAGCAGGATCCTGTTCTCCTACAGATGAACATCCATTTGTTGTTTATGAAACCGAATCCTTTTGTTTTGAGCTAATTAAACGGACAACTGCATGTCAGGGAGAGAAGACGTGCAAGCTAAGATAAGAAAGAGCTCAGTGGTTAGAGCATTTGACTGCAGATCAACGTGATGGTCACAAGTGGTATGATTTCTCTGTAAGTCACTTTGGATGAAAGCAACTCACAAGAAAGTAAACCTTGTGACTTGTGTGCGTGACTGTTGTTGTGTGTTGGACTTTTGTGTGACCTGTATGTTGTGTGTCCTGTGTTGTGTTTGACCTGTGTGTTGTGTGTGACGTGTGTATGATGTGTGTGTGACTTGTGTGTTGTGTGTGACCTGTGTTGTGTGTGATCTGTGCTGTGTGTGTTGTGTGTGATCTGTGCTGTGTGTGTTGTGTGTGATCTGTGCTGTGTGTGTTGTGTGTGTGACCTGTGCTGTGTGTGTTGTGTGTGACCTGTGTTGTGTGTGTGACCTGTGCTGTGTGTGTTGTGTGTGACCTGTGTTGTGTGTGACCTGTGTTGTGTGTTGTGTGTGTGTGACCTGTGTTGTGTGTGTGACCTGTGTTGTGTGTGTGACCTGTGCTGTGTGTGACCTGTGTTGTGTGTGGGACCTGTGTTGTGTGTGACCTGTGTGGTGTGTGTTGTGTGTGGGACCTGTGTTGTGTGTGACCTGTGTGGTGTGTGTTGTGTGTGTGACCTGTGTTGTGTGTGACCTGTGTTGTGTGTGACCTGTGTTGTGTGTGTTGTGTGTGACCTGTGTTGTGTGTGTGACCTGTGTTGTGTGTTGTGTGTGTGACCTGTGTTGTGTGTGTTGTGTGTGTGACCTGTGCTGTGTGTGTTGTGTGTGACCTGTGTTGTGTGTGACCTGTGTGTGACCTGTGTTGTGTGTGTTGTGTGTGACCTGTGTGTGACCTGTGTTGTGTGTGTGTTGACAGGTGTGTACGGAGGGCCGTCTCATCCTAGAGTTTGCCTTTGATGACCTGATGAGGATCAAGACATGGCACTTCACCATCAGACAGTACAGAGAGCTTATCCCTCGCAGCATACTGGCCATGCATGTAAGTCTCTTGCTCTCTCACACACACTCACTCATACACACACACAGTCACTCATACACAGACACACTCACTCGCACACACTTAGTCATACACACACGCATTCATACACACACACTCACTCATACACACACGTAAACTCATATACACACACGCATACACACGCATACACACTCATACACACACACTAAGTCATACACACACACACACACATTCATACACACACACTCACTCATACACACACGCACACTCATATACACACACGCATACACACTCATACACACACACACACACACACTGATACATACGGTCATATACACACAAACACACTCTTACACACACTCATATAGACACACACTCATATCCATACACACACAGACATCTTCAACATGTCTTGGACCACTCCTGCTCTCTCAAGTGTCCCTTTGAACACGCCCCTCCAGTCTTCCGAGGTACCAAGACAACTAGTATTCTGTTCTGCCTGGGTCATACAAAGTCACTAAGCTATTCATGAGCTCTGGAGTTTAAATGCCAACAAAGCAGTTTGAAAAGTGGTCCAATTTGGATGGAATTTTTATAAAAACCAATTTATTCAAGGGACATCAAAGACGGCTTTGGATAAAAGACAGCCTCTTGCCGAGAAATTAAAAATAATAAACATACAACTAAAAAACAAGTTCAACTGAATAATCACTTTAATTCCCGTAAGTGTCGTAAACATTTTAGAGAAAGGGCACTTTAAGGAGCACCTTAGAGGTACCTGAAAAACCTCTCTTATACTAATCACATATTCATACGTTTCATAATCAGGTACGTCCTTGTATTAGCCTCGTGTCTACATAATATGTTTACTCTGCATATGCAGTCAATCTCTAACCTAAACAACACCTCGTAGCACTTTCCAAACCTGACAGAAACAACGTCAATTTTCTCCTCTGAAGCATTCTCCTTGGCCCACAGGGCCTCAAGGTATATTTTAGAAGTCTTTTTTTGTACAGCCAGACTTCTTTTTGGTTCAAATCTTCATATAAAATTCACACACCATTAAATTGGCCCCCGGGGGGGTCTTCACACTTGTTCCAGGAGAGTGTTGTGAGGCGTCTTCGTCCGGATATGTGCTGCTTCGTGTGAACGAAACGTGAGTTAGCTTTTATGATCAAAGCTTCGACTAATACGGCGCAGACACAGGGGTGTGACTCAGAAATGAAGAATTGGCACCCCCTACTCACACATACACTATACACATACACATGTGTATATATACACACACACACACACACACTATATGTGTATATATATACACACACATTTATATGTAAGCTGCGTAGGTTATGCATATACGCTGTCCATACACATATGTACACATATAAACACACACACGAACACGTACACACAGATTGTATATGTGTATGTAATAGCAAGAGTTTAAAAAGCTACGTAAAAGTACATAAAAGTAAAGCAAAAATGCTTTTAAGACTGAACACAAATTGTATGCTGCTCTTTCCTACTGCAGCACAGATACAGAAGAGGAAAAAGAAGAGATGTTAGTGATATTAGTCATATTTGTGTAAAGAATCTTGGATGCCCTAAGATATTTGCACAGTACTGTGTATACACACAGAAATATACTCATATGCACAAAGACACACATACACACACAGGCACTGAAGGAGTCTGCCATCGACATAGACACACATGCGGTTTTAAGATTCAGCTCTGCAAAGATGCTCAATGCTGTTGTCGGTAACCATGGTTTTAAAGCAATGGACTTATGGTCAAATCCTGGTGTGGATACCTGCTTTCTAAATAAAAATAAACACAGACCTACATAAACATCCATTTAAAAGATCTCCAGAGGATATTCTTTTTCAATAAGTGCCAAAAAGCGACTTTTCCCATGTTTGAAGCAGCTTTAGAAAAACATCTTCAAGCAGAAATCCTCCTGTCCTCCCCTCCTTGTGTACAGTAGAGGAAGGCTTGATATCTTCCTTCTTGACTCCCTTTTCACCATCATGCAGGCTGAGATGGAGCGATGCATATTTCATAAGCTGGTGAATATGAGTGAGCCTTGAGACTGGGCCATCTCTTGCTTTGTCAATATGTGCAGCTTTTTATGACTTTTTATTTATTTATCTTATTTGTAAGGAGAAGAAAAGAGGAGCCGAGACATGAACGAGTTTAGGAGGGTAGAGGCATCCTTAGCAGAATAGAAAGTATCAGCCCGATTTAATAATGAACGTGGTTTCAAATAGAGAATAGAATGTTGTTTATGCAGGCGAAAGGAAATAGTTTCAGAATCCGTTAGCGAGTGAATTTTAGCAGATAGAAATGTTAGCACAGAATACTAATGGTGAGGTGAACGATCTCTATGGGTTTTGCCGCTAACCTTGAAGAATGTTAGCTAGAGATAGAACTGGGATTAGCGTAATTCGAACGTTAGCAAAATAGAAAATTGTTAGGCTTACGCAATTCAAGAAACGTTAGGAGCAGAGCTAGAATTTTAGGCAGAAGTATTACGAGAGATGGGGCGGCCATAAGGATAGCGGTGAATACATTTAGGACAACCTGGGTTTTCCATGGGCTGTAGGTAATCTCCTTTTCATGGAATCAACACTCAGCATGAAAAGAACGTCTAGCGGGAATAGAATCAAATTTAGCAGAATAACTTGATTGACGAAGAAGTTCAGTGGCTAAAATAGGGGAACGGAGTTTAGCAGAATAGAATGTTAGCAGAATAGAATGTTAGCAGAATATAACGCAATTAAGGATTTAATTCAGTCTCTCTAAAAAAGTGACACATTACCTCCTGAATCATGGGGTTGTGTGAACTACTTGGACAATAACAGACAGTTTGCTTGTGGATTCAAGCATCGGACAAGGAATTTTGCTAGAAGGATTGTTGCCGGCAGTAATATCTCGGGCTATTGGGTTAATTTCTTCCACAGTAATTAGCTATGTAGAAATGAGTTCTTCAGTAAGTGCTCATTGTACTGCCCTTCACCCACAGGCACAAGACCCACAGGTGTTGGAGCAGCTTTCTAAAAACATCACCCGCATGGGCCTGACCAACTTCACTCTCAACTACCTCAGGGTAAGAACCCCGCTGTCTGTCTTTCTGTTGATCTCTCTCTATCTCTCTATCTGTCTGTCTTCCTGTCTATCTCTCTTTCTCTATCTGTCTGTCTTCCTGTCTATCCCTCTATCTCTCTATCTGTCTGTCTTCCTGTCTATCTCTCTCTATCTCTCTATCTGTCTGTCTTCCTGTCTATCCCTCTATCTCTCTATCTGTCTGTCTTCCTGTCTATCTCTCTCTATCTCTCTTTCTATCTGTCTTCCTGTCTATCTCTCTGTGTCTGTCTGTCTATCTCTCTCTATCTGTCTGTCTGTCTTCCTGCCTATCTCTCTATCTGTCTGTCTTCCTGTCTGTCTCTCTCTATCTGTCTTCCTGTCTATCTCTCTGTGTCTGTCTGTCTATCTCTCTCTATGTGTCTGTCTTCCTGTCTATCTCTCTCTCTATCTGTTTGTCTGTCTGTCTATCTCTCGCTATCTCTCTATCTGTCTGTCTTCCTGTCTATCTCTCTATCTGTCTGTCTTCCTGTCTATCTCTCTCTATCTGTCTGTCTTCCTGTCTATCTCTCTATGTGTCTGTCTTCCTGTCTATCTCTATCTGTCTCCCTGTCTGTCTTGCTGCCTATCTCTCTCTATCTCTCTCTGTCTGTCTTCCTGTCTATCTCTCTATGTGTCTGTCGTCCTGTCTATCTCTATCTGTCTCCCTGTCTGTCTTGCTGCCTATCTCTATCTGTCTATGTCTCTCCTTATATCTCTCTATCTGTCTGTCTTCCTGTTTATCTCCCTCTCTTTCTGTCTCCTACTCCCTCCCTGTATCTCTCCCTCTGTCTGGCACTCCCTCCCTCCCTCTCTGTGTCTTCCACTCCCTCCCTCTCTGTGTCTCCCACTCCCTGCCTCTCTCTCTCTGTCTGCCTCTCCCTCCCTCTCTCTTTTCCTCTCTGTCTCTCCCACTCCCTCCCTCCCTCTCTCTCTCTGCCTCTCCCTCCCTCTCTCTTTTCCTCCCTCCCTCCCTCCCTCCCTCCCTCTCTCCCTCCGTCCCTCCGTCCGTCGGTCTGTCTGTTTGCCTGCCACTCCCTCTCTGTCTTTCTGCGTCTCTCCCCCCTCTCTCTGTCTGTTGGTCTGTCTGCCTGTATGTTTGTTTCTCATGTGCGTATTAAAGCTAAAGTGGACACACTCTCTCCACTTAAGTCTATATTCCTTTAATCAACACAAAAGTCCCTCAGATGTAACCTTATGTGTGTCCTTGTTTACTTTTTAGGTACATTCTCTGATGTATTTATAACATATACTTAGCGAAAGTACTGGATAAGCTGTCTGAGAAGGAAGACATTAGTCATTATTTCAGAGGGCTTTGTTTGCGCTTTTTCTGCCCAGGGTTGAGTGACAGCTACGATTTCCAAATGGGAGAACAAGAGAACGAAAGAGAGAGGGAAAGTGAACGAGCGAGAGAGGGCGCGAATTAATTGGATAGAGAAAATTAGCATAACATTAATGAACACTCCCTGTTGAGACTCATAATTGTGAAATGCTGCGCAGTCGCCAAGGAACATCCACTGTTTATTATGACTGCGGAGAAAGAGCTTTTGGGGATATTTTAATGGCCGTTCTTTACATTTTGTGATACTGGGAGAGAGGCGGGGGAGGGTGGAGGAGGAAGAGGGGAGGGAGGGTGAGGGGATGGAGAGAGAGAGAGGGAGAGGGAGAGAGAAAGAGAGCGAGGGAGGGAGGGAGAGATAGAGAGAGAGAGGGAGGGAGGGAGAGAGAGGGACAGAGAGAGGGAGGGAGGTAGAGAGAGAGAGACAGAGAGAGGGAGGGAGGTAGAGAGAGGGAGAGAGAGAGACAGAGAGAG
>BROE01000006.1:2648796-2667165 GCA_036571765.1 Plecoglossus altivelis
CCCAGCCTCACCCCCAGCCTCAGCTCCACCCCCAGCCTCACCCCCAGCCTCAGCTCCAGCCTCACGGCACAGTCTCTTCAGTCAACACAAGTGTCAGAGTTTGCTACTTTGAGCAGAGATTCGATATCAAAGCATCTCCCTTGGTATGATTAGTAAGAACCTCGAAAAAATGTATTTCATTTTTGAAGATCACACGATTGTTATTTTTCTGGCAGGAATTATCAAGGATGCTGTTGTTTTAACAAACATGCGAGAAATTTCAGATGAATATAAGGAGTGCGTTTCAGATATTATAGTGGAGTTAAGAGGCATTTCTTCCTTTACAGTACTAACACTAAGACCAATCTCATCACTTCACTTGTCAGTACATGACTTGGATCATTCCAGTCATGGCAGTCTGAAAGTTATTAATAGATGTACAAAATACCTGTTTTATTGAAGCGTGATTACTCTGATAACATTGGAAGAAACAGTGTTTACATTGCAGTAAATGTTCGACTATCTTTAAACTCTCTGTCTGTGTACTCATCTTGTCTATCTATGTTTGACACAGTCAGTAACACTATAACATCGTTAATGAAACCAAATTCATTTTGGTTCCGGTTTCAGCTGGACATCCACAGAACTTCAAAACGGAAATATTTCCCACAAATCACAAAAAAGGTACCTTTTCTGTCTTGTACTGTCAGCTTTTCATAGACGCAGCTGTAGGCAGAGCAGTAGGCAGAGCTGTAGGCAGAGCAGTAGATAGAGCGGTAGGCAGAGTGGTAGATAGAGCGGTAGGCAGAGCGGTAGGCAGAGCGGTAGGCAGAGAGGTAGGCAGAGAGGTAGGCAGAGCGGTATGTTTTAAGGGAGGGGCATTCTCTCGCTGAACAGAATGCCATGAAATACATTTTGTGTGCATATACATCACGGATGCTCAACTGCAAAAAACAAAAGAAATCACACCATTGAAATACTACACACCTTCCTATCCACACTGAACACTTCGCCAAGAAAGTCCTCACTGCAGAAAAGAATTGATTAAAAACGCCACGCTGTATCATTACGTGGTAATAGTTTGACATATTTCAATAATGACGCAAATCTTTCTTCTGGAATTGAATGAGACACAGAGAGCAGACCAATACAGGTGGCATGTTCCTATAGATTCAGATTATGATGATGATTATTTCACTGCTGAGCACGTGCTGTATAAGGTAGCTGCTACAGGTTAGAATGTCAAACACATGTGAATCCCACTAAGCAGCATTGTTGAGCAGTTATGCACACGAACAAGGTCGCTTCTTACTTGTGCATGTCAAGGGAGATGTTAACATGTGGTTTCACAGCGCTACAAGACCAAGCATGGATCTGCTTAGAGTAACCTTTCTATCTGTGCCTGTGCATAGAGTGTGTCTGCTTGGTGTGTGTGTGCATGAGTGTGTGTATGTGTGTGTGTGTGACCGTGTGTGAGTGTGTGCGCATGCGTGTGTGTCAGAGCATCCCCCTCATGCACCCAGCTGCACTTCTACCTTGTGTGTATGCGTTATGTTGCCTGTGTGGCTTCTGTTTCTTTTGCTGGTCGTGCCAAAGCTGAGCCTGCCAGACAGACTGCCACCAAGAGGAGGAAAAGGAAGAACTCAGCCAGCAGTGCCAACAGTGGCGTCGGAAACACCAACAAGAAACGCAGCCCTGCGACCAACTTCAGCCTCTCCAGTCAGGTACCTGTAAGCATCAACGCCACTGGGTTTGGTCTTCCTATCTTTTTATACACACACACTTGAGTGTATACACACACACTCATACATATACACACACTCATACATACACACACACTCATACATATACACACACTCATACATACATACACACTCATACTTATTCACACACTCATACATACACACACACACTTGAGTGTATACACACACACGCATACACACACACTCATACACACACACTCATACACACACACTCATACATACATAGACACTCATACATATACACACACTCACACACACACACACACTTGAGTGTATACACACACACTCATACATACACACACCCTCATACATACACACACACACTTGAGTGTATACACACACACACTCATACATACACACACACTCATACATACACACACACACTCATACATACATAGACACACTCATACATACACACACACTCATACATACACACACACACACTTGAGTGTATACACACACACTCATACATATACACACACTCATATATATACACACACACACTCATATATATACACACACACTCATACATATGCACACACAAACACTCATACATACACACTTACACTTGTGCATATACACACACTCATACATACACACACACACTCATACATATATACATTCATACAGACAGACAGACAGACAGACAGACAGACATAGGTAGTGCGAAAGATCGACAAACGGATAGACGGTACGTATCTATTTATAGCCTATTTGGAGAATTCAGGGATTATTGTGTGTCAGTAAACTGTAACAGAGATGTCTGACACAGCTGAGGTTAAACAGTCACTAAGCAGACAGTGAAACACCTTCACTACACACAGAGCCTGGGGATAAGATGATTTTGGCCTTCTGTTGTTTACCATGGGCTCCCTCCTTGGGTATATAGCCTAAAGGTTTAGCTGCTGTCTGCCTGCTTCTCTGGGCTGGCTAGTGTTTGGACTCAGTGGAGAGCAGTGAACTCTGTGTTGTGGGTTGGCTTATTCCTCCCATGTCCTTAGAGGTTGAGGTTCTTAATCCACAAAAGGCATATCTCTCCCCCCTCTCTCTTCTCCCTCCTCTCTCTTCTCCCCTCTCTCTCTTCTCCCTCCTCTCTCTCTCTCTTCTCCCCTCTCTCTCTTCTCCCTCCTCTCTCTCTCTTCTCCACTCTCTCTCTTCTCCCTTCTCTCTCTCTCTCTCTGTTCTCCCCTCTCTCTCTTCTTCCTCCTCTCTTCCCCCCTCTCTCTCTCTTCTCCTCTCTCTTCCCTTTCCCCTCTCTCTTGCTTTTCCCCTCTCCCTCTCTCTCTCCCCTCCCCCCCTCTCTCTATTCTTCCCTCTCTCTCTTCTCTCTCTCCCTGCTCTCGCTCCCTTCTCTCTTCTTCTTCTCTCTCCTCTCTCCTCCCCTCACCCTCTCTACCTTCTCCCTTCTCTCTCTCTCTCCCCCTCCCTGTTCTCTCTCTCTCTCTCTGTCTCGCTCTTCTTTTTCCTATCGCTTTCTTTCTCACTCTTTTTCCCTATCCCTCTTTTTTTCTCTTTCTCCCCCCTCGTTCTCTCTCTGCCGCTTTCTTGTCCATCTCTCTCTCTTTTCCTCTATCTCTCTATCTTTTATCTCATTCTGTCTCTATATCTCTCAGGTTGTTTTTTTTCTTTGCTTCTCTGTCTCTTACCCTCCCCTTTTCAAATTATTATTTTTTTGGACACGCACACACAAATGCCGCACAGACTCATACACACAACCCCTTTCTCTATCTCTCCCTCTGTCTCGGACAAGCACCCACAAACACACAAACATCACACACAACTACCCCCCTCCCCACGACCCCCACCAACCCCCCCACCCCCACACATCTTTTTTTTCTGAAGAAACACAGCGATGACATGCGTCTTTAAGAGCAACCGTTCGGTGGTAACATGCTGGGTACATATGTTGCACGCCTGCTGGCTTTGTCTGAGAAGTTGTTCGTTCGAGGCTGAGCAAAAGCCTACGTGAGCCCAATGACAATAAGGAGCGGACCCTCCGAAGGGGAGAGGGGGAGGAGGGCGGAGCGGCGGGAGGGGAGCGAGGGGGGTGGTGTTACATGTTAAACAGCGCCCTCTAGTGGCTACTGGACTACAGTGAAGATGTTGGTTTAGTTTACCCCTGTGGTGAAGGACCTGAACCGCTCTAATAGGTTTGTATGTTTACGGGGCGACTTTGATTGGCTCTGGGCTCTGAACTGTTTCTTTTTGTTCTGAGGTGTGACTGGAAAGTGGACAGATAAATATCTTTGCTTCATGGATTTATTGAGTCCTTTAGGTCTTGCTTTCTTTATGTCTTCCTTAGTCTCTTTGTTAAACTCCTAATTGGTTGGAAATTCCTCTTGTTTAAGTTACCGGGTGAAATACTGTCAATCCCCACGTGCTCACAGAGAACGACAGTTGTTCCCTACGATGAAAAGAAATGTGTCTGAATCGTCATTAAAGTGCTCTGGTCCATTCAGCCGAGGGAAATCTTAAGATAATGCTAATGAGATGAGTAGACAAAACGCTATTAATTAGCTGACTATTAGCACCCCCTGAAGCCAGTCCCGCCTCCAGCTGTTGCCAACCTCAGGGTCTTTACTGGCCCAAATTGGCCATAGGTAGGTTGACAGCCATCCTCATAGGAACAGATGGTGAATTCAAGGCTTGTTGGCAATCAGCACGTTTTTTAGCTAATGACTTCATTAGCTATGCAAATTGATGAATCAGTGTGGATATTGTCATTTAGTCAAAAAGCTCACCTAAATTAATTAGCGTGATTAAGGCGTAGTATGATGTGGTGGTGGCTGCTGAAGGTGTGTGTATGCGCATGTGTGCGTGTGTGTGTGTGTGTGTGCGTGCGTGCGTGTGCGTGCGTGTGTGTGCGTATGTGTGCGTGTGTGCGTGCGTGCGTGTGCGTGCGTGCGTGTGCGTGCGTGTGTATGCGTATGTGTGCGTGTGTGTGCGTATGTGTGCGTGTGTGTGCGTGCGTGCGTGTGTGTGTGTGTGTGGGGAGGGGGGGACGGACGGACGAGAAGAGCCTTGTCTCTCAGGTAAACAAACTGGCCCGTAGATCTTCTCCATGCTTGCATGTCTGAGTGTGTCTGAGCCTGTGTTTATGTGTATGACTGTGTTTGTTGGTGTGTGTGTGTGTGTGTGTGTGTCTATGTATTCTATTGTGTGTGCGTGTATGTGTGCCTCTGTTCTAGCTGTGTGTGTGTGTGTGCACCTCTGCTATAACTGTGTTTGCGTGTCTGTGTGTGTGTATGTGTGTCTCTCGTATAATTGTTTGCTTTTGCATGGGTGTGTGTGTGTGTGTATGTGGAAGTGCGTTTGTGTGTGTGCACGCATGTGTGTTTCTGGTATAACTGTTTGGTCGTGCATGGGTGTGTGCGTGTGTGTGTGTATGTGTGCTTGTGCGTGTGTGTGTGTGTGTGCGTGTATGTATGTGTGTGTGTGTGTGAGTGTGTGTGTGTGTGTGTGAAGGATGCGGAACCCTACAGCTCCACAGCCACGTGGCGTGGACACACTTGAGCAGTGAAGCGAGCGCTCCATTTAACTGTGAGCCTTCTTCCCATGGTAGAAAGCAGATCCGCTCCACAACAAGAGATCCCTCCCCCCTCCCATCGCTCCCGCCTCCTTCCCCCCCCCCCCCCCCTACACAAACGCAGTCACATCAGAAATCCAAACCAATCAATCATCTATTGCCCCGCGTATTTTTGAGGTGCCGTCCACATAGGAGTGCTTGTAAGCGTTAGCTTACGGGCTAGCAGCGATCGCCAAACACGGTAGCGCAACCAGCTAGCTTCGACCCTGGGCTCCGTCACTCTGCAGATGAGTGTCTTATCTGAAGGCTGCTGATCAGGACGCAAGCCTGTGATTCGCTGAGTGACATCATGTTGAAGACGTCTCCCGGGGATGTGAACTGCCAGGGTTAGTTACCACAGTCAAGCTGACAGACATCTGTACCAGCAACAGCCCTCGCCACAGCCAATAACAAAGCAGTCTTTCAGTACGACCCCCCCACACCCACCCCCGACCTCAGCTTGGGGGTGTGGGGGGCATCCCTTTGAAATATGTCTTACATGATTAGTATCGATTGGGAAGGCGGAGAGGCTGGGAGCTAGCTACGAGAGGGGCGAGATTCATTTGCGCAGAGTGGTCGCACAGTGGGTTAGGGTTCATTGAATACGCGCAGCCACATGTAGCTTGGATAAATGCATCGGGATACGCTCTCTAAATAAACAAACTGGCCAACGCGTCAGCGATGGGCTAGCAGCAGCAACAAATACACATTCGTTGGTACAAGTGTTTGCGTTAGGTTCATACTGAAGTTGGAAGTTTAATGAGCCATTAGCAGTTTTGAGCACTGGGAAACTGATGGAACAGTCAGCCATTCTGGAACCTTCCCCTTGGCAAGGCCCACTTCAGTAGGGACGGCCAACATCTGGTGAGGTTGTGTCGTTTATCACCCAATATAATTATCACGATAACCCATAAACTTGAAACAGAAATATATGGTTCAGTTATTTGTTGCCCAGGGCTGTTGAAATTGCCTCTCATCTTCACATCGTCTCGTATCATTTTACAATTATTGCAGTGGACCGTTGTCTGTAATAATTTTGCTGGGGGGGGGGGGGGGGGTGAGGATGGGGTGAGGATGGGGTGAGGGAGGGGATGTTTTTGTTGTTGTTGCGCTGTACCTACTTTGAACTCTTCCCTCTCTCCGCCGTGTCGTGTTTCGACAGGACGTAATGGTGGTGGGCGAGCCTACCTTGATGGGTGGAGAGTTCGGCGACGAAGACGAGCGTCTGATCACGAGGCTGGAGAACACGCAGTACGACGCCACCAACGGCCTCGACGACGAGGACGATTTCAACAGCTCGCCAGCGCTCGGCAACAACAGCTCGTGGGCCACCAAGCCCCCTAGCAACCAGGACAGCAAGCCTGAGAGCACAGCGCCCCAGCCCTCTCAGTGAGAAACGCAGAAAGAAAGAAAAAAAATGAAGGAAAAAAATACAAAAAGGTCTTGATTAGGCCTACCCTGTGGACTGTACCCATTTCGCACACTAGGGCAGACTCCTCTAACCTCACCCATTTTCAGAAATTAAATCTTGTTGACGACATTCTAGATCTCTGGTCGAGGGTGTCACGCTCATTCCAACCAAAATACCAGGACAATTCGTCTCTGAATCACTGTAAAATCCTGGAGATGCTACTAACTGATGACATTGCACAGCAATATCTACAATGACAAAGACTACTTTTTTTCACAGAGATGCATACAGGCTGTAATGCAGCAATGAGATAAACAATGGAAGGCGGCCATTTTCCCCAATAATGCCTCAGCAGGAATGCCCAGAGAACGACACCGTTTGAGCTTGCTTTTATGAAGACATATTCTCAATTCTTGAACTTTACCTGTAGCGGTTTCCTGTCTGTCTGCTCCTCTGGCCTGTAGGTCATGGCCATTGTATGACAGTTGACCAGGAAAGTAATAGAAAAAAAACAAAGACTAAGATTCTCTTTTCAGAGTAACAGCCTCAACGAAAGTGAACCTTTAAGGTTTTCCACAGCGAACGGAGCCAACATGCATTGGCGATGACCGAATCGCTGTCCCAAACATTTGCATTTTTATTGGAAATTCATTTGGCTGTTGGTTTGTTTATGTTGACGTTTTTCTTTTTTCCTTCAAAATTTCCAATTAAACAGAAACCGTCTCTTTCACCACTATGGACTTGTTTTAAATGGAGAAACTGGGGCCCTGGGATTGCTTTTCCGAATTACTGCAGTCGTTGCAGATTGTGATTTCATGCAAACCTGTTCAATTGTGTTTGTAGTCTATTGGTGTTATTTTACCTCTCCCAGAATATTTTGCCATTACATTGTAATTTTGCCAATCAGTACTTCATGTGACTTTGCTAAGAGACACCAATGCATTAAAATTGATTTTGTTTTCCTATTTGGAATTTGAATTTTTTCCCTTTAATGACCTACTCCCAAACTGATATTCTAAAGCTTTTCCTGCATGATTTATATATTTTTGTTTTAAAATATGTACTTTTTGAGAAATGTCGGTCCAGTTTTGATTTGGTTCATCAGTTTGGGAACACTGTTACAAGGTTTGTAGCTCTGTATATAGAGGTGTGACCTGTTTTATCCACTTCAAATAACCACTGAGAATATTTTGTACATGGCAGCTGTTTTGACAAGCTTTCTACAGGGATTTCAAATTTCTATAGAGCTACTTGGATGCTGGTTGTATGACTTAACAATGTAAGGTCAGCTCACATTCTCAACAATCCCAGAATTCACCTCAGAAACTAGAACTTGCTTTTGACAACAACCTTTATTTATATCAAGTATATTCCTATCTTTTTGGGTCGACAAAATATTTTAAAAAATATAACCGCATATCCTACAGTAAGATACAGCGAAAACCAGCACCCACAAATCTCTAAAGAAACTATTTGAAATCCCTGATTTTGTGTTTTTCATTTAACTCAGACTAATTAATACTCCCTGATCTCCCAGACTCACTGCTTGGATATGGTTTCTGAACATCCAGAACACCACAGTGGATGTCTTTATACATTTGTATCTTTGTGTATTTATTTGTGCATTTGTAAGGAAACCAACACATTTCTGAATATGTTTGAGCTGGTATTATTAGTGCTCTGCACATTTGTACATTATATAGCAGAGATGTTTTGTGTCATATCTGATGTCTGGTATGTATGCTTTGCCATTATGTGTGCCAATAAACAGTGCTTACAAAATTAGCTGAATTTGTTTCTGAATACAGTTTAAGTTGATCACAGTTATGTTTAATGTTATAGTCTGTTTTGTTTTGTAAACGATTTTAAATGTTGGAAGAATTTTGCCTACAAATTCGCGCAACTACGGACTGAAGGGTTGTCACGATGGACGCCTGTGGTTGTTCATGATTTTTGTAGCAACTTAACGGTTAATAGCGCTGCCATGTTGACAACAAAATACGATACATTGGGGAGTATTTTAAGACGGAAATGTTTTTATGTAATTGTGTTGTGTTCCTTATTATTGATTAGGCATATATTATATTCCAGATTAAATTAGACGGTAGATGGTTAAAGTGGGACTTTGTCGCCATCATGTGGATTTCAATTCACAGGTCAGGTTCCAAATAAGACATCATATGCTACATACAAATAAAAATAATGTATCTAACGACTTTGGCTTTTGCTGTAGCCGAGGGTTATGTGTAGTTTCCTTGTACAAGTAAAGAAAGGCTTTAGTTTGCTGTTACAAAATGTAGAAAGCATGTTCATGAACACAAACTATATCCATTATAATTATGACATAAAACGTCTCCTGTCTGGGAAATATGCAATGCTAATTAGCATATTCTGTCGAGCTGCCTTGCACTTCATTTGAGCTACAATACTGTGTGTGTGTGTGTGTGTGTGTGTGTGTGTGTGTGTGTGTGTGTGTGTGTGTGTGTGTGTTGCGAGGTAACTAATTGTTTACTTTCTGGCCCCCTGGGCTAGAATGTGATGACGTTGCTTTGGTCCACATCAACACATTACCACAGCAGGGCAGAGTGAACATGGCGGACTCGCTGGGGACCGGGCTGTCAGATGGAAAGGAATATGAAATTAAGGTCAAGAAAAAGGAAAACCTGCTGTGGGATGATGCACGCCGGTCTGGTAAAATTGGTATTACTCCAGATCTGCCGGAAACGTTGGGATTTTATGACATTAATGCTGTCAGGCGAGAACAACAACGCGATGTCTCAGGTAGGTGCTGTTGCTAGCTACTAGCAGCTAGGTCAAACCTGTCTAGTTTCCTATCGTCCAAGATCGCTTCATTGTAGGATAATTATCTTGACATATGAATGTACATGCGAACAAGGTCTGGGTATAACATAGATATGAATTGTCTAAAAACGTAGTAGTATTTCTCGTCATGTACTGTACAGCGCCTTGGCTTGATCAGTGACTAGCTAATCATGTCGTCTGAGACGACAGAGATCGCAGCTTTTACGAACTTACGATCCGTTTTTCCAAATACTAGCAAGCCGGCAAAACATTGTTTCATAGATTTATGCGCTATCCTGTCAACGTATACGGCGTGTAAATCATGTCGGTTTGTTGGCGGAAAGATGTGTGCTTGTCTATTTAATTGATTCGACGTTTTAATGTGTGATTGAATGATAATAATGAAAACGCGGTTTATTGGGAAGTTGAATGAAAATGGCTGTTCTGGCTAACGAGCAAGCAACGCCACTGAGAGTTCAAGAGTTATCCTAGTATTGGGTACAGCTATTTCGAAGAACGGGTTAATATTTCACTCAGTTGCAGATAGCTGACTTCCAGTGTCATTAACTTTATCACACTTACGAAGGATCGCTATTGATAGCTAGTTAGGTAACTTGTTCAACCTTCTTGCCAACTCATTGCTTGTTGCTTCGAGAGACGAGTTCAAAATATTGACTGTAGTAGAGGTACTGCCAGTAGAGGTTAGCTCAAGTTATCGCGCCAAAGTGAAACAGAAAAGTTGTAAAAAATAATTCTACATTACAGCATCTGTCAAAATAGACTCAATTATCTTTTGGAGATGGTTATTGTGTTGTATATGTGATGCATGGCATGTTTGACAGTTTGACACTGTATCAGGTCAATTGGAAAAAATCGACTGACAGTCTGGGGTCATTTCGGGTAACGTCCTTAGCGAACTGCATATAGTTTAATAAAGGGGGCGCTTTTTCCCAACTGAAAAAGTAACTGTTGACTGTCGACTAAGCAACGAAAGTGTAGAATTGTGTAATGCTGTATCATTTTAATCCAATTTAAAACAAATAACGCTTTATTGGAATGATTTTGTGTTCCTATCATCTAAATAAACTAGTTTATAGACCGGAAATGGGTCGTCCTGGGTTATTTCTCACCAAGGTTTTCAGCATATGTTTACTGTCTGAAAATATCCGTTGGCTGGGGATTATAGATTTATCCGCTAAGTATACATACAACACAACAGTACAGAGTAGCATTTTGTAGAAAATACTTCCACGGACAACCATTGAGGCAGCCCGCCATGTGAGGTGACCGTGCGAGACAATAGGCGGGTGGTAACACAGCGTAAGTAACTGTTGTCATAATGTTATTCCAGATCCGTCTCTGGGGCGCTTCATGTGTGCAGAGCTCACGAGAGGCTACTTCCTGGAGCATAACGAGGCAAAGTACACGGAGCGCAGAGAGCGCGTGTACACGTGCATGCGCATTCCCAAAGAGCTGGAAAAGGTACAGTACGACGTGGACCCTCAAGGGAACTCCCTGTGAACTCCCTTAGCGCTCTCTCTCTCTCTCTCTCTCTCTCTCTCTCTCTCTCTCTCTCGCTCTCTCTTCCTCTTCTCTCTCTCTTCCCTCCCCCCCTCTTCTCTATTTTCCCCTTCTCCCCCCTCCTACGCCCCCCCTTCTCTCTCTCCCCCTCCATTTCTCTCTTCTTCACAAAGGGAGTGCTGTGACACACACACAGAGCACTAACAGACACAAGCACCCATAACACGCACAAACACACACACACATCAGCTCACAAAGGTCAGTCCAGAACTGTTTGCTGATAATGTTCTGATACCGTTGGTGCCAAACATAACGTTGGTGTTTCTTGTGAAATCTGTTAATCATGTTTGGTCATGTTGACAGGTGGAGGCTTAGATCTTTCATTATAAATGAGAACCTATCAAGACGTTATTGACTGAGCGCCGTTGTATGTTTTCAGTAAAGCCACTAGGGGGCGGTATTGACGTATTATTTTCAATGGGGATAAATTATGGGAAAGGGAATCGTTTAAATTCCAATACATAGTTAAACAATACTAAATTCCTTGTTGAAAGATTTAGGCCAAATTATAAAGTAAAATGCAATTATCTCAAGGGCTCAGAATGAAAGTTTAACTATGTACACTGCAGTAAGTAGACCATACAATCCCAGTGTTTTACATCTCCAGCTCCCAATCTCACCCTCTGAAATTCCAGTCACAACTGAACAAATGTCTTTCAGCATGCGGGCTGATCTACAGACTAACTCCAGACGTTATTGGCTAGCCAGCTTCCCCAGGGCATTCCTAACCTAGGGGACCAGGAAATGAGTGTTCAAACAGACAGCGTAATGACCTCCAGCTTACAAAAGCTACAGCATCGGCCAGTGAAACGGTATCTTTGTTACTCGCTCACCCAGCCCCTCCCCCTTCCCCTCCCCCCCTGGATTCAGGAAGTGTCGTTACAACAGCACCTGGTTTTACTAAGGAGTGTTTAAGGTGAAGGAACGCAGGACATGGGATATATTTACGATCCCTTTCTTTCAAGAAAAATGGCTGCACTGTTCTATATCCTGTTTGAGAAGGTAACATATACGTTTGAGGCCTTTCGACCTTTTATGTAGGACTACCCTGCAAATTGTGAAGTCCAGATTATAACACAGGTTCCACTTCAGAGAGAAAATTATTAAATTCTGGGAAGGTTTTCTGTCATGTTCCTTCTAAAGTTGTCGGCTGTTTAGTCGACTGTCGTCTGCTGGTAAAAACCCAGTGGTTCGGGTCTACAGTGTGGTCTACAGGTCTACTCTTGCTACAGGTCTACAGGTCTTGCTTAGGTCTACAGTGTGGTGTTGACAGACTGACGACAGCACCCAGGATAGGAACACAAACATCAGAAGAGATGATCAGGAGGCTCCGACTGAAATGTTAATGTCAGACGATGTTCATGTTCGATATAAATGGCTCATCATATATTAAAATGCTGATCTATTGCTGATGCTCTACAAATGGAAATCCCTTCCTCATCCTCCATCCATGCACCCGCACACACTCACACCCCTCCACACACACACACACACACACACACACACCTCTCCATACACGCACACTCACACCCCTCCATATACACACACACACACACACCTCCATACACACACCCCTCCATACACACACACACTCACACTCCTCCACTCACACACCATGCAGATCCCTCATAGTCTTCTCCCTGGGCCTCATCAACATGGTGTGTGACCAGCGGTGTTGTGTTTGTGTTGCAGCTGATGGTCTTTGGGTTTTTCCTGTGTCTGGATGCCTTCCTGTACGTGTTCACGCTGCTGCCCCTCAGGGTCCTGCTGGCCCTGCTGAGAGTCCTCACCCTGCCCTGCTGCGGCCTCCGGTGAGAACACACTCACACACACACTCTCTCGCACACTCACACACATACTCACACATACTCTCTCGCACACTCACACATACTCTCTCTCACACACACACACACACAGACACACTCACACATACTCTCTTGCACACTCACACATACTCTCTCGCACACTCACACATACTCTCTCTCACACACACACACATACGCTCTCGCACGTGCACACATACTCTCTCACACACTCACACACACTCTCACACACACACATACACTCTTGCACATGCAAACATACTCTCACACACTCACACATACTCTCTTACACACACACTGACACATACTCTCTCGCACATGCCAACATACTCTCTCACACATGCAAACATACTCTCTTATACACTCACATACTCTCTTACACACTCACGCATACTCTCTCTCACACTCACACATGCGAACATACTCTCTCAACACTCACACATACTCTCTCACACACACACACTCACACATACTCTCTCACACACGCACACATACTCTCACACACACACATATTCTCTCTCGCACACACACACACACACACACACGTACACACACATTCAGGGTTAGTCAGAGAATGCGATCTTCTATATGGGAAAAAACCAACCTGCTCAGACATTAAAGTAGATTGACAACACAGCATGGTACTGCAGGCCTTCAGTCTGTCCCACAGCAAACCTAGGACTCTCCCTGTGTTGTCTGTGGTTTCCCTCCATGCAGAGCTCATATCTGCCCATACTGCAGAAGGAGCAGGTATGTTCACCTGAACGCCTTGAGCTTCGCTGCTCGTAGTCCCGGTCGGACACCTCACCCCATCCACTGTCATCGTGTCTGTTCCTATACTGTGCAGCTGAGTGTTGTGTTCGCGTTCCACGCCAAATCCTTGATCCATCCACATGCATTCTCTCAAAGACCTCCCTCTATACCCAGAGCTAAGGATCAACGAGCAGGATCATTCTTTACCATTTTTTTTCATTTCTAATTGTAATCATTTGTTCTTTTATCAGAGCCTTTTGTTCGATTGGATATACTGCGGGAGGGATTTGGAACCTGCAATCTTCTGATCTGCAGTCAAACGCTGTAAACACTGAGCTATTGCCGTTAGCGTTTAAAAATCAGAAGGGATTATCAACAAGATACGTTTCACTCTGAGACATCGCTAATGGCCCTTTTATAGGTGGCTAATTCACGGATATGACGAGATTAGGAAGGACTGCTCTGTTAATGTTAGGTATTAGCTAGCACTGCAGTATAAATGTCAGTCGTCGGGAGTGTTGAGTGTAATAGGACGTCAGAGAGAAAGATAGAACGGCGGAGCGGTGGCTGGTTGACGAATCGCTTCCGGCTTCGTCACGGCTGAAAGCTAACTGTGCTTTGCTAGTTAGCTAGCTGGCTGCACTGTGTTTCCTCGCGCTAAGAAGACTCCGCGGAGACAGATGGTTCCACTGTCAGTGCTCCCGGTTATGCTCTCAATCACCATTACCGAACACGAGAGACGGAGGAAATACATTGTTAGGCTTGGAGGACTTCGGTATGAACGTGTTTGTTATGGAGGCGCTCATAATTCGGTGGGACTCGCGCTTAAGTATATTATTTCAGATATCTTAAAAAATACGAATACTTTGTTACTTTAGTTGAGGTTTACTATCGTAAACGTGTAAAATAAAACGTTAAAAAACGTAAACGATTTTAACGAAAACTATTTATTTGTTGGGGATGGGGAGACTGTTCCCTCAAAACCTCCTGGCCTCTACTGGAGGCTGTTTGGCAACCAGCACAGGGCTGGTGTGACTGGAGGCTGTTAGCCAACCAGCACAGGGAGGCTGTTAGCCAACCAGCACAGGGCTGGTGTGACTGGAGGCTGCTAGTCAACCAGCACAGGGCTGGTGTGACTGGAGGCCTACTGGCCTCTGCTCCTGGTGCTGCCTGGCCTTCATGTTCATCAGCAGGGCGCTGAAGCGTCACTTACTGACCTTTTACAGAGACAGACGTCCTTCCAGCCCCCCTCCAAGCACTCACTCACACATCTGTCTGTCCCCTACCACACACACACACACACACACACACACACACACACACACACACACACACACACATCTGTCTGTCCCTACACACACAGACACACTCTCTCTGTCTCCCCCTCCCTCTCTTCCTCTCCTTCTTCTCTCCTCTCCTCCCCTTTTTTCTCCTCTCTTCTCTCCTCCCACTCCTCCTCTAACTCTCTTTGTCTCCCCCCTCCCTCTTTTCTTTCTCCATCTCTTCTCTCCATTCTTTTCACCCCTCTCTCTCTCTCTCTCCTTCGCTCTCTCTCCGTCTCTCTCTCTCTCAAACATCTGCATCTCTTACTGTATACACACACTTGTCTCTTACTGTATACACACAGGATCTGCAGTTGGCCAGTAAAGGCGTTTGTCAGCTGTGGTGAGCCATCAGGGCCCTCATCCTGGGTGGTGCTGGTGCCAGGACTGAGGTTGGTCCAGGCCTGGCACACAGACAGACCGCAGGGGGGCGCCCACACCAGACTCCCACAGCAACATCAGGGTCATGTTAAGGGTCAGGCACTCCTGTCTGAGTGGGTGGTGGTGTACCACTTTTCACCACTAGAGGGGGCTAGCACTCAAGGAGGATTGTTTTCATTGTTAATTTCTTGATGGTGGATTTAACTTGACATTTAGTCTCAGTCTGTCTATATGGCCGAGTGGAACAAGGAAGAGCCTTATACCCAGATGACTGTCTCATCTTCTCCAGTCTTTGTGTGGTTCAGGGCCCTGGCGATGCCTGTGTCTATACACACATTAATGCTTACACAAAAGCGTGTGCACACACAGCGTGTGATTTAGAAGTCAGCCAGACATTCAAGGAGTTTTGCACTGAAATCAAGCATCTTAATCCACAGCTAGCTATCCACACTTAGCTAACTGCACAGCTAGCTAACGCCACACCTAGCTAACTCTACAGCTGGCTAACGCCACACTTAGCTAACTCCACAGCTAGCTAACTCCACACTTAGCTAACTGCACAGCTAGCTAACTCCACAACTAGCTAACTCCACAGCTAGCTAACTCCACAGCTAGCTAACTCCACAGCTAGCTAACTCCACAACTAGCTAACTCCGCGGCTTACTAACTCCGCGGCTAACTAACTCCGCGGCTAACTAACTCCGCGGCTAGCTAACTCCGCGGCTAGCTAACTCCGCGGCTAGCTAACTCCGCGGCTAGCTAACTCCACGGCTAGCTAACTCCACAGCTAGCTAACTCCACAGCTAGCTAACTCCACATCCCTACTAGTACTAGTATAGTGTACTAGTATAGTGTACTAGTGTAGTGCACTAGTATGTGTCCTCAAATCAACTCACATTGCTGTCTTGGTCCAGCATCATACGGTGGTGATGTAACGGTAATTAATGTAACACTGTAAACAGTTCCTTTTGTAACACGTAATACTAATGTTTACACATGTATGACGTCACAAAATAGTAATCTTACATCTCTTACTCCTAACTGCAATAATACTATACTAATAATACTAACTCAACAGATACACCTTTAATTAGGTTGTTCATCCCGCCCTAACATGCCCTTTCAGCCACTCAGCATCCTCCATTCCTCTACTGCAAACTTCTCATTGGCTCAAGTTTCCGCCTGTCATCTGCATGTTTTAATGCAACGGTTGAGTCTTTGTTGCACGTTCCATCCTAGCTGCTCTGATGTACTGGTACATTGGCTGTATGTTCCCTCTTTGTTCAGCAAACCCAGGTCACAGACTTACGATGCCATTAAACTGCTAATATCCCTCCTGTTATTGGTCTTTTGTAATGCATGAAGCTGTCAGTCAGTCATGTTCACTACAACAGTGGTCAGACGGTTAATCAAACTGGTGTTCAAGATCATCCTGCAGTATTGTAACATTGTTTGTGTGCATGTGTGTCTCTGCGCGTGCATGTGTGTGTCTGTGTGCTTGCCTGGTTGTGTGTGCCTGTTTGCATGTGTGTATGTGTATGCCTGCCTCTGTGTGTCCCTGCTTGTGTGTGTGTGTGTGTGCGCCTGCCTGTGTGTGTGTGTGCGCCTGCCTGCCTGCCTGTGTGTTTGTGCGCCTGCCTGTGTGTGTGTGTGTGTGTGCGCCTGTGTCTGTGTATGTGCTTGCGTCTGTGTGTGCCTGCATGTGTGTGTGTTTGCCTGCCTGTGTCTGTGTGTGTGCGCCTGCCTGTGTGTGTGTGTGCTTGCGTCTGTGTGTGCCTGCATGTGTCTGTGCGTGCGCGCGTGTGTGTGTGCGTGTGCGTGTGTGTGCGCCCAGCGGCTCGCGGCTGCTGCAGCCGGCCCAGGTGTGTGACGTCCTGAAGGGGCTGCTGTTGCTGCTGTGTTTCTCCATGATGCACTACGTCGACTACTCCATGATGTATCACATGATCCGGGGCCAGTCTGTCATCAAGCTCTACATCATCTACAACATGCTAGAGGTATGGAGACTACTCTACCCATGATGCACTAGACACAACACACCATCCCCAAAACGATGGAAACGATTGATGGCCCCTTTTGCAAAGGGTGGCACCTGTGTAAGACAAGTTGGTATTTAAGTGCCAGAGTTATTGAGTTAGTTAATGGGAAGAGTCATGGTACAATTATGGTTCATAATTGTACCTTGACTCTTGAAGAAGCTTTTTCAGTGGATCAGAGTTGAGTGACAATCTCACATTCAAACCCCTGCTTAATCGTCTGTGTAACTGTGGCTATGCTGTCCTCGTTAACGTGTCCCCCCTCAATACTGGAAAATGCTGCATGTGTCCCACCCAAAAATGAGTCTATAGCGCGGGCACAAAACTGTATATTTGGAACTTTTATTTTGAAAGCGCGACAAAGAAGATTGAGGGTTTTGCCAGCAAATCTGCCCCTCTCTTCCCCAATGTCAAAGTAAATCCATTTCTCTTGGCTGTTCCTGCAAGGTGGCAGATCGTCTCTTCTCTTCCTTCGGCCAAGACATCCTGGACGCACTCTACTGGACGGCCACCGAGCCCAAGGAGAGGAAGAGAGACAGTCTGGGAGTGATTCCTCACTTCCTCATGGCTGTCTTTTACGTCTGTATCCTTCCTGGGGTGAAAGGTCATCCGCTCGCTCTCTCTCTTTCCTGTTTAGTGTTTATTTTATATTTTAAACTTTTATTGTCGATAGGACTGCAGGAGATAAGACATGAGAACAGGGAGGGGGATGGGGGAATTATAGGAAATATACTTAATTGACTTGGAATCTAACCGTTAATGCTTTGGTCTTACGGAGTGAGTGACCCTGTTTAGTGTGTTTCTGTCAGTGAGTTATCCTCCTTTAGCGTGTCTCTTCCTCTCAGTCCTGCATTCCATCCTCATCATGGTCCAAGCCTCCACGCTCAACGTAGCCTTCAACTCCCACAACAAGTCTCTGCTTACCATCATGATGTCCAACAACGTACGTACAC